>WHYT01016666.1:187065-237914 GCA_009806455.1 Tetrax tetrax | reverse complement strand
TAAGAGCAGAAAGTGCTTTGCTCCATCTACACAGCTGGTGGGTGAAAGACACCAGTTCAGCAACTGGAAGTACAGAACACACAGCTGGGCATATTGTTTAAGGTTAATGCAGCCCTTCATAATCTTAGAAGAATGACTGAAGTATTTTTTCATAAGTGAGAGAGATACACACTTGAAAATTATCTTGGAAATCTCAGCAGAAAACAAACAAACAAAAACACAGAAAATCTTTTTCAGCTATTTAAATGTTGGAGTATACCGAGCAATATAACATATAGATGGATCAATTGTACGCTTTGAACCTATCAATAACAGGATCCCTTAGGAATTCTGCCAAATTTTACCCACCAGTGTCTCAGCATATGAATCGTTCTCCTCATTGCTTGGGGTTTAAAACATCAATAAATGGCAGGAGGTTACTGGTTTCTTCCTATCCCTCCTGAACTGTAAAGCCAAATGCTTTTTATGTCATCTTATCCCTCAGCAGAAAGAGTGCATGTAGATTTTGCCTGTTTGCCATTTTAGACTTAGCTACATGACTGAGGGGGGATAAGTATTTTTTAAAAGAGAGTGAAAGACGGGGGGATTTTATTTTGCAAATGAGCACACCATTCTGTAAAATCAAGGTTATCAGCTTAGATGTTTTCTTGGATATACAGATACACAAATCAAAACTTAAATTTTCAAATATCAAATTCAGAAATATCTGATTTATGCAGCATATGACTAGAGACACCACTGAGGGATGAACTAGATGTTTCTGAATTTCTTATGAATATTGTGCCTTATTAGACAAGAACAGAAACAATTTCACGGACCTGTAAATCACGGTGATGCATGCAGTTATTGAATCCATTTCAATTCATTGAGCGTCAGCTCGGTTCTAGTTAGTCTATGTGCTAATTGCTTATTTACTCTCTAACCTAATCTACCCCCCCCACCCCCCAAGTCTAATGCTCTAGAATGATCAAACCACAGCAACTTATCCAAGCTTTGAACAAAGTCCAAAAATATTATTGATCAAAAGTGTCTTATAATAGGTGATGCAACTTCAATAATGAAGACACATTGTTTGCCAGCATAATACTTTGCTGGATCACGTTTAGAAACAAAAGTGGAAGAGCAGCACTTAGGCTCAATGCTGTTGCATAACCATACCATTTATTTTGAAAAAGATCTTCCCTATTAGTCATCCCTTGTACTGCAAACTCAGAAGCATCTGCTCTCCTACACAGACGTGTAAAGCTAGCTAAAGTAGTAAGATAGTAACTACTTTTAGGCACTTTTAAAATTACTGCAAATTAATGGAAGACACCTTATACATAATACTGTGGAAATATCATAAATACTTGTTTCAGAATGAAAAGACTTTCAGTTTATCCTATTTTAAACTATTTTGGGGCGGAAGAGGAGGAGATGAAACTGATTTCATTGTACCTTCTAGATTTTTATCTGAACACTTCTAAATTTTGTGGTTTATTATTAAAGAGAGAAATTATGCTATATTTTGGGTGGAAATAAAAAAGCATTCCTCTAGCTGAGTTAATTTTTCATGAGTCAGATCCTTAGCATGGCTCACACAAACTAAGACAACTGGATTGATTTACCCCGTAAGAACCTGATTCTTACCCCGTAAGAACCTGATTAGAGACTCTAACATGGTGACTCTGCATCAGCACAAGTGAATTTACAGCGGTATGAAATACACACTGATGGAGAAAGTGATGGCTATTTCATCTGTCTAATAAAGCTGGTTTTCCAGTATTAGTTTCATGTTTCCTTCTCGCTGCCCATTGTGCACCGATTATGTTTCTTTCCAAATACTGGATGGACTGCTGAGATTTGTTCAGATGCTTGATATGTTTGCCGGTCCAGCAAAATAAGTTGAATATAAGTGACAACGAACTTTCTTTTGTTTATATTTTCATTGCTTGAAGGTCCTTCAACTAGAAAGTGCAGCTTGCTATCTATTTAGCTTTGATTTCTTTTCTTTGAGGTTGGACTGACATTTTTTTCTGCCTGACTGGAAAGGAACGCACTGAGGCATACTTCTCAAACCAGAGGATATGTACATTGTGGTACAGCAGTTAAGTACATAGCAAGAACGAACATTCCAGGTGCAGAGTAAAGAGCACAGCAGGAAGTAGCTAAAAGCGGATCTTATAGGATGACTTCTTTTTCTACTCCACTAGATGTTAAAAATGGTCCTCTTGGCAGTTTGTCAAAGGGCACGTTAGGATGACATGTTCTCAAAACGAACCTAAAAAACTGAAAGGTCTGCTTCAAAACAATTTTATCTGTCAGAGATAATTTGAAATACTTGTATGTGAAAGACTATCAGTTAACTTAGTGCCTGACAGACAACAAACCTTTTTTAAAAAAAATAATTCAAAACACAGAAATTAACTTTGCTTTTCTCAAGGACATACCCCATGATGCTCAATGCATGATAATTCCAGCTATATCCCCAAAGCCAGAAGGTATTGCCAGGAGCATTCTTGGTCTTTAATTTCTTGCTCTTCTACAAATATGACATAGTAGGGGACGCGATTCACATGCAAAGGAAATGTGATACTACACTGAGACCAAGCCAAGAGTCAACCCTTCTTACAGCAAACTGTGCTTACTGTTTTATTTGCCAGATGCACTAAGCTCATGTTTTGAAGCCTCCAGAGATAGAGAAAAGCGCTCGATTTGCTTTCTTGTAAAACAACATGTTGATAGGAACTACTCCTTATCAGCTGCCAAGCAAAGCTTTCTCTGTCATAACAGCAAAGGTGACCTATTAGTGTCAGATTGCACTTCCTGTGTCAGACTTAGGAAAGACACTATACTTATGTTAGAAGAAGGACGAACATTACTGAAAGACTTAGTCCAGTTCTATATATGCAAACAGACAACGTCTCCGCTCTGCTTTCACCAGGTACACCTCTAGCACTTCATAATGCAGAATACTGAAGTAGATAAAACGTTTACAGAGGTTACAGCATCCATTTTAAGAAAGTGAAAGTAATAGCCAATTCAGGAAATGCTATTTTGGACAAACGCTATTGAACAAATGAAATTACAGAGTGTTGCCAGCTAAAGCAATTACCAAGTATTATGTTTTATTCATGCAATTTACTGATGTCTCTGACCAGTGTGACATTATGAAGATTGAGTCAGTCAGAATTTATAGACAACAAGCAGAGTCAATGACAACTTGCCTCGTTAAGAAGAAATGTTGGATCACTAAAGAAGTGTATTTAGTCATTTGCCTGTCAAATCCTGTTTTTAAAAAATGCCATGAGCTGATATCTCCTCCTGAGTGTATAGACTCAAGATTTATTGTGGCCTTCCTGTCTTCTACCTCTGGCTGGAACTGGCAGCACAACGGAAATACCAGCAACTGTACTTCCTCTATACAGAGCCATGACAATCTTAAGAACATGCAGCCACATAGACGCACACAGCCTCTTCTCTGAACTACAGCATCACATCCTGATATAGAAATTCACTGAAGTTTGACATTTGAAACGAAACACCCTAAGGAGCCTTTATACCCATTATGATGGATCAGTTTTCAGATCAAGGAAGCAATCAAGGAGTCAGATATTTTAGGTAGCCAGCACCCCTTGAACATATTTGAGGATGTTACATGGAACCCATTTTAAGTCAATACAAAGTTGTCAGAATAATTTTGTTTTACACATCAAGAAACTTATTCGTAAGAACTGCAAAAAACTAGGATCACTTCCTGTCATGCCTTTTATACTTTCCTAACTCCCTAAAACGTGGGGGGTTTGGTACCAGGAGAGGACTTTATAACATGCAGAATTAATAGAGAATATCAGTTCAGTGCATGTCTTATATTGGAAAACATTACAGTGAGCATGAAAAAAAAGGCTGCCAATACAAGTATCTGCAGATCTTGAAATATGATACATCTATAAACAAGAGATTATAGGTCAAACATACCAACTAAAAATAATTTTTTAAAAAGCCTCTACAGAATAATTTAAACAATGCCGTAGCTGTCTGTGTCATGTCTTATATCATAACATCTCATCTAAGAAATTAATCTTTGCACTTTGGCTCCAGCTTAAGCTGCAGATAAAGAAAACAAAATGATACACGACCATGCAACAGCAAGTCTTGTCTACCCACGTGGAAAGCTTTTTATAGAATCAGGCTTCCTTTTCCTTCACAACTGTAATAAGTGACATATCAAGGCATATGTAACATGTAACTAATAAAGGCATAGATTATGGCTGTGCATACACAGCCATACTCTGTGTGTGCGCATATGTAATAAGCTGTAATAATCAAGTACATATCAGCACACAGAGTATTTCAATGGCTAAGAAATCCTCTTATAGTCAATAATCAGTTTAGTATCATGGATAATTTTAATAGACATGTTACTTCAGACCACGCCTTTACCATCTGTTCCACGCTCTAATTACCAATGCAACAAGAACATAATTCACGACTGCATCATTAAAAAGACATAAGGAATTTAATGCATGTCTCTGCTCCCCTTTAAGGTAGCATGTTTTCCTCTTGCTTTGTAGACCCTCAAAAAAAGCCCAAGGAAAACGTCTTTCTATTAATAGATAAAATTCTCCCCATTTGCACTTTTTCCATAGAAGGTATTATCCATACAATTAAGATTACTGAACATACGTGGAATGCATTTGAATGCAAGTGCCTGCCTATCCCCTATAAGCTATTCTTATCTAGGCACTTAAAGAAGAGCATAAACAGTCCCTCTAGGTATCCGGCCCTGTCAATAGACAAAGTGCTCTCAGATCTTCATGAGTTAAGCTCAACTGAATCAGTGAATCTGGGCAAGCTTCCAAAGAGTCTGAAAAAATAAGGCACTCACTGTCCTTAAATGCTTGAAGCGAATTAATTTATTCAAGAGAATGAAAGGTAAAAGAAAATGTCTGATTTTGAAAAGTATTTGAAGACACAGGAAATACATGGATGTCTATTTTACAGTTAAAACTCCTAATCCCATCAGGAACATACTTCTGCAAGTCCTTAATTACCTTTCTTATCAGACATAGAAATCTCATAAGTCTTATCTTCTCCAGAACCTAAGACTATCCTTCAGTAAAAGATGCACCTAAAAAAATTATTAAGTTACATTTAAGACATCACCATGTGTACTTACCTAATTTAGGCTTTACCACCTGTAAAAGTGGTAAAGTAATCATGGTAATCAATTTGAAATTAGCTCAGGTATAGCACCTGCTATCACACCTTTGGTTGTAGGACAGATATACTTTTGAATATGGAATACATGTTCCCAAATCACTTTGGTGAGTTTTAAACATGTTCTACATGAAAATGTACGATGCGCTGGAACCTCCATTTTGCAGATCACAGAATATGTCACAAAAGGCAACTCTTCCTTGGAAAATGGAGATACAATCCAAATATGACAAAGCATGAAGGTTCTTTCAAGCTTCCTCCTTTCTTTGAAGGTGCTATGTTTTAAAACTCATCATGAAATACTTATTTTCAAATAAACAATTGAAAATAATCAAGCAACCTGTATTTTATTCCATGTATTCAGATGGGAAAAGCTGAAAATGAAGCACGCAACATAGGGAATTCTAAAGATAATGTTGCTACAGCAACTCACCCACATCACAAATTCTGTACTTTCATTTTGTTCTTTGTAAAACATAAACAGTAATTTAACAAGAAAGAGATTTAAAAAGGAAAGTAGGAGGAGAGAAAACTGCAAATACAAAGTCATCGAGTTACAACTGGTATAAAGCCCGTAAATTACAGTTTTATTCTTAAAAAGGACATTGTGAAGTTTCAGAGATTTTGTGACCAAATTGTTCATTTGACAAATTCTAATAATGTTGCTTGATTTTTCCCTTAAATGGTAGTCCTGAATATTCAACCGGAATAAAGTATCAAACTGGGTTCCCTTTTATCTGTTTCATTCCTTCACACAGCAGCAAAGCCCATGTAACAGAGAATACTTTCAATTGCTTGGATACCACCTTGTATGCTTTTGGGAAAAAACTCATCACTGCCTTTGCAGAAATTAATAATTCATTTTATTAAAGGGTAAGAATCCAGCTCTACTCCTTTTAAGCATATTTCTCAAATAACAAGATGATCAGTTTTAAGCTTCTACATCTATTCTACGGAGTTTCAGTTTTGCTTCTTAACCTTTTACTGAGAAATTCATAATGAGAAACAAGCTAAATAATCGTTTAATGTCAATATTGAATTAATAACAGGATGAAAGATCTTTCTGGATATATTTCTGCAGTGGAACTAGTTTGCACCGTATGCAACTTAACAGGACATTGGAACAGACATTTCTGATAAAATTTTAAAAGGAACTGCAACACATAGTATACAGACCTGTTTTGTAAATTTAGCCATTTAACTAGAGGCCTAGAAGAAAAGCCAAAGGCTTTTAAAAAACTAATCTCAGTTCTTGGTGCACAATGCCTCAAAAATTTTGGCTTTTGTTTTTTGAGTTAACCTAGTTCTCTTCTTAGAGTTACGATAAGGTAGAAATAGTATACCTGCAGATATGTCCACAAAAGGACATGCTTTTAGATCTATCCTAATAGCTGTGGTCATCTACAGTCCTTCCTCCTTCCACTCTGCAGTCAAGAACATACAACCAACCTGTCCAAGATCCAACCTCCTCCTGGAAGACTGAGCGTGGAAGCTTTGAATGCTCAAGCCCATCCCATTGCGCCCATCCACTGCCACGTCAGGTCCCTCCTCAGCTTTTCCATGGAACAGGACACAAAGCCCAGAGAAATTCAACACATAGTTCTTCCACCTCAAAGAAGTAAGGCAATTTTATTTTCTGTACCTCCATCCCCAAATTTATCTTATTTGGAGATAAATTGAGACAACACAGCTGTAGCTCAGCTTCACATTTAACACACCAGCTCATTTTCCAAGCTATATTCATCAGTACCTGACTGACAAACAGTGAGACCAAAAGCACAGGACATGTATCAGCACTTAGTAACCAGCTTTCCCCGCTTTTTGGATCTCCATATTGAACTGAACAACATCATCAAAAGGAAACAGAGATCGTAGATGTACCGAGAGCTAGGTCAGTAATTTTCCTAGTGACAGTAGCTTACAGTACGCAATTCCATGGAGGCAGAGAACAGACTATTTCTACACTTCTCTGGAGAAATCTCTTTCCTTGTAAACATTATATGTTAAAATGTTTTATTTTAATGCTTTCAGAAAAAAAAAGAAAAAATTAAGCACACCTAGATTAAACAAAAGCTCACAAAGCTTAGACATTACAGGAAAACCAAAATACCAGCAGGTGTTCCTCCACACTTTGTGCTCTAGCCCAGTAAAATAAACTACCACACTACATGGGAGAAAGTGTGAGTCACTGAACATTGTAAATTTTCCTAATGGATCACAGCTACAGAAACACCTGTGCTAAACACAGTAACTTTGTGCTAATCCTCTCTGAGTATTTCAACAGCCCTCCAGTGTTCTGTTTCCCTACCAGCATGCTGGGGTGGTCAGTGTTTTTCTTACTCTCCCTCTCCACACGCTTCCAACACTTCCAGATTTGAACTCAGCTGGGGTCCCTGACCATTGCCCGGCCCCTGCAGATCTTCTGGCTAGAAGCTTTGCCAGGCACGTCGGCCAGCCCGGTCAGAAGAGCTTTTAACACCAGAAAAGTCAGGCTAAAATACCATTCGCAGGTAGCGCAAGGTCAACACGAGCACTTTGCTGCTTCTGCTTCAGCCCAGCCAGACCCGAGGCCATCATACTGATGCCTTTTTCACCTCTTTCATGGTGAAAGAAAAGGTGTTACAACTCAACTGGCCAACAGTCCTCTGCTTTAAAACCGCTGTTTCTCTCGTATACTCAAAACAGTGTTCTCGTACTATCCCTTGTGTTGATAAAGGCCAAAGAAGGAAAGCAAGTGGAAGATAACAGCATAGCCCTCATAACCTTCCGGAGCACCTGGTCCCACAGCTCTAATATGTGCCGTACATTACGAATAAATCCATTTTAGCTTCTACTGTAGTTGATATTTTAGTGGATTTACAAGATACCATGAGGTACCTGCTACTTACTACTTTATTGCCAGTGGAAGTCAACTAGATCCCAAAACCAGAGATGAAATCTGGTCTGTCACCCATAGGTATTTAATAATTCTGCTTCATTCTCTTCTTTCTATTCTTATCATGTCAGCAGCACAAAAAAAAATTACTTGCTAAGGGCAAGATCAGTTGAGAATTCAACTTTCCACTGTCATCAGTGGCTTGATCTAACCTTCTATTATCTCAGTGAAATCTCCAACTAAGGCCATAAAGACGTTTCTATCCTTACCTTCCAGCCTATCCAGGTTCTTGAAATAAGCCTTGTAGGCAGTCTAGAGTACTTCCATTTCTCATTAGAGAAAATGTTTTTCCCATCTGAAAACCATTGCACTGAGTATAAACATTCCTACTTTGTATGCAGTTCTAGAAAAAGGTAGTCTGGTACGGTTATATTTCATTCGATCAAGCTGTTGGAATTCCCCAAGAACTTGATGTACTTTTTGCAGGGACATATACAAGTGTCCTCTTTGTATGCCTGACCACCTCTAAGGATCTTAGCAACTAAATGTTCTTTCCTTTTAGTCTTGATGCAACAAAATGTGGCAGATGCTCTCCTAAGCTGCTTGACAGGAACACAGTTCTGAAATCTGGTTTTGCCTTACTCAACTTTCAAATGCCTGGTAAAGAATAATTTATCTTTTTTTTTTTTATCCATTTGTTTCCCTTTGTACTACTGCTTCAGAAAAATATGTATAGTATAGAAAAAACTACTGGAGGAAACTAGGTATTCTCTTCTCCAGAGTCGTGTATCGTAAGCCAATGTCTGGGTGTAGCAGTACAGGTCAACCTCTACGTAGCACTTTATCAGTGCAGTCTCCTGAGATTAATTTTTTATATGGCAAAGAGGAAATTATAAAATTCTTCTGCCTCTGGAATTTTCTAGTGATTCAGGAGCTGTTCTGAAACAACAATCCATACTCAAAGACCTCTTTCAGAGGGCTGAACTTCAGAATTAGAGTCCTTAGCTTCGTGTTTCAGACTACAAGGTAAAAGGATGGCAACTAATCAATCACGCAACTGCCATTTTCAAGGACTTTGTTTTGTAAGGCAATTAGAGTTCTTTCAGGAGTTGTCCGAAGGTATTGACAAAGGAGATCAATAAATCTACTGGTACTGTTGATTCAGATCTGACTCACAACTTACCTGGCTGAGGTTATATCTGGATGAACTAGAATCAGAAACAAATATGACAAGATCAGGCTGTTGTTTCATCAAAACCTGTCAAGTTTAACTATGATGCCAATAATCTCGTCTCATTTCGTTTTAATTAACTCTTCTGAAAAAGTAGAAAGCCAAAGTAGTTACCACATCCAGTCAAACTAGATTTTGTTTAATCTCACGGCCTCTCTCCATGAATACTTTATACTAGAGGCTTCAGCAAGACACACAAGAACCTGTGGTGAGGAACAGGCAAACCTTAGAAGACTGCTTCATAACATCGTTAGTTAACGTGTTTTCTAAAAAAAAAAAAAAAAAAGGTAGGAAAAAAAGTATTAATCAAAGCTCCCTTCCTGTGCAGACTTGTGCCACAGTCTAAATATGGACAGGCTCTATCTTGATAGATTTAAAACATCAAGGTAACTTAGGACCTCAGACTACGACCACCTTCCCCAATACAATTGGGAGAATGATGCTGAAATGAGTGAAAGTCCAGCATCTACAGCATACGTCAGCTGCAATAACATTGTTTTAAGACAGATATAAATCTTCTGCAAGTTCTTGTAGGATCTTGTGAACCTCTTTCCCTAGAAGGTGTCCTTCCTCTGCATTTGGAATACAGTTCATTCGAGTTCACTCTAATTTTTGCAGTAACATACTGGTGATTGTGAATATTTTTAGCATTCATCCACCTATCCAGCACACATGCCATCACCACCATGTTGCACAGTGGTAGTATTTTGCTACCCAGAGACCTTTGAGAACATGTGAAAAACCACCACGTGCAAGTGACTGAACTGGTTTCAAGATTGAATGCATGCCACTAGATAAATAAACCGGTCAAATCACTCAGCATCAGAGTAATCCACATGTAGAGCTCACGGGACAGTTTATTACACACTATGACACGCAGAACATTATTTTTCACCTTTGGCGCTCAGCTCATAGATCATCTAATACATTGTAATTGAGTAACTGCAGCTGACAACAGGATACTTGTATTTCAGTTTATGTTAATATGCAAGTGTCCACAGATTGAATCTGATTTTCCTCCAACCTACACCAGAGTTCACCAAGGATAACAGTCGGGCCACACTCAGTTACGCTTGTATGGAAACTCACAAGAGGAGAACCTGGACGCGTGCGCCTGATGTTATTAGTCTTGACTAAACAACTTTTCTTAAGTAACCAACTTACTTTGTCAGTCTAATGGCTGTATGTATATATGTACATATGTGTATCTATATCCACATATCCATTTCCACAAGCTGTTTTATTTCAGCACACTTTGCCTCCATGGGCACTGGAGTCAAGGGCTGTGCTGCTGAGAAATCTTCTGCAGCTGCCTACATGGAACAACATACTCTTGTTGTCAAGGCAGCGACATAAAAAGGTAAAATGGAACTGTGTACAGTATAACAGTTGAAAGAAAGCTAAGAAAAGCTAAATAGATCATGGCAGTAAGTTCCATTCTTATTTAAGATAAGAAGGACAAATAGTTTAAGTTAAATAAAGCCCAATTCTTTGCTTAGAAGAATTATGGGGACTAGTCTATATATATGACAAAGCATCATTTCCCACACTTTATTTATGTTTAAGAAACTGACTTTTATAGTATCTTGGCTATGGAAGGCATATATTGTTTTATTATTCTATAAGGCTGCTTTTGTGACCCACTTTAAAAAAAGTCAAAGTACTATATTACTTATGTAAATCTTATGTCCCCACTCAATCAATGGAATAATTTTGTAGTAATAACAGAGTGGGGCATTTTAGTGACACTACTCCGCTTCTTTTTTGAGTCCTTACCTTTAAAACTGAGAGCGCGTATTTTTTCTTCTATGGAGATGTTGATGTTTTGTCCCGGTTTTGACAGCAGTGACAGCAGAACTACCCAACCCTTTCACCACTTTGGTTTTTTTGCCCAGGAGAAAGGAATGCGATAGCACGGCAGCATTCCCAAAGGGGGTCAGTACTGAGAAACTGAGTTTTTTGGCTGGCACTGATTCGGAGATGCAGCCCTGATGCAGCAAAGCAAACAGGCTGTATTTCCAACAACTGTGATTACCACATAAATGAGTTTAAAATTTGTGGTATGATATCTTTCAAGTCATCAATATCAGTGCCAAAAATCTGTCTGGATTTAAATTGCATGTCACATATTTAACGTGTAATCTACATAACATATGTAGACCAGAAAACATCTATGATACCTCTATTTTTCCCTAGGGAAAGGCACAAAAATTTTACCATGGTAAAACTGCAGGTGGCCATGTGTTGAATATTACATTTCCAGAGCCGGAAAAGCTGAAATTCACATTCCAGAATGCACTGAAAATCAATATACATATTAAAATTTTGAGAGAGAACTGTTACATTCTCATTCTCAGTGGATGTGTTAGTTGAACTTGTGACTTTAAGTACCTTTCTGGCAAAAACATTGTTCTGTAATTTGAAAGCACTGCAGACATGGCACATGTTGTTGACATTAAGCCTGGCGTTTTTGATATGCGGTACCACTGTTTTATAAAAACTGTCCTGACACTGAAGTTCTTTATTGTTGAATATTCCTTATATATTGCAGTAAATTTTAATGTACACAAGTAATACAAATAGAGCTGTGTGTGCATAAATGCTTGCAGAATTAGGGCCTATTTTTATTCTTTCCATTTTGCTATTCACAGTGAGATCTGCATCGTGCTAAATCATGTTATGAGCATTTTATACCGCAAAAAGAGGCACTTAGACTTCAGCACGTTAAATACTGAAGTAAAGATTAATGTAGAATTATTTGTGTTCCTGTGTATCTTCCTGGTCCTACTGAGTATTTTAACAGCAGATACTACGATCATGAAGTAATCATTTATTGGAAAATTCATGAGTTTTGAAAAAACATTATTGCTTTGTAATACTAACACCAAGCACCAGTATCAGTAGCTCATTATTTCTCCTCAGTTTAAAATGTAGCGTTACTTTATTTGAATTCCAACATAAATTCCAGCTTCCATCTTAGATTCCTACACCTGTCAAAAGTTAGTTTATAGACTTGTTCTAATTCTACCTGTTTATGAGTTTTTCCACACATTTTTCTCATCTTTTTGTTGCAGAGTGATAACGGATTTTTTTGAGACGTTTTAAATGCTTAGGTCTGCACAAAGTGAGCAGGGGGACAGTTTAATGTGGTTCATTTGCATCAACTACAGTACAAAAGATGGCAAATGAATCAAGGAGTCACAGCAAAATAAGAAATACTGTTTAGTGGAAATGATGCACTCGTGCCAACAGAGATATATATTTTTATGCTATAACTTACATCATCTTCTCTGTACACAACTCCTGCCACTACTCTGTGTCCTACAAATCACTAAGATTTGTGACAAGATAAAAACCTTGATTATATGAAGCATATGAATATCAATTAATTTTGATATGCTCAGTTTTCTTTTTATGATTCTTTTAAACATAGCCTGAGAACTATTTTGAATTTATCCACAACCAGTTTTTTGGCATATAACACAAGTTTGATCTTGCTCAATTATATTCACACATGGTATATCCACAATGCAGTATAGTTGCATAACATTAAGATTTTTGAATGGAATACAGCAGGTAAGGATTTACAAATTGGATCAGAACACTCATGGTACTATTCATGTTTCAAATTCTGTTTTCAGTTCTAGGCTTACCATAACAAATCAGAATGGTCTGCCCTGGAAAAATCATCTCCTCAGGTTAACAGACGCACTCTGATATTAGAAATAAATATTTTTGCAATACATTACCCAGAGCCAACTCTGTATATGATATTCCATTACATTAAGAGACTTCCTGATATGATCAGTAAACAGACAACACAGATTGATTAATCAATAAGTGGGTATGGCCTTATTACAGTGAACAAATTAGACAACTCAGGACATATTGCTTTATAGGCAAGATTTCTTCTTTACAAATCTTCTCCATAATTGATTGTAGTGACCTTTTGGCAATACTGAAAAACATCCTCAATTAATAGGCTACTTTTGAAAAACAGATAACAGTAGGGAAAACTATGTGGTTTGCAGAGTAAGACTTCAGAGAAAAGGAGGAAAATGCTTTTTAAACCTGCTCAGTGTGAAGCAGATGAGAGCTTTACTTTCTAAAGCAGTATTTGTTTAAAACAAGCACTGCAGAGACAATTTAGCATTGATACAGTATTTCAAGAGCCACACCACCAACTGCGTTCTAATCTATTGGTACCTCTGTTGTGGGAGTACCTAGGCATCAACTACAACTTAAAAATTATTACTGAATGCAGATCAGAAGTCCTTTTGTATCAAACTAGCTCAGACTCTTTGTTTATAATGTACATTAGGTATCAAAACCAATTCTACTGAGCAAGTGAGAAGAGAAATAAGAACGTCTGGCAATAACGGGTTAAAATCTTACATACATTCCAGCAATAAACAACAAAATTGCTTCATTTCTCTGCCCTGGCCTTGTTTGGTGGAGGAGATACACTTTCAATACAGTGCTTGGGTATTTCACTGGCAACTGCACATAAGTCTGCAACAAACTCACTAATCACATTAATAGAACTCCTGTTTCAAAGCCTTTGAGTTACTCTTCCATATCTCAGCTTTCTAGATTACAAAAATGTTCAGAGTGAGTTTAAAAAATGCGCAAAGACAAACATATCAGTTTCAAGCCAAGCCTTGAAGTGACTTCCTTGCAGAAAATTCATACAAAACTATTCATATTTTACTCAGCACGCTTTTTCATGGAAACGCTAAGCCTCTTTAATGCAATATGGAAATTGGTAAAGATTTGAGTGTTCGAGCCTGATTTCAAAGTTGAGATCTGGGAAACAACAACAACAAAAAACCCCAACAACAACAAAAAAAATTGGAAGTAGCAAATTAAGATAAACAGCATTTTTGGTCAAATAAGAAGTATGGGAATTAAGATCCTTTAGAGATTCTCTGTACTGAGAGGTGGGAAAAGGGAAAAGAAAAACAGCAGAATTATTGGTCTGGTTTTAGGAAAACAGGTATAACATTTATCTTCTGACTATCAGACCAGTAATTAAATGCATCTTCCCCCACCCACCCCAGCACATTTTTCCTCTCTATTTAAGGGCCAGACTCTTGCTGCACTGTTAGCACTAGACTAGCTGCCTTTTGGGGCATGGTTTTTGTTGTCATTTTTCCACTCAATCTGACCAAACGAAACAGCCTTTTTCCATGAAGTCAGAATAAGGAATGATCACCTCCTTGGGAGAAGTTTCTGTCAGCTAACCCAGGACATCTCAAAGAAATTTGCAGACTAAAGACAAACAGCTCATATCATATCTTTCTTCCTCCTAAGACAATACTCTGTTCCACACACAAGCCAGATGAGCCTTCTAGTGCTAAGCTAGCTTGAGAGCCGAATGTCTCCATTTTCTCTGCAAGACTGGCAAATATATACAACACAAAAGTTCAATCCCTTTCAGAGTGAAGGAAATAAGGCTTACCCTTCCCACTCAGCAAACTTTATATTGATGGTCTTATGTGTAACTGTCTATTTTTATTAGTTTACGGGCTGTAAACATTCCAGTGTGCAATGTCCTGAAGGAGCATTTGTCTGCAAAGTTTTTTCTTTTTTTTTTTTCTTTTCATAAATTAAAGCTAATTAGACTTGATTTTCATCCTTCCTTTTGTGAGACTCAAGTCCATGGGTTTTGTGTTGTAGCTTCTGACTACACTGTAATCAAATATCACAAAAACACGGTAAAATCCAGAAGTTGCTAATTTAAGCAACTTCCCTATTTCCTGCCCACTCTCCATCATGTCAGTTCAAGAATTTATAGAGCTCTTTAAAAAGGAGGATTGGGATTACTCATTATTCCATTAAAATAATTGATGGAAAACTTGCACAAATTTTCAGACACAGCTTTTGTATAAACTGGCATAATAAAAACAAAAAAAAAAAAAGGAGGAAAAAAGAAAAAAGGAAGTGGCAATACTTGTCCATTCTCAATGTAGTATGACCCATTCCGTTCTCTATATTTTTAGAGAACAATTCTTAAAAGGCACTGGTAGAAGTCAAAATAATGTAATACATATTTACAGGTACAGAAACTATTACATGCTTTGTCAGCCCTTGTCACTTTTCATAGACATATCTAAGATCCATTTGGAAGCTAAATGGTGACATGAAGAGTATTCTCACTGCTGCTTTTCTCTGTCCCGTCCACCACAGGACTGCTGAGCAGATACTTTGGGCCAGGCTGATGTATCGCCACCATTATCACCTTCTACAGCTGACACACCAAATCCATTGTCTCCTCCCTTTCCTATGAAAGGCGTAAACTGGGCAATAAACTAAGGAGCAAAGACACACGACAGCCCACAAGTGTTTGCAGAATTAAGCCAATAGCGCAGAGAAGCAACTCCTAAAATTTCATACAGTTTCATACAACTTTAGGGAACCCTCAGATGCAAGCTAGCGCAGCATGGTGACTCTTTTACAGGCTACAATGTGTGCTGCAGACAGGAAAATAGCAAGGCCTATGATTTGAATTAATAGTATAACCCTCCGAGTTTGTGAATAATTGTCAGCGTGCACATAATCCATGCCTCAGTTTTAACATATCATCACTAAGTGAGTAAATCTTCTGTTCAAAGCAACAGTCTGTGCCAACTGGCATATATCAGTGCTCTTTAGAAGCACTGATGTCCACATCTTCCTCTCCTAGACAAACACAGAAACCGCATACGAAATGTCAAATAATTCTAGTCAAGGTATTCACTGAAATAGCACCAGTTATATTCAATTCTCTGTAAAGGTAATCTGTGTTCCTAAGCAAATCAGAAGGCCTTCTGACAAATCAAGATCAATTTCAAGCAGCGGTGAAACAGATATACCTGGTCATACCGTGTCCTCAGACTTATTTTTCTCCATGTTTTGTCTTGCTAATTACCCGAGATTACCCTTTGACCCCACCACAGAGTTTTTTAGCTGGCATAGCTATTTTGATAAAGAGACTGATTTATTTCCTTTCAGGTTTAAAACATAGACTTGGTCCTAGTTTCAACATTTCCTCACCAATTACACTGTGATAACACAAAATGAGGGCTTGTTTATCTAAAAATGTCTACCTTTAGGCTTCACCACTTCTTTCAAAGATGTGACAAACACTAAACATAAGGCAAAAAACTCAGTTCATGTTTATGACGGAGAGAGTATTTGACTTCAGTAGACTGACCCTTCGTAAAGTGCTGCCAACTTATGAGAACTTGATTCGCTGTATTAAGAACCACCCTGAAATTATACTCAAATTTAATACTTTTTAGGAAGATACCTGCTATACGAAGGTAAAGCTTCATTTGATAAGCATGCTTGTTTCCCTTCATACAATCATTCACAAATATTCTATGCGATCAATCTGGCTGCCCCCTGCACTCTTTGCCATGGTGTCTGAGCATCTAATATCATCATATGAATTCTATGTAGAGTCTAAACATAGACTTTGCAAAATTATGGATATCAAGCAGATTCATAATAATTATTACCAGTAAAAGCTGTGGTAAAGATGCAAGTTGAACTTTACATCCTCAGGGAAAGATTTTCTTACTAGTAATTTATTATTATTATTATACCTCCAGAAGAAATTTAACTAACTACACTTTAAATTGAAGAAAAATGCATATAGTATCTTAGTAGATCATACTTCACATATATAGTGTCTGATGTGATAAAGGTCTCCTCCTCAAGACAATTCTAAAAATTATTTAAATCCAGCTAAAGACTCTATTTGAACATGAACTTCCAAAGTTTTAATCCATTTTTCAGAGCCTTCCTGATCCCAGATAGTACAGTGTTGCAATTACCTGTCTTGCTTTATTGGATATATTTCTTCAAGGTAAAAAAGACTAGATGCTTTCTGCAAGGCCAGCATTTTCACTGCCAGCTCATGTGCCTCATGAATGCATAGGTCACCGTGCTTGTGTTTGCATCTGCGAAGACAGGAAAAGCCACCCCAGTGACTTCTATACAAAAGTTATTTTTAGCAGCTGCTGGTGAGCAGTTTTTGAGTTTCTTTAAGGAAATCATGAAGACTCACGGACAAGTAATTGAACAGTAAAGACAGTCTCTAGATCACAGTGATGGAAAACTAATTTCTCTGTTCAGAGAAATACAATTTTCTGCCACCTACCAAAACCACAGAGTCCTACATCCAGGCATCTGCTCCCTGCTTTTTTAAAATGGAGATTTGAAGCCCAAAGTCCAGTCCATTTACAGAACCTTTCATTGCTATTTTCACACAGTTGTAAACTTTTAAATTCCTTTTAAGGCTTTATTTTAATAAAACAAAGCAAACCCGTCAGTCACAGAGAATTAAAAACCTCTCAAAGCAGGAGTTTATCCAAGATTATATTCATCTACTGCTACTACTGACAAGTATGCAGGTTGTGACAACATGGCTAACTTCCCTACTGATAGCCTGCAATTTTCTCTCTCATTCAGATGTTTCCTTCCAGAACCATATGCCAAGGCATTAGTTCAGTTCTGAATCAAAAGGAAGAGTACCACCCACTGAATCATCTCCTGTGGCATCCTGCATTTTCCTTAGAGAATCTCCTCAGTCTAAAGTCTGAACATTTGATGTCATTATAACCCAAGGCAAAATGGAAAAAAAAAAAATATATATACACATAATATACACATTATACAAAACATATGGAAAATGTATCTTTGCCACATGAGACTGGAGGTTAGTACAGCTCTTTTTAGAAAAAAAAAACCCATAATTTATAAAACATAAATGCTGCTTTTGTGCTATTCCCTTTCCTTACCTTTAATAGAAAGCCCTAGAGAAAGCAATTTACGCTTACTAAAAACGGCAGCATCTCTTGTAAAAGATAAATTCCAAATTACATAGTGAACAGGAAGAATACAACACCGGTTGTTAACCCACTGGAAATACTTTTTTTTTCCTCTGTATGTTTTCCTTTCTTATTTTTCTTATTTTTTTTCTTTTTTTTTTTAAATACTCTCTTCTGCTCTTCCCAAATCATGAAAACCCTGGCAGTGACTATGAAAAAACCTCATGCATAGACAGAAACATCAGGTTTTCCATTTGATTAAAATTCAAGTATATCTGTTAAAACTCACAGCTAATGGAAGGCCACACCAAGATACCCGCCAATGTCTCCTGTTCTGAAAATAAAAAATAAAAACAATCTTATCAGGCATGTTGTTTAAATATCTAATACCAATTTTGTTTCGACAACTCAGTACTGAACGAAGCAACTTGTTTGTTTAAATCGCTACCAAACTAAGAGGGTAAAGAGGTTTTCAGCGGAAGTCGCACTGCATGTAGAAATTCAGAAGGAATAATTATAAGAATATAATAGCCTTCAAAAGCCAACTGCTCTGCCAATTCTAATTATCCTTATTTCCTCATAGCAGATAAGGAGCTTTGTAAGATGACACTGATATTAGAAGAAATAAGGCTTCTTATAATAAAGCTATGTAATATCAGCTCCATCCCTAAATATTTGTATAGAATTAAATAACATTCTTCTTCATTATTATGCTCCTCAGGAGTCCTTCATTATATACATAATAAATCAATAAATCAGCAGGAATGCCTTGCAATGCTAATATGCTTTTCAAAAGAACAAATAAAAGGATTAAAATCCTAATTATACGGGAAATAAAGAAGGTGTATGATGGAACTGTAGATTATATATTGTTAAAGATGTCCATTTAATCCCTATACCTACCATTTTCATTCTCAGAGAGGAAATTTACCCTTAAGGCAACATTTTTATCTGACAATGCTGACTGCAATATAATCTCAGCTAGTACTTTTAATAGTTTATACTCTGTTGACATTAAACTTGTTGGACAGATTTGCCAACTCCTGTTCCAGCCATTTTCCACATTTAGGAGACAGAAAGCAGTGAAAACTGGCTTTCCTTGCCAGCAAAGTATCCCCCAGCCTCAGAAAGGTTCAAGTTTTCTTGTTCAAGCTCTTGTTCACACTGCTCTTCACTATGCAGATTCTCGAATGCAATATGACCTGCATTCCAGCTTCTAAATTTAGTTTTTGGACAGTGTTGACTAAAGCTCACAAACGCGTAATCACACAAGAACAAAGCACCATCATATAATAAGGTCTCGTATTTCAAGCGTACGCATTCATAACGTACAATACAGAAAGGCACGCGGGTCTAATTTTCTGTCAATGGATTCATATGGTAAACAAACAAATTTGCGGATTACCTAAATTCAGGAAAATATTCAAGAAAAAACCGACACAGAGGCAGACAGCCTTTATCTGCTACCTAAGTTCTTGCACATATATTGCAAGTATAGGATGAAAGTTGTATGTGTTCCATTTAACCAACAAAAACAGGCACACATTAACCACATTGCACTAGGAGTCCTGACAAAAGAATAAAACTATTAAAAATTTTTTGCAAATATTGAGATGTTAATCCAAATATGTTAAGGGAGTTCATAAACTTTTATTGTGCGCGCCAAATCACTCAGTAACTCCAATATAAACGTTCCACAAGTTCAAGATATGGCCTTTACTAAAATTATTTAAGTATAAGCCACCTAATTTCTAAACCTTTATGAACAGGCCTAGCTTTTTACAGGTAAGTACGGTATTTTTTGGCAAGGAATTTGCTGTCTCAGGATTGTTAAGTCACGGTGATATCACGTCCAACGGCACTTGAAATGAGCAGGCCCATCCTGCAGAAAGACAAGAAAAGGTCTGTGCCTCAGGGGCAACTTAAAATGATTGGCTTAACAAAAAGGTGCCTTTCACTTCTGATGGCTGCTCAACTTCAACTAGTGACCTCACTGATGCAAGATAAAGGATTGACTGCAGAAATATCTAACCAACAGCAACAACAAAAAGAATATATATAACCTAACATCTCCTTCCCCTCGTTTGGATCCAACCGTTTTACAACATTTTGTCAAGTTCTTTAGAATACTAAGAAGATGGCCGAATAAATTTGAGGCTCAGGATACAATTAAACGGTGTTAGGACCCCGGGCCGTAGTAGGTTTGTGATTCCCTCCGACCAAACTAGGGTGAAACGACACCAAACGACCGATTTAGAATTTTATTTAACATTTAGTGGAACGACTTCACTTTGAAAACTTGGAAAGCAGAAAGGGGTTGATAGCCGGAGCTCTTACCTGACCATTTCTAAGAAGGAAAAGAAAGAAGAGAGAGCACCACCCTTGGATCCAGCGACAACGATGACAACGGGCGGGCGGCCCCGCCGGTGGGGTGGCGGCGGGAAAGCCGGGGGCTGGGAGCTGTGATGGCGGCCGTGATGATCTTTTGGTGGGGGGGGCTCGCAGGCGGATCCCGGAGGCCGGGTCTTTTACAGAGTCATCCCCCACCTCCATTTATGCCCCTTGAGGCCTGGAGTGGGCTGGTTCCAGAGAGTTCCCAGTCCCCTGGCGCAGGCGCCAAATGTGAGGGGTGGGCGGAAGCCCCTTCCTAAGATGGCGGCCGGGGAACCCGCGGCCGCCTTTGGCACGTGGCTAACAGGGGCCTGGGAAGCCGCCACCCGCCACGCGGCCTCCAGCTCCCTTAAGCAGGGTGCGCCACAGCCACAAAAACGTTCGATATCAACACACATTAACTCTTTCAGTCCCTCGCAGACAGTGAACCATAGAATCATCTTCTATAAGGGCTACGTTACATACTGGAAGTATTCTGCTTGCTGGCAGGGCTCAGTAAGTAATTATTACAGGAAAGCCCAACTAAATGAGGACAAAGACTTTTCTTGCTTTCCCCTAAGCCTGAAGGATGATTTTATTACCATTTTGTTAATTCAGTAGCAGATTCCAGGGAGTAATACTATATTTTAGCACCTCCACTTCCCTGTCCTTAAAATGGTCAATTGGAAATGGCGGTAAGAACACTGGAGGAATTGACCACTGCATGGAAACATCGATCATCCGCTGCGATTTAGTTGAAGGTTAGTTTGGCAGAGGACGTGAAAATCACAGGGATTTAAAAATAACTGATTTTCCCCTCTTTTACAGCAAAGCATTTTAATGCTTCTTTCCAAAAAGGCCTTCATTCAACCTTTGCTTTTTATTGTGATAGAGTTGGTGAGGGGAGAGAAGGGGGAGCGCAAATTACTTCATTTGATTAAACTGTAACAATTAATTGTAAGTTCTTTTGAGGAGAATTACAACATTTTTATATCTTGTTTAAGAAATTAAAATATATTTTAAAATTTCGCAGCCTCTCTGAAACAAATTTTCGCTTCTGGTCTGAAATTATATGTGAGGAATAAATAATACTGTCGTTTTACAAATAAGATTCCTAATTGCAGACGTTTTTTTTCCTAGTTCATTGCCATTTATATAAAACTATTTCCAGGTACCATAATGAGACATCACATTTAAATATTTAGTTTTAGGATCTCATTTCCACAGACTTTTGAATAAAACCTGTATTTTAAGTGAAATCTTAATAAAACCTTAAACTCACTGGTTGGTAATGTATTCACACAGCTTAAATAATGACATAAGGAGAAAGAAATTCGGAGGCAGAGATCAAGGACAGGAAAAAAATACTCTAACAGTTGAAAAGTGATGGCAAGTGAATGAGGCATAGAAAGCATTTTAGACAAAACCATCAGTATGAAAAAAAAAAAATCTGCTAAGGTCTGGACAGACAGCAGGAGTGAATGAGAAACAGTAGGTAGGTGCTAAATGGAGCTAGTTAAATTGCCATTCAGACAAAATTAATTAGGTGTATATAGTATTTTTCATTGATGTTTTCTCAATTTTTGTTTTCCCAGTTACTTATTCCAGGATATTATTAAATGAAAAGACGAATAACAGAAGATTCTACTTTGAACTTGACCCCAAGAAGAGAAGAAAACCATGGAAGCAGGGTATTTTTGTTTTGTTTTTCTTTTGAAAGCCACAATTTTTGTCATGAATGAGAAAGCATATAACAACATATGAAATGTGGTTGTATAGCTAATGACCATCTCACCGGTAGGGTTTTCGGTCATTCCCTTGCAATGAGGCTTTCAAATTTTCCATTAAGCAATCCAGCAGCATTCATTCCCCCTTCGTCCAGGTCCAATGAGAATGACCAATAGTTCTATTCAGCCTGTGCTTCTCCCCACTTCAATTCTAAATGTTCCAGTGAAGAAATACAGCGTGCACAGTCACAGTTATTCTCCACAACCAGACCAAAGTCTCATTATTGTTTTCTTGTGTTTGGTTTTGTGGTTTTTTTAGAAGAAAACTTCAGGCTTCTAAACCTGTTGCCTGTCTGGAGAATCCACAGCAGCGATACCCTGGTGCACTAGGTTCTCCTAGCCCGATTACCTCAATTTGTCACAGCTATGATGAAAAGAGTTCCTGATCTTTCCCCATATTGCCCATAGCAGAAGAAGGAAAAAGACGACACATCTTGCAAAAAGAATACCCAGCCAAGGATCTTTGGGACTGTTTTGTTAAATTGTTCACTTCCTATGCATAAGAAGTACGTAGACACACATAAGGTGAAAATGTTTTGGTCCCAAAATGGACTCAAAACTGAACCTTCCCATAGTCGTGCCCAAACCCTACATCCATATGCCCAGAGTCCACCAGCTGTGCCACAAGGTCTTATCTTCTTGCTTGTAGCAGTGCACAATCCTGCAGCATGCTCTCAACAGTGCAGCGGGGCTCGTATTAAACCTGCTCTATCTTATACCTTCCACAACCTGACTATAAAACCACAACTCGATTTCCAAACTGAATCTTTTTTTTTTTTTTTTTCCTAACAGAAACTAATTCAAGAGGATTTGAGCTGTCGTCTATAGATTCCACAGAACTATATTTGGATGTCCACGGCTCGCTGTGAGTAGTTCCTCAGCAGGTAACTCCCAGCTACCACAACTACTTCTCAAAGTCCGTGACATCTCTTTGGAAGATATCACTTGGGCCATGTAGAGGACTTTCCACTCTTAAGATTTGCCTCTTGAGTACCCCCTTCTCTCTGTCAAAGCTTTTATAAAACAAAATTACCTGAAAATATTTAGAAAGAGTGTTTTTACCTCTCACTTCCTGTCATGAGTTTTTTAGCATCTCACTGCTATTTATGTCAACTCCTACAGTCAAGAGTTAATTAATACAATAGGGACAAACTGGGAGATACAGGCTCTAAAAAGTGCCTATAGACTCACAGGACATAAAATATCCTGGCAAGTAAGGCTGCCCTCCCTAGTTTTATGTCTCTACCTTGAGAGTGATTAAGTTCTAGACAACAGTGAGTAAATCTTGGCTCTTTAAGTCTGTGGTTGGAGGCCCAGAGGAAAGCTGGGACCTACATGTTACATGAAGATTTCTTTAGCTCCTTTACACAGGTGTCTCTTGCTGTGGTACATAACCAATCACCTGAGCCAGAAAATTTGAGAATCCCACGTTGCCTGTCCTGTATATCTTTATTTTGTAGAGGGGCCAGTCTAGCTCTGCACACTCCTTGCTTCAGGAAATTATTAATTGTATTGTGCTTGTGTAAAATCAAGAGATCTCCAAGAGGCTGTTTATCAAATGCACTTAGTGTTTTTCCATTTAATGATCTTTTTATCCCCTGGTGCCTTTGTAATTTTCTCAGACATATTTCAGTCTTCACATTTTATCAAAATGTACTGGCTCAGCACATGTGGTTCATGGAAAATCACAATATGGGCAAAATGTGTTGTTTAGTTGGCACTGCCTACTCTCTCCTCTGTTTCAGTTGGAGAAGTTGTTACTCCTGAAGACTGCTGGGAGTCAGGCATAGACATATGAAGTAGTTAACTTTTCTTTTTAAAACTGTATGAATAGTTAAACAAAGATCATTCAACAACATTTACAACTCCACTTGCATTCATTGTTCCATTTGTTCAACAGTTTAAGAGACAATTTATTTCAAATTCTTCTTGATTTAAAGGACAAAATACTTCCTTTTTTATATGTTTGGTTTTTATTTAGTTTTTTTAATGATTCATAGCTGAAGATTTTAGTGCAAAGCTTTCAGTAGGCCACTAACTCTGTCCCAGAGCCTCAGGGCCACAAATTTAGCAAAATAAAACCCAATATTTGATAACTATGTCATTTTAGTGAAGCCAGCATGCCCTTCAGGGTGGTCACATATTCCAAAACTCTCCTGCTGTTACAGCTGACCAAATTGTGATGGAAAGAATTCTTTGATTGCAAGTTCCCTGTGGTGACATTTCAGAGCACCCAGCCCAAGCCTTCTTAGCTTGTTTCTTCAGGAAACAAATGTTATTGGTGAACCTCAGTTATTCCAGTTAGTTCAATCCATATCAGTGTTATTAATTCAACAGTCAATGTAATTAATTCAATACCCTGAAAAAGCAGGTGTTAAAAAAAGTTAACAGATGACGTTCTAACAGCGTGTTTAAATTGTTTCTTGTTATGAAACAGGACTTTTTGAAGTAACAGGAATTTGAATTAACACTGATGTTTCCAGAGAATAAAATGATTCTAGTTTATAATGGGGTGCAACATGACTATGGTTACAGGCTCAATAAGCTATTTATTGATCAAATATTCCTTTAGGCAATACTGTTATAGTTTGGTTTTAATAGCTTCTGTTTGTGGTACGTTTACACTAGTTTAGTGTTTCTAAGGTTTTCTATTTGTTCTACTGCTTTTGACTGTATTATCCTACTTGTCCTTTTTATAGTATATCAGAGCATATTTGTGTCTCTATTTAATTTTAAGTAAGGTGCTTGGTGCATTTGTTGTCTTGAAAAAGCATGAAAACAATCAGTGGATGGGTGGGGATGTCATTTTATCACTATCTGCAGAACATCAGATCTTCAATAGCTATGAATAAATGATGTTCAACTGAGGATGCATATATATAGGTCTTCATTCTGAACAGCTGGCATGCCTTTTATTTTTGTAAGGAAAACAATCTTATTCCCAGCCATGTGCTATTCTCTTTAGGTCTTTTAATAAGGCAATCATAGTTCCACAGCTTCACAGCTGGCCTTTGTCAATGATATCGGGATCTTTCTTCTCATAACCTAACAGGAGAAGGACTATGACTTTCCCAAGAAGAATAAACTCAAAATAAGCTTTTATTACTGAGACTGAATGATAGTGATAGTGTCATAACTTACTCAAAAAACTCCCTCAGGACTTCTGCAAAGATATGCTGTCACTTATTGATAAAGTCAGTTCTGAAGAAATGTCCAGACCTTGCTGCATGAATTGGAGTGGAGGATACTTTAATAAATTCAAGTTGCTATGGAATGTTCTTGAGTCTGGAGACAGGAACAAGAATTGCAGAGAAGTCACTGATGCTATTCTATACAAGTTTATCAGCATACGAGACTTTAGCGTATAACTTAGAGAACACAAATGAGAACTCTCCAACTGTATTGTTGCCTGCTTTTTCCCCTCATCTATTTCAGGTAAACACTAGTTGTTAGCCAACAGATAAAAAGCCACCCAACACTTGTGTGCCAGATGTGCATTGGTGTGCTAGGGCAATCCACCTGCAGAGTGTGCTTCATATCTTTTGTTTCACAGAGCATGGATGGAATTAATTACACAGCACTTGGTCCAATCTCAGAAATTCATTAGTGAGAATAATTTTTTGCACAACATCAACACTTCAGAGTGGACCCTTGAGTCTCCTAACACAAGTATGATTGAAAACTCCACAATGCCTTTTTTTTTTTTTTGCCAGAATATTAAGATAGAAAGGGAAATTTCTGTATCTAAAACACAGCTGGACCCCTAAAAGCCTCTAAAACACTACTAGTTTGTAATATTTCTAGGTAATCAATTGGACAATCCCATGTTTTTCTTAAAAAATGTTTGGCCAGGAGGATTCAGGTGAGAGGAGTTGTTTCACCTTCCCTGATGAAGGTCATTGACTGTAGTCTGACAAGTCAGCAGTAATTAGAGAAAAGTGCATTGCAAGGCTTAATAAATAAAGCTGTTGTTCTGCTCTGCACAATTCTGTCTGGCACCCACAAGAAAACAGAGCTGAAATTAAGTCTCCATTCATTACAAAAATAGGCTAACAGTAATCCAGAGCTATGGACTGTCTGTTGTTTGTCAATGGTATTGAGTGGTTTCTATCTACTGTAACAAATCACTCAACAGTAGGATAAATGGTAGTTGATTGTATGCCAATGGTATATTTAACAGTACTCTATTGTATTGAGTGCTGCTGGAAACGTTACAGGTCTCGATAGGGGGAAAAATACACTCTATTTTTAAAAAATAAAATATTGATGTAATTGGCTTTCCCACCCACAGTGCTTCACAAGCCTAGAAGCAAGATTAGTTTTAATAGTTCGTTAGAAAAGTTTGGGAGATTGGAGAAAGAGAATCTTGTTGACTTCAAGGCATTATGAAAGTATTTAATTAAAAAGAACAACTACCACAGACTCCTTGGAAAGAATTCTCAGATTTCCCTCCACCTCCCCAACAGTTAAAAAAAAAAAAAAAAACCCCAACAAAAATCAAGTAGCATCCTACAGTGCTAAAAGAAAGAATGGAATAGTAATGTTCCTCCTAATGAACACTCTCCGGCAACGAGGAGCAATCATGGAACTAAAGCTGTAATCATTCCTTACTGACAGTCAGTTTACTGACTGATTGGCAAGCAGGCAAGACCAAACAACGGTGGATGGTTCGCATTTACTGCAAACTGACCCTCTGAGGGTACAATTCCCCCCACTGTCTTCTCTGCTGTTCTGCATTTGGGTCCCATTAGGTCACAAGAATACTTTCTCCTCCCTCACTTTTCTTTCCTCTAATCCTATCGTTCTCGCCTTTTGTAGGCAGACAAGTTGATAGTTGTTGCAAGGTCCCATCTGGTTCAGTCTGAACCAGCAAAGAGAACTCCAAACTGCTCTTATTTTTACATCTACTGAAAGGGTAAGAACATTGGTCTTTGGTTTCTTACAGCAGATGAACAATACAGCTCCAAATTTATGATAAAGACTTTCCTTTGGGGACTCCTAGTCACAAGATCCTACAGAAAATAAGAACTTCGTGCGTATTTAACTTGTAATTTTTGCTTGATGGTCTATGAAGATATGTGATTCCTCTGCCCAAGGGATACAGCCTGGATGGATGATGCAATGATCAGAAAAGCATTTACAGAACTGCTACATTCAGAGCAAAAAGGACAGCAAATTTCTGTGAAAGATACTGATCAATATTGCGTACCCATATATCATAAAAACCTCAAGCGGGAGAAAGTATTTTTTCCTAGTATGAAAAAGTAATAAAAGCAAGCAGGACCAACAACAATGGAAAGTTCACCTGTTGAAAGAGTTTAAAAAATTGGCAGCCAGCTGGTAAGTGCAACCCTTTCACCAGACTCAGCTGGAGAACAGGGTAGCATTTAAATGATTCCCCTCTTCCCACAGTCTGCATTAATGAGATTTTTAGGATTCAGGTACCTAGGCAATTGTCAGCTAGAAAACTATAGTTAAATGAACAAACAAATAGCAGAAAGAAAAAAAAAACCCTTATGTTTCCCCTTGGTTTTTCCTTTTCAGGTGTGAAATAATTAAATCTATTTTCAATATATTATTTGCAGGGGGAGAGAGGGAAGAAAGGGAGTAATTATTTCAATCAACTAGTATCAGTGCACCTGTTATAGGTAAGTACACTTAAAAATCACACTCTACTTTCTAATATTTATACCACTAAAATGCAATGAAAACACAGAACTGTGCAAAATATGTGGGAACACATGTATACATACTTTCCTCTTCTTTCTTTTTTCCAAGTCCTTTACAAAATATGTAAAACCAGTCCAATTACTACAAGTAATCAGCTACTATCATCTTTTTGTCTCCTATTCCTTCAAGATGACTTCAATTTCGTTATTTAGTGTGACTAAAAAAAAAATCATACAAGTTAAAAAATATTTTTGTTTAGTTTCAGATAGGTACTTGGCATAATCATTCCTATGCTTTCTCAGAAGATAAATTTTTAACCTATGAGAAAATTATTCCTGTCGACGTTATTTTTAGATCCAGTTTGAGTCACGTAGATGCCAACAACATAATTAGAATAGAATTAATACAACAACAACCCACATAGTGTCTGATTATATTTCAATAGCCTTTTTTTTTCCTTCCTCTTAAACAAGCAGCTTCTATTAGTAACATGAAAATTGAGCATGCTGAGTGAAACGGGCACAGTGCTTTGCAGATGAGCTGTGGATTCTCAAAGAAGTGCTTAAGTTTACAAACTGTGGAATGGAGAATCAATTTTTCTGCATGGAGAATACTTAATTATGGTAACATTTCTGCCAAGAAAATGACATTCTGAAAACTCCATGAAAAACTGACACTGATGTCCCACTGAGAGGCTTTTTTTCCCCTTTCCTTAAATAGACTGCGGGGCCTAGCTGTTTATTGTCTGTGATGCTATGAAAGGAGGAGAAGAAGGAAGGTTTGTGAGGAAACGCTCAGCTCATTGAGAAGGTGGGAAATGTATATACAACACTTAAAACTGTGCAAAATAAGCATAAAAGGCCTGGAGCATTTCCCAAGCACACACATACCTCTCCATCATTACTATAGGTTCTAGCTCTGAGAGCACTGCTACACACAAGTATTGGGAAGGGAGGGAGATGAAGACGTCGGTGGAAGAGATGAAGAAACAATCCAAGTAACTCCCGAAGTCAGAGGGGGTAGGGAAGGAGAATGGAGAGGGAAACCACAATGCGGAGCCCTATCCTTCCATTGAGGAGTAAACGCTAACAGTAAATAATGGGATGATTTTCCTGTACTGTCAAAGAACTTGAAAAAAATGAGGACCTGTTATACACCAAAAGTAACATTTATATTCTAGAAAGACTCTCTGAAGGTCATCTTCAAAGCTCTTCTACTTCCAAAGTTTTACTTTCTCCATAGAAGAATTTGGTTGGGAAAATCCAACCCTAATCTTATTTTATTGTTCACCTCAGTGCCTTTGGTTCCTTTGAAGACACGTGAATTATCTTGAGCTCAGATTCAGTGCACACGGGCAAGTTTAATGTTTATATTTGTCAATTTTTGAAATAAACTTCTGCAAAGCTCTTCATAATTTAGTATGCTAAAATACCATAACTAGAACAAAAACGGATCCTTTGAGAACTTTTTTTCATAGCACCTTCACTCATAAAAAAATAATTCAGTCAGTGTCATGGAAATAAGCAAATATAAACATTATATTAAGTGTACGTAGCAACAGCTAGGAAAAAAAAATAATCGGTATTCAAGAACAGACTTTACAATCAAAGATTATTATCGTAACTCAGCAGTTAAAAGATACAAAGCTTATTTTCTGTATGATTGTACTTCACAGAAATAAATGTAAAGGGAAAATATGATCAGCCTCAGGCATTTAAGAAAACAGTTAATAAAAATCTACTTAATTTTCTTTATGGTGAAAACAAACCTATCTTTCTTAATGGCAAAGACACAGTACTCATTGTAATCAATTTTTATATAGCTTCTTTAGAGGAAAACTTATTGACGAAGATAAAATTTCATGCTTCTTAGCAAGCCAAAATTGGCTGATGATGAGAGCTGCAGAATTCATTGCTCCAATTAATAAGCAATAAGTTAAGAGCAAAACCCTGCAAAAAAAATATTTCTAATCGGATTTTTTGCCTTGCTTGGTGGATAGTTTTCAGATCGCATTTCAAAGGCGGGGGGATTGCAATAAAATAATTGATTGAATTAAAAGATTGTAGAACTATTTAAATCTGCAGAGCTCCCGCTCCTCTGAAATAATACTGACACAACGAATGCTGATGTCAGGGTACGCTAACGTCAGTGTTACATAAACTTAAACTGTGCTTGCTTCTCCGCCCCAATATTCGGGGTTGTCAACCTCCAACGTACTAAAGAAAAAGCAAGTCCTGCTGTGGGGACAGACTGTGCCGTTGGAAAGGGTTGCATGGGAACGCACTGATGCGAGGGTCACCTCTATGTGCCACCTCATTGTAAAAAAGAAATAATAAAAGAGCATCTTTATTGACACAGTACAACAAAGAAGTTTGAAAAATTAAAAGAACTCTTACTTTGTAAAGAAAGTAGAATCTGAGACAGATGAATCCAGAAGTTTCTTTGACAGTAATTATTCCCTTTTCAGCTTCGCATGCAGAAAGCATTACTGGAATTTCATTATAATTCCTGTTATTTAATCAATTACGTTGGTAGGGAGGTTAAATTTACTATCAAATGGGAATTAACAGGAATTTAAAAGGGCTGTAGGAGGAACCACAACAATGAGATATTACAGCGTTCTTTGTGTGAGCCTGAATTTGAAGAAACTATTCATGAAAACATTTTAGATTGCCACTAATTAATCAGATTGATACATATAGTCTCAAAAACACATCTGACAGCTAATGGTACTTCTCAAAAAGCCTGATCCAAAGACTATTGAAATCAAAGGAAAGCCTCTCATTGGCTTTGATTATGCCACACAAATGTAATTCTCATATGTATAGAGTGCCCAGCAAATGCTCTGCATTACAACAATCATATTGTTATAATAATATTATTACATGTTTCTAATGACTAGTCTATTATTTTTAAAATGCCAAGCATTTGCTGAACAGCCTATACATTTAAGAGATCCATTGGTAGGGCACAATGCGAAGTTAATGAGAGCCTTCACGCAGATTTTAATAACTGATTCCCCAGGACTAATTTCAGCACAAGATGCCAAGCATGAATGAAAGTGACAGAAGGAGTTCCTTTGAGGCAATTTTTTTTTTTTTTTATGTTTTTAAGAATAGGATTTTATTATGCAGAAATATCAACTTTCTTCTCAAAGCGACCCCCTTCTGTTGCTCTTCCTAATTTTTCTAAAAGCAGTCCCATGAAATAAATGCAGTTATACTCTGTCCAACTCAACAGAGAAAAAAAAAAAAAGTGCTAATAAAGGTGGAGGGTATCCAGATATTCTTTTATTCATCATCTTTGTTCCTTTCCTTCACCCATCCTCCTTTTTCTTAATTTTGCACATGGAGACTTTTCCTTTCCTATAAGTAATGATGCTTCCCAGCAGAAAGTCATCATCTTACATTAACCTACTGAGAAGCTGTATATTATCAGTTCTTTGCTTAAGGAAAAATTAAAGAATATTTCTGAATGCAATTTGGACCAGCAAAACCGAATCAACATACAGTATCACTCTGTGGAGGAATTCCATGTTAGGTATTTGTGGAAATTATCTGCATGTATTTTTTGGTGCTTGTAAACAATCAGTGTTAAATCATTACAGATCTTGGCAGTCATTTGAGATCAATAGGTCTCTTAGAAGTTACAAAGGATCTTACCCTGATAGGATTTCAGGAAGAAATCGTGCTTGACTCTACCCCATAAGTAGAGGGGAGTGTTACTAGTATTTCTATAAGGATCAGTATTTGATAAAGCACTTAAAAGTGATAGATAGCAATTAAAAAATGTAAAAATAGATCATTCCTGTAGCACAACAAATCTTCAGGAGTACATTGCATTCCAGAATCTCCAATTCTCTGGATAACTGAATCAGCACCACTCAGAACATCCCATCTGCCTCAGAAAACAACAAGAAGGTAAGTACAACATGTGGACACAACAGTGACCCATCAGAAAACGAGCAAAATGAAAGGAACCTTAGAAAGAAAGTTAAACCTCAGAATAGAGTCAGTTAGCAGACATACATCTGGAACACCAAATCAACAACAAAATTATGACTTAATATTTCAGTCTTCTACCATTTCAACTTATTACAGCCTCAGGTAGTTTTGCATAAGTATAGACAAAATGTTTTATAAGTGTCAGTCACGCTGAAAGGTTTTCAGAATGATGGGGGAAGAATTTTTTTTCTTTTTTTTTTTTGTTTTTAATAACCAGTGTCTCCCACAATGACCCAACACAATAGATTGCTTCATTTACATATACAGTCAATGACTGCGTGACTGCCTGCTTTCTTTGTGTGTTCGCACCGTTAGCAGCAGTTAACTCAAATTAAACTGTCATAGGCTTAACCTAAAATGTCATCTGAAATGAAAAGAAATGTGCTGGTTTACTGGAACGTGAAGCTAGAAACACAGTAGTGGTTGCCTGGCATTATTTGTCTAAGATAAGAAGCAAAAACAAGCGAACATTTACTTGTCTTTTTTGTTTTTCTAGGCTGACATCATCCCTTGTTTTCTTTCTGCTGAGAAGGTTTCTTCAAACTTATCACTGGAAAACAATTTGGAATAAAGTTGTAATTCAATAATTTGTTCTCTGTTCCTACACTGCTGCCAAGTAGCTCATAATTTTCCCAAATATCTCTGCTGTAAGCAATCTTTAATACAGCTTACCTACTCAAGTACTGCCGGCTCCTAGCCACACACTGTGAACAGCAGCAATTAAACTGACTCCTGAAGGCTATTCCTGCCTGGCAGTTCAAACCACAGCTGATTTGGCATGCGTGCTGACATCCCCAAACTGAAGTGCTTTTCTCCCACAGTTTTTCTCCCTCCCCACTAAAAGATGTAATGCAGTGACAGTCTCTCTGTTGGGTTCGCACAGCCCATGGGGAAACTTTATGCTCCTGCAGTTTGGCACCCAGCTTCCTCCAACTAAGCCGTAAAATACGAAAGCCACATCTACACCAACTACTGATGGTTGAGGCAATGCCCTGCTCCACCAATGGACACAGAAAAGATTATAGAGGCTTTGCTGGAGGAGGTTGGACTTTAAAAAAGACCCCACAAACAAACAAAAAAACAAACCAAAAAAAAAACCCCAACCTTTTTTCTCTGCTTCTCAAGTATTCAGTTGCCAAAAAGTAGAATAGCAACTCATTCATAAATCTGCCTAGGATAAAGGGAAAGGTACCTGTCCAAGCAGTACTATCTAAACAAAGTTAGATTCAAATAGCTCTGAAAAAAATAAAAATAAAAAGAAGAGACATTAAAATTGCTGCATCGAATCACAACTTCACATATCTTGCATCACTCCGATATCTTCTCCCGTAACTTTTTATATCCCATAAATTCCAACCTTTTGGAACATTACATATTAAACACCAAAAGTGGAGCGGAAGCCCTTTCTGCATATATAAGGTAAAGTCACTTGAAAAACTTAAAATTTAAAGAAAATTTGAAAATATTGCTGTTAGTTTTGCGGAAATGTTAGGTGTTACAGGAAAATTACATTAAAGGACAAGATTTTTTTTTTTTCTAATTGACCTCAAGATACAATAAAATAAATTAAAAAGCACAGACCTTCGTAATCCAAATTTATACAGGAGGAGCTGAAGGCAGATCACTGCACCGGAGTCCTGGCTTTTAGCCTCATTACCAGACACAGGGAGTTAAAATACTGTACTTCAGAATGGAATTATGCTTTACCTGGAATGATGGAGGGGATTTGGCTTGATTATTACCACAATGTTAGTTTATTGTATTCAGTCCTTACCTCTTTACTTCATTTTATTATTTTGCTTCGACTGTTTTGTGTGTATTTTTTTATTAATATTTCTGTACTTGTGTGCTTTTTCTGTTTGCACCACTGCTCTTTTATTCTAGGTCTTTCAGAGCTCAACACAATTAAGACAGCTAAATCAACATTATCAACCTACTCAAATTCTCTTGGCACAGTAACTACCATTTAAGACTTGTATGTCCTACGCAGCTTTGGGCGTTTTTTTTTTGTTCTGGAAGGTCACTTCAAAGTCATCTCAGAATTACTGAACTGTTTATTGATCTCCTAATTATTCTGTGTTTGCAATTCTTCAGCTGTCTCTCTTTGTGTTATTTTGTTATATCAGCTTAGCAATTTAATAAACAATATTTATAAAAAGGAAGATTTTATAAATCATAATAAAACCCTAAAGTTGTTCAAATGAAGTGGACAGTTAATTTCCACTCCACTCTGAGGATGAAGAAAAAAATAAGAAGCAAAGCTGAAGTTTGATCTGCATGGTGGTGGCTTTCCTAAACAAAAACAAAACAAAGAAATAACAGATTTATTTTTGAGTAATGTGGCTGCAAAATACATATACTGCAGGAGTCTCAGACAGGTTTTGCTGGCTCTATTTTGCAGAAGCAGAGTTGTTTTTCTGTATATAGTCCTTGTTCTCCACAAAATGCTCCTGATGATAAATTTAGAGACATCAATGAATAAAGAGAAAAATATTTCCTTAGTGAGGTACTGACACTGCTTACATTACAGCAATCTTTGATCTCTTGGTATTTATCCTTCAAGGCATTTCTGTGCTGTTGTGATTAAATACATTCAACAAACTGAATGGGACTCAAGTTAGCTTCACAATGCAAATATTTAAAGTTTTTTTTTAACTAGAATTTACCATATGGTTCATACACTTTAACACTCCTTTTTAACAACCAAGAGTTCTGTGCTGTAATACAGAGAAGATCTGGAGAGTAGCTCTTATTTTCAAGATGCACTGAGTGACTGCACAAGTTAAAGTTAAAATAAATGTCCTTGACCTCAATTTGTGGTCTCTAGCTAGCTGCTAACTTTGTGCAGTCTCAGCAATCAATAAAAATCACCTAGATTTTCAATATTCCTCTAAAGCGAAGGAACACACTTTTCTCGCTCACCTGAGCAGCTTTACTTCCCAAGAGAGAGAAGATACTGTGCTTTATAATTGGTAACCACGGTTTGTTGCTGGATTTGACTTCATTTTTACGCAGGGGCTATTCGATACAAAGCTCACTGTAAGACATGACCTAAAATTGCATCCAGACCTTTCCTCCTCAAAGGGCAATCAATGAATCAAAAGGGATCTAAATAATCCACAGTCCATTTTCTGTGGAAACTGCGCTCCCTGCCTGCTTGGCATATTTACAGATTTAGCAAATGTGATCCATATATCTCTATTTGATCCACATCTTTATTGCAATTAACAAATAATACTGTATGCAGAATAGCTACCCGTGGAAATGCCTCTGAGCCTCTCCTTCTGTTTTAACATTGCTAAATTATGATTTTCTAAGCAATTTTTCATTACCCCATACTGGTTTAACCTTGATAATTTGCACAAACTTGTTTCAAATGTTACTTATCACTTATCTCTTTGCAGTCTCAAATATTTAGCTTGGTTTTTTTGTAGCATTTTCATTTTCTATTGGTTATAAACTAGTAGGGAGTCTTACAGAGCAGCTCGTGGAAAACAAAAACAAAACAAAAAAGCCACTAAACCGAAACCAAAAATGCTTGGATCCCGAGGAGTCCAAGAAATCTCCAAAGAACTCCTTTGGGAGCAACAAAGCAATCCTTTGAGGTAAGAAAAATAATGCTTCCACATTTGTTTGGCAATGATTTGGAAAGCCAATGGAAGTGTTTAATTATTAACTGACCCAGCTAAACATAATTGTCTTCCCAATAAATCAATATAACACTACTGTAAAAATTACTCTGTGAACACACATTGTGTGATAACACTGACTTATGTTATCTTGTATTTGCATTTGGTAGCCGTTTCCGCACACCGTGATATCAAAAAGTGACAAACTGGAGGGTGCTAGTATGGTATGGAGAATACTGTGATTTTTATTTTTTTTTTCCTCCACCCCATGAGAAGAACACAGGCTTCCCACACTGCCTTTGGCTTAGGGAACACTTGCTGAGGTCCCTGTAGAGTATCATTTACATCACGATCAAACAAACCCATTTTGTTTTTCTAATGAGCTCACTGAGCCAGGATGACTACCATGTGCAGATAGCACAAGAGTAGGGTTTTTTTTAATGTTCATAATAATTACTAATGGGCTTTCCTGTAGCTTTTGTGGTAGTTATGTACACAGCCATATACTTTATAGTACAGTTGTTCATTATTACTGGTAAAAAGAACTACGGAGTTACATGAAACAACCACCTGGGTTGCAGGCCAGGGTAGAAACCTCTGTATTAGAGTTTCATTTCTCCTCACACATTTTTTTTCACTGTTTATTCCCATTCTCCATTCTATTCAATATTTTTATCTTAACAACATCGGGCTCACTTTATTTGTTTCTGTTCCTTGTTTCATTAATACTCATGAGACAAATGCATTTAAAATTACCCCAGATATCACTGATATTTCCCTTTGAAATCGGGCAAGAATTTTTGCAGAAATTTTTTTCCGCGTTGCTGTTTTCCTGGTTTGAACAGAGCATTAGAGGGAACCAAAGACATGTCAGGCTTGGAAATACATTCAATACCCACAGCCCTCCCCCTGGCTCACAGTCCTAATCCTCCTTCACATGGAAGCATCCGATTCCTTTGAGCTTGATTGAGAGCATCGACTCAGATGTTCTTACTCAAGTGTTTAAACTTAAGCGGGCATTTATTTTTATTTTTCAGATCGGGAGCAAGAGCATTCTGTAGACACAACAAACAGGATCTATAGAAGGGCTGAAGGAACCCTATTCTGGGTCTGAACTTGGCAAAATGAGTAAAAGCTTTCTGAAAGGCTGATACAGTTTCCTGCAGTCCATGGAAAGACGAGTATTCTCTGCAACGGTCCTTAGATCATCGCACAAACACTTAGACAATAATATCTGATGTTAAGAAAACAAAATATCCCAACAGTATAATAGCATCTGTAAACTGTTCTACCCTGTACGGCTTTTTGAAAGCCTCCCTAATTCACACTGACAAAAGGCAGTGATACAAATAAGTGACTCTACAGACACACATCTTATTTCAAATCAAAGCAGATGACTCATCTGGCAGTCTGGCTGTTGTGAAACAAAAAGAGAAATGAGAAAATTGTGTCAGTTCATTACTTGATGAGATTTTGTTTCATGTATTTTATTTTCAGTATCTGATTATCACTGTTATTTATGTTTTCAAAGAGTGCTTTCATTGGCTCACTTGCTGATTTTGGAAGATAAAAATCCAAGTTACAATTAAGTTGAAACTGGATTTACTTAAAAACAAACAAGAGAAAGAGGAAGAATTTCCTGTGTAATGGCTGACAGTGAAATTGTTTGAAGTAATGGGGTCCCATTTAAATACCAAGATCTTGGCAGGCCTAGCAGCACTGAATTTGCATAGGCTGTAAAATCTCAGGCGTACTTTGGAAGCTTGCTCGAGCGCTTCAGAGAACATAAAACGCCTTGGCATTGGTACAAATCTTGATAAATTAATAGGAGAAAGTAAAACACTGTTTACAGCTAATTTTGTTTTCCAGGTATGAGGTTTCCTTCTTTCTCCGTCTACGCCTGCTTCAGATTTATCTGCCAAATCTTCCCTCCGCACCTCACAATAAGTAATTCCCACTGATTCTGAAGATGCCTGCTAGTGAAGGCACAGCTGATCAGCAGGGCTTTTTCTGCTGCCAAACTTCAGCCAGTGAGCTATTCATGGCTCCCGTCCCTGTTTCTACTCATTAGGCCACGGGGAACTGCGCGAATCATTTTCATCCCCTGCCAGGAAGCAATGCCAGTGTTTACTATTACTTACGCAAAATAACTTTCCAGAATCATTTTACAAATGCTCAATGCTCAGTTGGCTTCTAAAGACTGAAATGGATTAATAAGAAATAAATAAGCGCTCCCGACTGCATGGGTTATCAGTTCTATGCACAAGATGAGGAAAAGCCTTACATATTTCCACTAAGCTGGAATTACAATAACCCCTTTTCTCGAGGGAGAGACAATGGCTGAGGTACAAAATTAAGATTTGTGTTATTTTTCTTTCATACCAACAGGGAGTGGGCTTGGTTGAACTTAGTTTTATGGGGCACGCAAATGATGCCAGGCTATAGGCTGCCTTTATCCATCTCCTATTTGCCTTCCTCCTGAATAGTTTCTAATTCCTTTTTCCTCACAGAAAATGATAGGATGCAGCAGGGAAATAATACTCCTAAAATGTAAAACTGCAACTAGGCTAGGACGAGAAAAGGAAAAGCTTTTGCACCTGAATTGCAAGAAACTTGAATAGGCAGCCAAACAACAAAATAAACATTGACATAATTGAAATATATAAATCAGGACAATAATTGTTTATAATAATTTGCCTGTCAGTTAACTTGACTACATTTGATCAGCTATAAAGACATTACTGTTAACCCAATAGAAAGGAAATTCTATTGAAAAACAGAAAGAAGTCTTTGTTGGAAAACCGGCAGAAAATTGTGCATAAAACCTGATGGGAGCCTCAGAATAATCTCATTAAAGTGGAACACACTTATTCAAGACAGACAAAAAGGGCTCACAGCAGTCTAAAAATCTGTTTCAGGAATTTCACTTTATCTCCTTTCTCAAGTAGAGTTCTCTCCAATTACTCTTTATTAAACTCTACGACATTTTAATGTTCTCAGCAGGGTAAGGATTTGTCCAGAGTTAGTCATTTTAGTACTCAATCTACAAAACAGATCAGCCTGATAAGGACAGACCCCAAACCATAAATCTGTCTTTCTGTACCACAGAAGGATACACTGGCCCTAACTCTTCCTCTGGGTTCACCCTCTCCTCGCAGCAGGGTTTCTGCAGACTTGTTAGAAAAGCCACTCTTTAGAGGAACACTGTCAGGCTAAAAACATGGCCAAAGAAAGGAGTTTGTTCCGATTTCCTTACTACATTAGTGGTCATAACGCCATTGCATTATTGATGTGAATTTTTTTTTGCTTGAAGATTTCACTATTCCAGCGGTTTGGTTTTTTTTTTTTTTCATTCCCTTGGACAACAAATCAGTTTTAGTTTTAGGACTTTTTCAAGGCTGGTTGAACATATTCAAGTATAAATATATTTAAGTGTAGAAGTATTGTTTCTCAGTGTTTATGTAATCATGTATTTCATAGAATCATGGAATGGTTTGGGTTGGAGGGACCTTCAAAGCCCACCCAGTCCAACCCCCCTGCCAGGAGCAGGGACATCTCCAACCAGATCAGGTTGCTCAGAGCCCCGGCCAGCCTGACCTGGAATGTTTCCAGGGATGGGGCATCCACCGCCTCTCTGGGCAACCTGGGACAGTGCTCCACCACCCTCAGTGTAAAAAATTTATTCCTACTATCTAATCTGAATCTGCCTTGCTCTATTTTCCAATATGCAAATTTATCCATGAACAAGACCCATTTCAAGAATTATAATTTGGAGGAGGGGGAAAAAAAAACAACAAAAAACCAACCACTTTGTTTTGACACGTCTCCACACATCAACAGCAAAAAGGCCAGTGGTTTTGAAGGAAACACTGAAACATTTTAAAATCACCTTATCTCAGGCTTACTCATCCTATTTAGCAGAAATACTGTCATATGAATTGAAGCTTCCAGTTTAAAACCTGTAAAGAGCTAACATGTCCAAAACAACTGAAAACCAATAATTAGTAAACCACATGGTATTTTCAGAGAAGAGATAAGCTGGTTTTCGCAGTATGAAAACTTTAAGTGCTCTGCACATTTTGTATGGTGGAACAATTCTGTCTTTCAAAGAACACTTGGTTCAATTAAATATTTCTTCTCTGTTAAGAAAAGGCTAAACCAAAAGAAGTATCTTTTGTGGATTTAAAAATACATGAGTAAAACTATATAGCCTGACTACTCTGGATCTTTGATCTTTGAACATGCTTTTTCTCATTTGAAACTTAGTCCTGACCTAGAGACAACTGCAGTAATTCGTGAACATGCTTTTGATTTAAATGGGTATCAAACTAAGTTCTTACTTTATTTGTAAGCCAGGAACAAAGACAGATATTCCTAGAATTCCACAAAATATTTAGTTAGCAAGAAGCAGATTTTATAGCTGCTTTGCAGTGCACTGCTCAAATAATGCCAAAATGAATTGGAACTCGCATTTCTTGTTTCCTGGTTTTGTTGCTTTTCTTTTTTGGTCATAGGAGTCTGTTCTAGGTTTGACATCTTAGCTCTGAAGATCTTTAGCTCACAGGATATCGAATAATCTCTTGAATAAAAGGATCTTCTACAAAGTGTTAGAAGTTAATTTGACTTGGTTAAGCATCATATCACAGTTGTACTGACCCCCATGTGAACCTGCCCACATTTATTTACATTTACATAGTGAAATTTAATGTTTCTAATGCCATAAGATATTATACTAAACTCATACTAACCACAATTTCCTAAGATAGCTGACAAATCATGCTGCTACTAAGCAACAAAGGTAATTTCAATAAATGATACTCATCCAAACTATTGACATTTCATCCAGGATTAACTGGGTCTAGAAAAGTAGGACTGGGGGTTCTTCACTATCAAGTGACATTTCTGATGATTATTCAGAATCTTATGTATTACAAGTAGCAATACATTTTGTTTACAGAGGTGCAAGTGAAAATCCTTATCATCTACAGAGTTAGCTGCTGCTTTGTGTTAATAAATCAGTGCCATGGCTCCTATTAGGTTTTTTTTTTGCGTTTATACTCTACAAATGCTGTCAATGCCAATCTTGACCAGACCTGAATTAATATATTAATCAGCTGAGATTTCATATGTTATGAACAGAAGTGATTCAATATTTGAGCATCAGTGCACTGGTATAGCATAACAGTCAGCCTATTGCATTTATAGAGCCAGTTCAAGAAGCCCCAATGAAGTTTTTATTCAAGGGTATGAAAGTGTCAAAATGAATCCTGCGATACACACCACTGCCCTCTGCTGTGGTGCTGGTATTCCTAAACATATTGGGGTGCCATGAAGGAAAGACTCAACTCTGTAGGGCCAGATCTTTAATCTACCTATACCAAAATTATCTGAGAGGAACACAGTTAGGAATAATGCCACAGGGCATATATGTAAGCACCCGACGTACACAATAAGATTTACCTCTCCAGTATCATGACATAGTCAACTTTGAAACATAACCCTCCACAGAGAATAACTTACTGGATCTGCACTTTTAACTACACTGGGGGCAAAAATAATCTTTTAATTTAGTTAGAAGCCCAAATTGATGTAGCTGTGTGTATTTGTGCAAGCATATGTCATTGTAGCATTGTAGCCTCCTCACCATTTGGACACCTGAAATCTCTAGATTCAGATGAAAACAAAAGCACTTTCCATGGTATTTGACATACACAATAAATTCAAGTGCCATACATCAAACTTTAACAGATCAGTAGGTCCAGAAGTACAGCAGACCTGTCAGCTCCACTATCAGTGTCTCCATACATTACACAGTCACATCTCCATGGTGAACAATAGCTCATGACTTACTCCACAGTCAGTTGCTCACTCTGTACAATGAGATGTATATCACCTCTCAGCTTCAAAACACCAAAACTGGCATTGGTCAAGACCCAAACCAGAGAACAGTGAGATACTAAACAAGTACCATCTAAGAAAATGCCTGTCAGATATCTAGAGTATCTGAGTGGTACCCATTCAATCTAGCTGAAAAGGAAAATGGGCGATGCTGTTTACTCTCCTTGTGACTACCGTGGGTAGGAAGCATGTACCAGAGTGTAGGAGGCTTCCCAGTGCATGTCATTCAGTAGAGATGTGTCAGATGTTAGCAAGTGACTTACAAATGCAGTCAGAAGCTTTGTCTAATTCAGGACAGAAGACACGAAGAGTTATTCTCACCTAGAGAAAATCCATTTGGATTCTCAGTAAATACTTCTCCTTTCAAGGCAACCAATATTCCAGGATACCAAGCTGCAAAATGGCCATAATAAATTTCTTTCTCCTCGATAAGTGCATAGATCAAGCTGCCTCCACATGAGGGTAGAAATGAAAAAGCAACAGAAAGCCTGCAAAGCACAATAAACAAAACCAACTCTGCCAACCTGAAAAGTTATCCACATAGTTTTTCACAGACAGCTTAATCATCCTTCATATTATCTCAAAACAACTATATAAATGAGGAAGTATGCATATGTCTTACGCTCACAGAAATCAGCAGAAACACTGCTTTGACTTTGCTCGCTGAGGGAATGACACGGAGTTACTGGAATTCTTCTTCTGGTTGCACTTGATGGATCTACGGTCTTTCTTTTGGTTTCTCAAATACGTAACATACAGCAATTATCAGATTTCACTCTAAAGGGAATAATTTTGCATGTAATAACTTTAACTGTAAATACATACTTCGTAATGAAATTAGATGAACAGAAAAGCAGTCATTCAGCCTGGCTGTCATCCAACTACCAAACAGAAATTGACAGTCCCAGAAAGGTCTTCCCTGCATTTCTAATAGTCTGCATGCAAGAAGTGAAAGAACTCAATAAGAAGCTACCATTAAGTACTCCCACAAGTACAGAGTCCTTGAAAACTGTTCCTGTCCTCAAAAAATTCAATTTTGATGAAATAAACATGGCTTTTCTCCCCAGCCCCCAAAACCAGACATTAAAGCAAACACTCCTAAGCAGAAGCCAAAAATCCAGGGGTAGCCCTAAGTATGCCCTAAGTAGGCTTTCAAAGTATTCATGAGGCTGCCATACCGTTCCCAAGACTGATGACAAAACCACTACTGCCATCAGCAGGAGCTGAGCAGTGGTTTGGCGCTCTGGAGCTTGAGAATATGCGAAGCAGAATCAAAGTGGATTAGCTTAAGGCATCAGCCCAGCAGATTTGTCTTCTGTCCCCAATTCACCACGAGCTTCATGGTGATCCTGCACAAGTCACCTTCCAGCCCTGTGCTTCATCTCCTCATCTTTCAGACAGGGATAACAGCTCCCCTTAGCTCCCAGGACACGTGTGTTAAGTGTGTTACAGATCACATACAGCAGACTGATGAGGCAGAAATGCATAATATTATTACAGATACACAGATGAGATCTACGATGAGAATCTAGATAAAATTTCAACACCAAGAAGAGATGAATAAATCCATTTTGGCACTTATTTCCATTATTCCCCTCTCCTTTTATCTCTTGTACTAAGAGTCAGGACCAACAAAGTAGCTGCAAACAAAGTAAGCAGCCTGGATTCTGGCATATATCCTCGTCTCTGGAATTGGAAACAGCAGAGAAAGAACTATTCCTTCTCGGATGAAAAGTACATAAATATAACAGATGAGCCCTTTCAGTAACTCACTGACAGCAGCCGCCTACTGACTGGATGTGTTTGGAGCATTCAGACTGGATGCAGGAGACAAAGGGCCCTAGGACTCCGGGAAGGCGTGCGAACATCTGGAGTACATACAACCTCTACCTGTAAACTTAACCAAACAAATCAGCTTGCTCTGCTCCTTATTTAAAACACTTTCCTTTTACAATGCATGGGAAAACTATAGCAATATCTGTCATACCATTTACGATTAAGAGAATCAGGAGGCAGACAGCTTAGATCTATAAAAGTGATTTGATATATCTGGCAATCCAACTTGGCCTGCCTGCAATGAGCTGTTAAATGAAATTTTGCACAGCCATGCCATCAGGCTTTATTCACTTGCCACATTTTATTCTGAAGGGTAAAACTGATGGCTAGTACTAACCACCTGAATGACTGCCAGAATTGTGTCAAATTTCGGGACGAGATCAATCTCTTCTTAAATGTGTGTGATTTATAAATTAATAAATCTGAAATCACCAACCAAACTGAAGAGAGACATGGCCTATAATACCAACAACTGCTCCTTTCTTACAGTTGCAGTAGATCAGCAGATATTTTGAAAAATTCAGAGTGAGATCTTTCAAAGTTTTCTTTAAAAATAAATAACAAAATAAATAATTTTTTTTTTAAAGTAAGGTTTTTTTTTTTTCCCCCCTGCAATAATTGCTTGAACAAATCTTAGTACTTTAGAGGAAAGTTCTTCAAATGATAGCAAGAAATGTGCTAAATTGCTCTCTCTGGGAACGATGGCAAGGGCACCAAGAGCAGTGCTGGAATAAAGGACATGAAAACCCTCAAATCTAACGTGGGTTCGGCCCGTGAGTTCCTGTGCTTGGACAAGCTGCTGAATTTCTCTCACTTCAGTTTCCCTATTAGTTTCACAGATACTAGATGAAATGTAACTCCTCGTCCAATACTTAGAGATGAGAGGTAGGCATCGGAGTAACAATAATGCCAGCATTTTCAGCTGCAGTTATATATTTTTGTTGCACACAACTGACTGAAGTCAATATCATGGTGGGATCCCTCACTACCACGTGTATGACCATGTCACTGCCTGTTCTGTGCCCTCAAGCGCAAAGTAGAAAACCAATTAAAAATGTAATAAAATGTTTAAATTATGAGTTATTAAAAGGGGAAGGGAGAACAGATTTCTTGTTCTGCATGCTGTAGGTCTTTCTTTTACAGAACCCAGAAAGGACATCAGTGCCAGAATAGGGTCTAGGTCACCCAAACTCCTCGTGGTGTTTAAATAATTTATTTCATCATTTCTTTAGCCAACACTCGGTTGCGTTTCTGTTTACATACCCTGCAGGGGCCACCACCTATGGGAAGAAAGATGAGAACATATTCACATTATGGTACCTGTAAGACTCATTGAGCCTTTAATGACTTTTAAGCAGAGCCTTGCTGTGAAAGCGATGCACAAAGTCGACAAAGGGGTCCAGGTACAATATTCTTGTAATAAAATCAAAATTACTAAAATAAACTTGTAGGCGTCTGACAAATAACTAAAAAAATACAACATGTTTATACCTACTGGATCAACTGACACCAGATGCAGCACATGAGAACAAGGCTGGACTTGGTGAAAGCAGGCTGTGCAAATTGGTATAGCTTTTAAGTGCGTGGCACATTGAAGGTTCTTGTTTCATGAACATATTTTATTTTTCCAACTTGATGGTTTAATGACAACAATACTCTAGATTCGTTTGAGAGTCCTTAAGAACTCCTGGCTTTAGCCAAACTACAGTCTAAAATACAATTTTTTTTAAAAAAATAGAAATTTAGAGATAACAAGAAATTCATTACATTATATACAAACATACAACCAAGACCCAATATAAGTACTTAATTCTAAGCTACTTTTCAATGTATATTGGTGTATGGATGTTTTTACTTCAAAATAAAACTTAACTTTTGATTTAACATGTATTACTTTTTGAATTTTTGGCTGGCTGACATAAATCAAAACAAGTGTACATGTGGATTTGTTTCTAAATAGTTTAAGCGTTTATAATCCAATTGGTTGGTTTTGTTCTTGATAAATTTACTGAAAAGAAAGCCAACGCCACAACAAACAAACCCCACCAAGCTGTACTTGGTTGTATTGTGATGATTTCTATTACAGTGGCAACTGCAAAATCAATCTACCAATCAATCATCAGCAGCAAAGAGGAGTATAAAAGTAAAAATTTTAGGATGAGTGTGACTGCTTTGCATTATCAAGAAATAGACTCTGGAAGTTCAAGTAGGGATTACTTGCCGCTGTTCAGGTAAATGCTCTCCCAAGTGCACCCATTTTACAGGACTCTTGAAAGACATTTCCAGAGGAGCAGATGGCTCCACTCTATGTTCTCATTCACTTGCAGTTCTGCTGGACTCTGGGTACGCATGAGGTTTCCCTTCATTTCTTTCCAACTTTTTTGGCAGACGACCTCAATTCAGCCTCTTCTCTGCCATATAGCCATCAGTGTCCTTCCTCATAAAGCCAGGTAATTATGCCTCCTTCAGTAATTTCAACTCTTTTCCACTGGTCATTAACAGTTTGAGATTCTTTTCCCTTCATGATAGAGCCTGGACCCTTTTCCAGTACTACTTTTTAAATCTGTCCCAGCAAAGTTCAATGATGCCCATCAAGTCAACAGCCTAAAACTTATTCCTGTGAAGTCAGCAACAAAAATGCAATGGCCTCATGCAGCGTTCAGTGTCAGGAACACAACACTAAACAGATAGCTCTAATTAAAAGCGGATGCTGTCAGGGACAGAGAACTATACTTCTGAACTCTGGAAGAGAAGAATCTCTCCCTCCTTTTACATGAAACCACCCAGAAATTACTCCTGTTCCTGGCAATCTAGACTTACTCTAATAGCATATGATATTTAGGGGGTATGAAAACTTTTTGTTATGGTAACATAGGCAAAAACACAACAACGATTAGCATTTCCATCCCTTTTCTCCACAAATTTGAAACCAAACATCTCTATGAATTTTTCTCAGACTGCCACTTGTCGATCCACTAATGACTGGGAAGCTGTAATTCACATAGCCAAATAAAATGCAGCAGAACAGCAAAAATCAGCCAACGCAGCAATAAAACCAAAAGCATTCATAACCAGCAACCAAGAATTCACCACGTCTGACAATGCAAGGAAAACATTAACAATTCAGCATGGGTTATTTTTAACTGAAATTTTCCATGACGCGGACTATAAACCACAGATCTGTGTGCAGATCTAGATGACTGCATTAAGTCGTCAAGGAAAGGAGTAGTATTTTGACTAGTAAACCAGAGAAACAAACAGAAAACAGTCACAAACCTTTCACTTTCTTAAACACAATAACACAAAAAGTAGGAAAAATAGGTATATGCAGATACACTTATGCAAAAAATACATGTACCTACATTTACACAGGCCATGATATTACTGGTGCACCAGGACTCAGGTATTCTCTCAATCTCTATCTTTGTAATGGGTTAATCAATCCTTGACAGCACCTACTTACTTTCTTTAGTTGTAAATTGTCAAATATAAAAATCTACATTTTATACACCTAAATTGGGACAAATTACCCTAAAACTACCAGAATGTGGGGGGCAGTAGGGTTTTCAGTTGTTATTGGTGGCAGTTTGGTTGGTTGGAGGGGAATTTTGGTGATCCTCTTTTTTCCTCCCTCATCACTACTGCCAAACCCTCGGATTCTTGAATTCATCCTATCCTTTTTGGTACTCTGCCTGTTGCCCAAATCCATCTGTCTTAGATTTGCTGTTGTTAAAGGTGGGGGGCTCTTTAACCCCACCTGACCTGACAGACAGACAGACATTCAAATGGAACCAGATCTCTTCTTTTGTAAAACAGAAAGGAAAACGCGTGACACTAATGTGATATTTGAGAGCAGCAGTGTTTGTTTTGTTTGTCTCTTGCTATCGATTCCTTTATCCTTGCTCTGATTTGGTTAAGCTCTTCAGGCCTATGGCTCAGCGCAGCATAGCCCGCCTCCTTCCTGTCCTCACCCTGCACAGAATAACGAGCACGTCCTTGAGGGAATAGTGACTGATAGTGGCTTTGCCCTCATTTTACTTCTGAAACAAGAAAGAAAAAGTGAAGACTAAACTTCTTTTATTTTAGTTAAAGTGCTAAGGATGCATTATTGTTTTAAACATCCAAGGACACACTAAGATGTCTGGTTTTTAAACAAAGCGGTGGCCAATTAAGATAACTAATCTGTGTTTAAAAAGACTGGTATAGGCACTTGCCACATATTTAGTCCAGCCTACAAATAAAAAGTCAATCACTGATTTAAGCATTTATTGAATTAAAAAACAATATCCTCTGTAATCTCTATCATATTGCACTTATCTGTACTGTATAAATAAGAGCAAATCAGCTGAATCTCTGAAGGTAATGCAATAAAGCACGTTGAAAAGTCAAGTACAAGAAGCTGCCATGCAGGTCCAAGGCACTGCTGTAATCGAACCCTCTTCAGAAAACGTGACACCGCCTGTTGCTCAGCAGATTAAGCTACAGCAGTCGAAGGCTACTTGACTTCTGTATGAGAGCCCCCACAAACAGATTCAAATATTTTCTTCTTTTGAGCGCGTTGACTACGCTCCACTTAAGGGACTGACTTCAGTTCTCTCAAGTACTGCATGTGGATAAGTCCTAGCGTGGGCAAAGTAATCCGGCTTTTGTATTCGTTACTTCATCGATGAATTCTTGTTGCAGAGGTTAAAAAGGTACTCCAGCAACAAAAGGTAAAAAAAGTGCCAACAAACTCATCAGTGAATTTAGGGAGCATCCATTCGATTTCAAAAATGCAGAGTGAGTGCAGCAACTGCAATGTTGGTGCAGTACCAGAAAAAGGGGAGGCAACTTGGAGAAGAAAGTTTTATATGGGCCAGATGGTCAAGAACTAAACTAGGAAATGAAATTCAAAGCAAGTCTGAATTTTGGGAAATTGAATCCAAATTTGGACAAAATGACATGGCTTTTAAAAGCTAGGAGAAACCTTCAATTGTATTTGATTTAGTTATATCTAAATTACCTACATAAAAGTTATTGCTTGGCTGTTTAAGTCTTTGCCTCCTGCAACATTTAAAGAGTTAACACAAAGTGGAAAAAAAAAAAGATAGCAACCTAATTAACTCAAAAATGTCTATTTGAGGAAGACAATCTTATGATGTCTAACAATGCCTGTAACAAGTGTGTTTAATTGCACAACACAATACAAAATTATTTTGGAAAAAAGAAAGCTTCGATGAAAAAAAAACAGTGCCCATACTCTCATGTAAACGCTAGCAATCTTATCTAAATGAATGCAATTCTCTGTGCCTACAGAATATTTCCTTAGAACAATTATTCCAATAAAGGCATCGTTACTGACCCAGATAGTCGTGGCAGAGAACATACATAACATCACATAAAACCTAGAATAGTCCTCTGTGTAAGACACACCTGCCCTCCTATGAATGACTGTTTCTAAAGAGGGAGAGTCATTCCACAAAGAAATGAAGAATAAATAAGACATTGGCCAAAATAAAAGATCATAGTCCCTTCACTATTAAAAGAAATAATGATGTTAATAGCAAGGCTGCTGCTTAGTACCTGGTCAGAAGCACTCTTAAAACACAACCTGCTGCTTCAGGTAAGAGAGACAGTTATTTAGATGGGAGAAGAACAGAACGATGAAAACTGTCTTCATGGGAAAAGTGCATGTGTTTTGGTTTGCAGGATGGCTACCATATTGGTTGAAAGTCTAAAATTTTACCTCTAGATTGAAAGGAAGAATTACAACAGTTAAAGCTGTGAGTACCTGACTCAGCAGGAGTCCCAGGCTTGGTTCTTGGAAATGGGCGTACTCTCTCTTCCACGCTTTTAAACCCCTTTTCCAGTTAAGTCTGTAGTTTATTAGAGACCTTCATTCTTATTCCTATGGAAGACCTATCATATTTATAAGGTTGTAATTTAAGCAGTTTTGCCTCTCAAAGGAAATTTTATGTCTGCCATTAATTCCACTGAATCCATTTCACTAAGAAAATGAGTGATACAGCTGCCAACTTCCATCAGCAAAAGAATTATTTTTTTCATTCTCCTTCTTAAATATAATTTGTGGTAGTCAGTTATAGTTATGGGTCTTCAAATACTTCCTAAGTATTTTCAGCAGATATCTTTAGGATATTTTTCATAGCTTATCTTATATGAAGTATTCGTAAGACATGAAATTACATCATTTCCCAACATCATGGGACATCAACAATCACACCAAACTAATTCTTCTAAAAGCTGGTTTAGTGGAGAACTATAAGGATACAAATTTCTCATAATGTGAATCACATTATAATCAGCAGGTAAGAAAACGGCATTTTCAAAAATACGTGTACAAATATCATCAGAAAGCAGATAAATGACATTTTAATCCTTTGAAATCAGTGCTACCCTTCAACCTTACCCACTGGTATCAGCAATCGCTTTTTGCATGCACAGGGTTTGTTTTTGTTTTTTGGGTTTTTTTTAATAAAAAACACTAAAGTGAGCTGGGTAAAATTAAATTATAATTCTAGCTAGCTTATCTGAACATCACAAAAGTAGAGAATAGGGAAGGTTGAAATAAAAACAGAACCTGAAACAAATCTATTATTTTCTATATACCATTTTATATATTTCAAGTAGTTTAAGTTTTCCCCTTTGAAAAAAGTAGGAAAAGTTTTTTATATTTTCACTTGTAAAGATGGTATTCTATTTCCCATTCTTTTTATAGGAATTATTTATTGCTAGGTAAAACATCAAAATCTGCTGCATTTCACTTCCCCAGAAGATACTTTCTTTTTAAGAAAATGAGACTCTCTCCTTGAAGTAGACTTAGAAGTACCAGTCTCTTTACAGTATCTTCTCAGTCTACAGAAAACAAAAGAAAAAGGCTAATATTTATCAGCAATAAGTATGAGAGACTTGGTATACATATGTAGTCTTCCACACTATGAACAGTAGTATTTCAGTACCTAATTTAACTTCTGTCCCAACCAACGTTCTTCCACCCTGACTATAAAACAGTAAAAGGATAAAATTAGAGCAGAAAAAAATTTCAAGAGGAATACTACGGCATTTTCCTTCTTTTTTATGAAAAAGCCTAAAAATGTAGAGAATTACCAGAAAACATTAACCAACCTTTGCAATTGATTTAATCTTGTAATTTAACCACAAAAGCTACCCAAGTAGGTTCAAAGAATTATAGTACTGATCTGAGTACGGTGGGAAGAGATTCATTTGCTTTGCTGTTTTGGGTTTTTTTTTTTTTTTGGTCTTCTAAAACCATCATAAATGTTAAATCTGGCAGCAGTTCTAGGCTTATTTGCTAGATTTATTTGCCTTGAAAGTCATTACATGTGGTGTTTACATCTGCACTGAAATGCTCTGCTTTTCCAGTCAGTCCTTTCATTCCACAATGGCCAATTTCGCATCCTCTGTCCTTCAGAATATTCTATCTGCTTTCACTTGCCCATTAGCTTTCAAGTAATAGGGCTTTTTAGTACCAGTTCAGACATTAAACAATTATATAGAATGAACATTTATTTTATGC
>WHYT01016666.1:157877-187045 GCA_009806455.1 Tetrax tetrax | reverse complement strand
TTAGTGGGGGGAAAAAAAAAAAAAAAAAGGGAATTGCAACACATAGTTCAGTCACAGTCCCAATGTGATTCCCATTCCTGGTCTCCAGAACATCCTCACTATCAGGATGCTCGGCATCCTCAGTCTCTGGGAAAGAGTACATGAGTTGGAGCCAGCTCAAACCTGTTGCTGTCTTCAGCTTTTGTACTCTACCTGAACCACCTACTCTGGTCTGGCTGATTCAGGGAGACATTCACACTCTTAATGAACTCAGGGAGAAACAGGGACACCACTTGTTGACCCACTCCACTGTTGATAGCTGTTTATCTAAAACAAAGGCCACCCTCCAATCCCCCTTGTGCTCATTGCAACAGCTGCGGTCCATCATATCCTGCGTTATTCCCTGAGCCTCACCACCACATCGCCCTTGCCCATCTCCTCCGAGCCTTCTTCCATTTTAGGGGTCTATTGGCCAGTCCTTTGACTGGTTTGCTTCTTGTGTAGAGGGAGTGAAATCCTTTGTTGATCATTCAAAAGCAGCATTCCCTACCCATATAATTCTGTGGTGTCAGTAATTTTGATTTCTATTTGAATTATCTATATAGCTGTCATTTCCATGAGAAATAACTTCATATGCGCCTAATAAATCAGATGAAAGACAAGTTGAAACATACAGCAGAGCAGATGTTATTTAAATAAGAAAATTAACACCTTCCATTCAATTTTGGTATGCAGAAAACTTTAAACTCCTCTGGCACATTGCACAGTTTAACTCAGGGAATCGCGAACTAGCTTTTGTTAAAAATAGTGGGGAGCAACAAGGGGCTAAGAAACTTAATAGCAAAAAAATGTGTTGCTTTTACAAGCGCTTTGCCTAAGATCTATCTGCAAGGGTAAAACCAGCCCTGCTCTCGCTCCGCACCCTCCGCTCCCTGGTGAAGGTGGGGTTAGTACCCCAGAGCTAACATATGATTAATGAATTTCAGAGTCTGTATAGCAAATCCGGAGAGGGGAAAAAAAAAAAATAAAAATCTAGTGCCTAGTGAAAACAAACTGAGCTCTACAAAGAGAAGTGCATGTAGTATCGCAATATTTTCTTGAAATACTTATGAAGGTCTGCACTTTGGTTGTAAACACAGACACCGCCAGCCAGAATAACTAGATGTGCTTTTAACAGACGACCTCACAAAGTCATGGGGCATAATCCTGAAAACCTTAATATTCGGAGGTAACAAGAGAATTAAATCTCACACTGCACAACCGAAAGAAAAAAAACAAGAATTGTTTCCTTTTTTTCAGCTGAATAACAAGGAGTTGGACTTCTTGGACTTCTCATTATAAATAAGCTATCCTGTGTCAGGAGTCGCAAGTGACACATCTTGATCTCAGCCAGCTCAGACTGTCTCATTTTGACAGGAACCGTGTTCCCTCAGGAACTAAGCGTGTTCAATTCAGTGCGACAATTCACACCCAAGATCGCACGATTTGTTTTAGAATGATACCTAAAGATTTGAAGATCGCCCGTGACTATTTTCTCTCCCCTGCCCCCACATTAGCTCCAGTTCACAACACTGCTACCTGAAATATTACCCAAAAGCACTGGATAAGCGCATGCAAAGCATCATTTTCAATATTTAAAATATGGCTTTCTAGAAGACACAAAACACTTAACTGTTTACCAAGGTCCTTTTATTTCACTCTGATTCTGTAACTGTTTATTAAATCAAGAGGGAACGTCTTTAAACCTCCCTTACAGTCTCTTTATGTTGCCAGAAGGACATAAAGATGATGATCAGGACATAAAGATGATGAGGCAACCACAAGCCAGTGATTCAGAACATCTTAAGAAGTTGCTAGGCCTCAGCTGAGACAACTTAACTGTACCAGCCACTTTCCCAGACCAGTGCAAATGCAAAGCCCGGTGATTTGGATCAAACCACCACCACAGAGGCTTAAGGCCATCTTCTCATCTTTGTATTTCACCGGACTAGGAACAATCTAAGGAGCCTGCCGTTACCAGATCAGAGCTGAAAGGCACCAAGATTTGAAGATGTCATGACACAGCTGTTTACGATCCTTTGCCCACGTTTGTCCAGGGACACAGAGGCCTGGGATTCCCTTGAGAGTAAGTGATGAAAAATACTTTCTAAAGTTGCTTTGTAATTAATTGGATATAAAAATTGATATCAAGTAGTTTATTGAAAGGAGATTCAGAGAACAACAGTGCATTCATGAAAGCATCCAAAACAGAAGTCAGTGCATGCAAGGAGCATCCGTGCTCTGTGTCACCTTGCAGCAGGTCTCAAAAGTTTTACTTCAGTAGAAGAAAAAATTTTCTATACTCAGATATATTGAAACTACTCGATACACTTCCACCATTTTTCCAGTTATCCTGTTCCAACATTCCTGTGATTCTATTAACTCTCAAGCGCTCAAGATAATTTTTCTGTTTATTATTTACATTTACCAGTTGTTAAAGTGAGCAAAAGAAAGGAAAAGAGCATCATCTTTCATATGAAAGACAGCATCAGCATGCTGTTACGCTTATGATCTACAGATGCCTTTAGTGCACAAATTAGAGCAAGCATATACAGAAATCCATAAACTCTAGTTCGTATGCTCGCATTCGTGAGTCTGCCTATTCCAGATCACACAAGCGTACATTTTTGGCCTCAGCTCTGCATCCCTTACCACTGATAACTGTTTAATTCTTTTGACTTACAGACAAACATCCAACAACCAACCCTCTCTCGAGGCAGCTGTGGAATTGTCAATTTTTATTTTTTTTTCTTTAAATGGCAAATTTCAGAACAAAAGGGGTCACTTTTTAGGATTTCCGTATTAGGTTACTGCATTACTCACACTATTATGCTGTTTAAAAGCTATCTTACAGGTAATTCCTAAAATTATTCTGTTGCCCATTTTTCACTCAACTTTTGTAAACATTCCAAAGATCTGATTCCTTTAACCACGCAGATCACAGAGTACCAAGGTGATGACTTTCTACTGAACGTTCCCACTCCAGCCGTGAAATGTATTTCCCTCAAATACTCTCTGGTGTTAATTTCAAATTTGCTGTGTCAGTAACGACTCCTGCCAGCAATTTTCTGCTATTAAACATTCAGAGAGTAAACATCAAACAATTGTTCTTTACAAATGACCTAATTTTTTCAAATTAACATCGAGAGGAATTCTTCTGGTCCTTCCCTCCGAGAAGGAAATCAGAGTGTTATGAGTACATGCAGTTCCTTAAATAACTGTGAATAAATAAAATTCTGACACGCCATTTTGAAGGCATAGATTTTGAGCACTGGGAAACATCAGTGAAGAAGGAAAACCACACGGGCTGGAGGGAAGTCCAGTAAAGCAGCTAGCATAGCTGTTGTTGGATGTCCTGATACAAACCCCCTCGGAACTTTTGGAGGTTACAAGATCTTAAATTTAAATAATTCACATGCCTCCAGTAAAGAGGCAAAGCAGCTATTTCTCATTAGACAGATGAAAAAGTTCTGGGCAAAATATGTTTTTAAAGTATAAAATTAGTGTGGCATGCTGAATGATTGATCGGTAAGTTTATCTAAATTTCATCTTTATATGTATTTCATAATATATTCAATAGTGTTAGTGACTTTTTTCCCCAGAATTAAGTTATTTGATCTATTTTATTAAAGACCCCATCAATATTATCTCAAAAATATTAAATTAATCATTGATAGTTCAATGGTAATGAATTATTTGGCGACTCTATAGGCCAGCCGTTTTTTGACTCTCCCAAAATTTAATAATGACTTATGGTCATCCCTCTCCCCTCCAAATATTTTCAAACCACCAGAGAGATGAGAGTGTAAAAGCAAAACCCAATTTCTTTAAATCTTTTTTGGTAGTTGATCTAGGTTCTGTGAACAAATATCCACTTAACAAATTACAGTTCCTAATTATCAGCTTCATTCTTTGCTGTTATCAAAGTGATCAAGACCTGAATTAGTGTTATCAGCCTAATTATGTGCTCAGTCATACTAATGAATATCCCTCTGCTGTTAAACAGGATGTGCAACTCAGAATCTCTCCAGAAGTCCAGATCAGTTCAGCGCCTTTCAGGAAGCCTTAAATAAGTTTACCCCCCCAAAAATGAATCAATGTCAGGAAAAGCAGGTTTTTTTTAAAAATTAGGTTCTAGTTGTATATGACAGTTTGAATACGATATTAGTTTGATTTCATTTCTTTAGAGATTCTCGGTTTAGAGCAATATATTTCAGTCCTGGCAGAATTAATAGAAGGCTTACTCATTTGTCAGGACAGATTTTCTGTTTCAGCTCCATTGCAACAGCATCGCAAAAGGACTAGCACATGTATATAACTCCAAATACTCCTTTGCAGCATCCTTCTCTAGAGGGTAAAGTATTCAATCAGAAACAATGGGGTTTAGTGGAGTATAACAACTGCCAGTTGCTCCTAATTACTAAAACTGCATGGCTATAAAAAAACATTTGAAGATTTTGAACCTATGATCAGGTGCGTGCAGTTTAAACCAGCAATGATTCCAGCTTGCCGGCCCTTAAGTGCAACCTGCCAAGGCAAGAAGCAAATCCTTACATCTCAACTCTGGGTTTTCAACGGACAACGATTCCATTACCATCTAGGGAATTACATTCCATTGCTTCAGTATGAAATAATGTCCTTTCTCTCTTTATAAATGTTATACCACAAAAATTCTTCTACGCATAAATTTGTTGGGAGGATTCACAGGGAAAGTAGAGAAGTAACTGATCTATGATACAACTATGTATCCTCAGAACAGGATCAGTTCAGATTTGGTGTTTGTTTAAAAGGATTTGTTTGGTGGTATATAAAGAGAATAAAATTAATCCTGATCTCTGAGCTCTTATTTCACATATAAAGTGCACCGAGGATTCCTACAGAAACATGGTTGTATACATCAAGAACACTCATACTTATAGGATAGCCTGAGTAAGTTAAGTTTAGAGTTTTCAAACCTAGTTGTCTACCACAGCATATCCAAGTGCACCTCTCTTTGCAATTTGTAACTTTGACATGAGTGACTAACAGGATTTCCATTTTAATACAGCCACACTGTACTTGCTAACACAATATCTAAGGAAAAATTACAGTAGATCTAAGCTGTGAGACAAAGTGACTTAATTTTGTAATGTAACAATTAACTTGGAACAAATACTACAAAAAGATTTTCCTTATATGCTGTACACAGTGATGTTTGTAATGTTCTCTCTCATGTTTTGGCTATCCAAGACAACTGACATTCAGACAACATATTCCCATATTGCACGTGCACTTTTTTTTCCTAAATATATCATTCCTTAGGTAGGTATGAGATTTTAGAGAGTTAATTCTATTTTAAGTGGAAAGATAACAAATTCTATTTATAAATACATGATGTGAACACTTGTAAACTACTGAAAAAGCTGGGACTTAAGATAAAGATCAGCTCTTAGATTTGTCCTTCTTCCCTTGCGCATGAAGGGTATAGACAGATTTGGTTTTTCAGAGTAGCCTAAAACATTGCAGCCCCACAAATGAGGTGCTGTAGAAGACCATGTGAGTTTGCTTCAGAGCAAAACATACACTTAAACTTATTCTAATGAGACAAATAAGACTTATAATACCTAGCTGCCCAAATAACCCTTAAAGCCAAGTCCATTTGTGTTCCTGTGATTACAGATAAAATCAGTTTACGTTAACAAAGCTGGCTGTGCGCTGAGAGAGACCAGGAGCGGTACATGTTTGCAGTGGCACAATGGACAACTGCAATAATAATTCTTTGCAGTTATAGAGACTGGGTTTTTTTCCCCCAAAACGTTTGATATTCTTTGTTTGCATGATTCTGTAGGCAATAAAGTGGTGGTGTTCTTCCTCTCTGGCTGGACGATTGAGACAAAGCAGAAAGACACACAGAACTGAGGAAAGCACCATGAATCACACTGCTTTGTGTATCTGTGGAGCATTGAGGATTTGCAAAAGAACCTTGGGCAGCCACCCAAATTTTGAGGAATAACGAATAGTCCTATCTTCAGAAATAGTACCAAACAAAAACTGAAATTGTTTATGAAAACTTTTTTTTCTGTCATCAGATGGACTTCATTAGTTAGAAACCCTCATAATACTAAAGAAGAAGATATATAATATTACACTAAGCCAGCTCTACAAAATTACTTCAATTGAAATAAAATATTATGTGTTTCATTATCTATCTCTAATAAGGGAATGCAATGTTAGAGTTTACAATGCATACGTGAACTTAAATACATAAGCATTAACTCACATGTACCAAGATCTGCAAATCAAAGATTCTATAGAAACCTGCTTTATTTTTCCATTAGTAAACCCAGTTTGTACAAGAACTAAATTTCTAAGCGGAGGCAAGAGTATTACTGAATGCAGAGAGACAAGAACCTCCTCATATTGGAGAGTGTCTTAAAGGAGCGCCATGCCACATGGATTCAAATGTGTGTTAAAGCCCTGCCCTGCGTCCACTAAATGCTACCCAAGCGCCTACACGGCAGATCGCCTCGCTGGGCTGAGATCTCCGTCACGCATAGCTGGTTTGGTGCACGTGGATCCACTGAATACATCCTGTTGGATTTTTCCAAGTGAATGTGCATCTCCAAGTTTTACTATAAAGCCTCAGGTTAAAATGAAGAAAAAATTTGAAAATGAAATCCCATCAATTATACTGACTTTCCTTGCATGTTTAAATAATGCCATGGAGGTTTCTTGATTCAAACACAAAACCTTTCAACCCAGCCATGCTTTGAACTGAGGAAACATGCTTTATTTTTTTTGGTGAACACTGATTTACAGAAAAATTCAATTAGCATTGTATGTTTATACGTAGGAGAAATCAGGAAATGAGTTTGTTTTTGCATGTCCTCTTATTAAATATACATTCAGTTTAGAAAGGGGGGAAAGGGGGAGGCGATTTCTGAGTAGTTTGAAAGGAGTAAGAGAGAAAATTAACCAGCACAGCTCAGACTACAAGGCGCTTACCCAAGAGAATGAGATGACTGTGACACTCTCCTTTCTTTATTGCTAACGGTTATTTTAATTTCTTTTGTCTTCCACGACCTTTCAGATTTATGAAGTCTTTTTTCCCCCCCCATCTCGCACATACAAGTGAGTGAATTTCTGAGGACCAAGTCCTGTGTACCAAACTGTTACATGGCATCATCAGCCAATGAAGGGTTAACATCTCTCTAACACGAGGCTGAAAAATTTACTAAACATAAAATAGTAAATATAACAAAAGAAGGTAACCAAACAAACAAAAAAACCTAACCAAAAAAAAAAAAAAAGTAACCAAACAAAGAGGTACAGTGGAAGGCAGCACAGCAGGGTCCTGCAAAAAATCCAATAAATTTTTCTGCAGGATTCTAACAGTTTTCAGCAAGGGACACTGAAAACACACTTTCTGAAATTTGTTTAGGAAAAAAAAAAAAAAAGATCCAGTGACCTGACTTCAGAACCAGTCACACTGTATTCATCACCTCCTAAGCTGAGACGGAACAGTCGGAAACCTTCCGCTGACAGGACAGAGCGATGTTCAGCTGATCACTTATCACTGAGACTGAAAATAAATGACAACAGGGTTGCAGACTTTGACAGTTGTGTCATCCAGAACAAAACTTTTGAGCAAACACATCTGTGCGACAGTTGAGGCAAGTATTACCCAACCCTCTCCAACTCAAGTGCCTATTGGCAATTCTGTGAGTACTTCTCCTCAATCTTTTTATACACAGCCTAAGGACTTGGACAAACTCGCTCCTTCCCTTCAAAGGCTTGTTAAGTACGTGATGAATAAATCTGTCACTTCCAATTCTAAACTTACTTTCTGGTTTGATTGCTGCAGGATCTCGTATCCATGGCAACTTTTCACCACTCAGATTCGATTAACAAAGTGATCGGTTTATCTAAATAGCTGTGCTGATGGAGGCGATTGGTTTTTCTGAAATAACGACTGTGACAGGTACTGTAAGTTTCCTTGACCAGTTAGTTTTCCAACACAGCAAGTAATGAATTCTCAAAGAGCACACTGTGGGCAGCTGAATGCTCAGTTCATTTCTCCTCTCTAAAACAGGTCTCTAATTAAATACCCCTGCAAATCAGTATCTACATTTTGATTAATATGTCCTACCCCCTCACCCCCCCCCGAGATCTGAGCTGCATTTGTCACCAAATATATTTTTTTAATTTGCTTTGGAGAAATGAACAATCAGATTTATCTATTAAAAAGTGAAACCATCAGAAGTTTTCTGTCAGGCATAGCTGAATGATCTAATAAATTGCAGAGCACGGAGGCCCAATGCACCAGAAGTGCTGCCACAGGTAGAGGAACGCAAGGCAGAGCAACACTTGCAAAGTACAAACCACTTCACAAAGTGTTTCAGGCTCTACAGAACATCTTTATTCTGCACATTTGTTAAACCGTAATGAGTTCCTAACTCGTGCATTGTATGTGAAGGCTCTTAGGACCAAACATTAAAGCACATTGGAACTTACAGTGATTGATGTGGTAACACGTCTTGTAAAATCTACAAAGGCGCACTTTCTGAAAAAATAAGGAAATGCTTGAGGGGACGGTATCAACTCTTAATACCTAAGTGCAATAAATGGGCACGAAACAGCTTAGTGGGTTTTACACAACAACATATTTAGATGAGAAAATGGTACCCAGAGAAGCACTGCTACTTCAAAGTAAAATACTATAAATTAAAGCACAGAGGAGGGGACTTCCAGCATAATTAAATTTATCTTGCTTTGAAGACAGAAGATTAATCTGTGATCGATATTAATTATATTGATATTAGCATGAAACAAGCAGGATGCAAGCCATTTCAGCAACATAGGGATTTTGTGCACATTTCCTAAGTAAAAGTTCAGGATTCCAGGTGCAAGATCGCTCACGTTGCAGTAAGTCCTGCCAACTTCACCCAGGCAACAAATTAAACGAGCATAAGCATGAAGTAGCTGCAAGTGTAACAGGATGCCTGACACTAAGCCATCTTCATTTAGGTGATTTGACAGCCGAACAAAAGGTTAGCTATCCAGTCTGATCACCTCTACCATAAGCCATTCTTCTGCGCTCCCAAGCTCGGCAGTATTTATAACGTACACATGATGGATGCTGAGAGATCGCTCAGGCTAGTTAAGCTGCAAATGGAAATATTTTTTTTCTAACCTGAAGAATAGAGAAGTTCTTCCTTTTGTTTCACCTACACAGAGAGCTCTTTTGGGTGATACCACATACAGCACCTCTACAGCCACATTATGAACATTGAGCTATTAAGATTATGCTGACAGGGTGCTGAAAATATGAAGCCTCCCACAGCAGGAACTGCACCACAAAGGTTTTGAGTCCTCTCCCAGAAGTGACAGAAAATGGGAAAAGGAGAGGGTAGAACAAAAAAAATTCAAAGAATGAATGACTGTCAGGGGAAGAACAAATGCTGACATAGTCCAAATGCCCTTTGCTGTTCCAGGTCTCCCACGGGAGGAGAGGCAGCTCGGAGGAATCAGATTCTTTCCTCCTACATTGTGCAGTATGAGGTTCCCATATGCGTGTAATATGAGGAGAGTTGTTTATAGCATAAAAAGATATAATGAACTCAGATTTCAGTGAATGACGCATTTTTGGTTCTGATATTACTGTCTGCCTGATGGATAAGCAGGAAGAATGAAGAATAGCATGGCAACCACAGCGTTGACAAGCGAGCACTGGGCCCTGAGGTTCCTCTTCACTACCTTCAGACCTCCGTACCTCAGCCGGTCGCCTGAGAGCCACTGGCAAATCAGAGAAACAGCAGGACTGATCTGACTTTTTTCCCCCCTCTCTGCTACCTACAAAAAGAAGGATCAAAGATACTTCTCCCCACAGACTATAAATGAGCTTAAGCCAAGAACTCTCCTAATTCAAACCCAGAGCTGAAGACAGTATATCAAGTTGAAGTTCAAGCCCATTTCACAAGGCACAGCGAGCGAGAACGCGTGTTAGATGTACAAAATCTTGGGACTATCAATGCAAGCTCAAGTTACACCTTCTGGTGCTGCACTGGCCGACTCGCGCGAGGAGCAGCAGTTCCTCCCTCCGCTGGCTGCACCGACCGGCTGGAACTCTCTATCACTCTAGGTTTTCCTACCCCGGTCAGGCAGAGCTGGAAAGGTTTGTTCAGGACACCACAGGTTTGTTTCAACAGCCATGGGCTGTTACACTCAGGCTGCAAGAGCTGACAGTGAAGAGATTTGCTAAGAAGTGAAGCACCTGAGTGACAATTAATTACCTTTGCTTCTGTCTCACAGTGCTATACCTTCTTAACTTGTTTTCACTTTATCACTGCTGTAGTGTACTGTTCTTATTAAAAGACCACGTTGGTCAGTGGATCCAAGTTATTTCATTTTCTTTGCTCTTAAGTGCCTATAATTTAAGTGTCTCTGCATGGCCAACTGTCAAATGTTGACATTTTTCCCCCAAAACACAGAGACTACACATTCAGCCATCAATACCACAAACTGACAAGTACAGTCCTGATTGAGCAGAAACATTTGCTGAGAAAAAACAAACTTGGAAATCACAAAAGTGGAAATAAACCTGTCAGATCTAGTATATGTCCTGCTCAAATTTTAATACATATAGATACTCACCCTTCTCAGTTATGTTTCCCAGACTTAATATTACGCTAAGAATGAGGATCACAAGAGTTCTTAATAATTTCTTTTTTTTTAAACAGACTTCCATTTGACTGTCTGAACTTGAAGCATTATTGTACATCAGCTGACATAAGGGCAGGAAGGTTACAATGCTTCAGAAACAAACAGATTTTAGTTCAGTGTGTGAAAGGTTATCCACATTTTTTCTTCCCTTTCTAGTCTCATTGATTTGTAAAAAAATTAGTAGTAGGATACTAAGCATATCAACACTAAATTAGACTTGAGGAAAATTAAAGGAAAAATACTGGTGCCTATGTCTCCTGTTTAATTTTCTTCTGATAATTAAGAAAGTGGCATTTGGATTGTTAATTTACACTCTCCAATATTTTTTTCCATGCATACTGTTTCACACTGATTATAGTCAAGCAAGCATGGATTTATTTATTTATTTTCTCTTTACACACACATTGCTGGAGCAAGCAACAACCTTCTTTGCCAACAGAGGTTTCTCAGCATGGATGTACGCTCCTTTCCCAATCATCTGGCACTGGTCCCTCTCTGCTTTGAGGTTTCTAGACGCAGACAAACTAGATGCACCCCATTTAAGCACTCGGCACTGGCATGCCTGTTCAGAGGGCAGCTGCACAGAGGCCGTTCTGGGGGTACCATGCCCTGGGAAACACCCAGGGTTAACTGAACTCTTAATCTCCACTACTGAATCTAACTTCTACACGCAGCTGCTCAGAGATCCCGGGTGTGCATCAGGGCACTAAACTTTAAAGCTGACGTAGTCAGAGCTTCACATCTCTCCTCTGCAGACCCGGGGCTCCAGGACCACAGAAACTTTTAACTACCAAAAATCCAGGAGGCACATCTTCCTTGACAACCTGAGAAACTGCCACACAGAGGAGCAGGTAACACACACGTCATCAACAACATTCTCTGCAAAACATTCTACTTTTGACAAATTTCTGGTTTTCACAGGAACAAAAAGCACGGGCCAAATTACTCAGGAAAAGGCCTACCCAGAACAAGGCATAAAAAGTTTCCCTAGTACATACCAACATCCTTCAATAAATTTCTTAAGTAAGACTAGAGGAGAGGATAGTAGAGGTAACAAAACACTTTTTCCCTGACTCTCTGCTTTGCCCCTGGGTCAGAAACACAACACAACCAAGGCCGAATCTGAATTCTTTTCTCCCAACCTACAACATAACGGTTAATCCCGAGAATCCTGTATCAATACAGGAATTACATTCAGTAATTTGAGATTACCTATACATGTCCACAGCCCACCAAAAATAAAGAGAAACAGGCAGGATTTCTCTGTGTGCATGTTTGGAAAAGGTTAAAAAAGCCACAAACTGATCCAGTTAGCATATGGGTGGCAGAGAGAGAAGTTCTGTTTTAAGACCGAGAGCAAAAGCAGCTCTACTAAAACCAAATGCTTTCCATATTCCAAGGATATTAAGAGGGAGGAAAAGAATGAATGGCAGGAAGAAGCAAGAGGAAAAAATGAGCAACAAGAACCATTTGAGTTTATGGGGCAATAGAAGCTATTGCTTGAAGGTGGAAAAACAGTTACTTGGCTTAGTTTGTGTTATTCCAAGTTAAAGTCTTTTCCGTATTAGCTACAGCCTTCAAAAAAAACCTTCAACTGTGTAATAGCCTAGGTGTAAACTAGCTTATTAATGAAAAAGAACAAAGCCTTTGAGCAACTTGGCTTCCCACCCCTCTCCCTCACCATTATTCATTAATGAAACTATGCCTCCACCTGGCAGATGGACACAATAGCAAATTCCTCGTGCGGTGAGATAAATCTCCACATCTAACGTGCCGCCAAGTTTTGGCACATATGCTGTTGGCTTCAGTAAACGAAGGATTTTCGGTAAATGAAAGACTTTACACATGGAATTTGTTGCAAACTCACATAAACGTTGTACCTACTTGATGAGTCCAGATGAAACGTGTGGTTTAGTACTTAAAAAGCTCAGTGTGGTTTAATACTTAGAAAAATTACATATATGTACGGCTGCCTGGTTTTCTGAGCTAGAGTTTAAAAGCTAGAGTAATGGTATTGGAAAAAAAACAAAATAGTATTAAGAGAAGTTTTTTGACCTAAGAGAAGGCACAGAGCATTTTATGGGCTACTCAAAACCGAATGTGGCCCAGCAGATTGGGACTGTGTTGGTACAACGTGAGCTGCAAATATTCAGTTTTATTGAATGTAATTGAAGAAGACAGTCCACAGTTATGTTGAGCAAATTTTTGTGCTGTTATTCTGAGCTGAAAAACCACATTTTATGAAAGGTTTCACATTCATAATTTTGTTCTCAGACAGAATAGAGTTAATTTTATAAGACACTTGGAATTGAATAAACAGTAAAATCCTAAGTGACCTTTCAAGAGAAAACGGTTCTTCCTGACCCTTGAAATTTTATTTAACAAAATACTTTAGAGCTGAATTGAGGATGGGTGGGAGAAAGAAGAAAGATTCCTCATAGTACTTCACGCATTTATTTATTTTTTCCTCATTCCACCTCCATTTTATGTGCTGGGCAATGGAAGCTCCTCCAGCCCCACAACACCACAGCTTCAGACCCATCCGACTCTGGCCCCAGGGCCCTGTCCACTGAGCCCAAGGCCCTGCACAGCACTACCTGCTTCTGCTTAACGAAGACATCAACGTACTAAATGTGAATTTGCAAGTTTTTGGGACAACTCGTCTAAGCCAGCAAGATATGCAAGAACATGGCCAGCTAGTTATGAGAGAAGTCCTAATTACTCTAACTGTAATTGAGATTATTAGTGGCTATACACACCACTTAAGTGCATGTCTTTTCCTGTTTATGCTGCTCATGGCCCCGTCACCACAAAGACTTCAATAATTTGCACCCATTTGGTGGTAAATTGAACCCAGAAATTGTATCTAGGACTGGAAGAAGTTTAACCTTCAGCATTTGTTCTTTCCTCACTCTTAATGAGACTAGACAGAAGACTATAAAATATCTTTACTCTCCAGTTAGTAACAGCGTAGTATTCCTATATTTGGAAATGTCTGAATCCCAAATAACCGGAAGAATCAAGGGAATAACTTCACACTGACATGATCTTTTAAACATACACTATATTTTTCCTCACTCATGTATGAAAAAAAAAACAAAAACAAACACACAACCCAGGAGTCATTTTTCACAACTTTCCTATTTGCTGTGCTTTTGTGACTGCTGACACTGACACAATCAGAATACTTTCTGTTAATCTCTTCTTACAGTACAGAGTTATTTGGTTATCAATCAACTATTTCGGTTACCTTTGTTCTGGTTTATTTCAGTTTCTCAATCTGTTACCTAAAATACCTTTAAATATTACTTTCATCTCACAGAATTCTTAAAAGTAATAGCCAAAATGAAAAGCAGATATTGTCATCAATCAGTAATGAAATTGGAAGAAGTGGCTAAGTTATAACACCAATAAAACAGCGATCAGTAGATTCTCCATAGTTTTACTGGGCAGTTAAAGACCTATAACCCTCTGAAGATTATAAGCCATAAATAAATATAAAGTTACTTACTGTATTTAACCACGATCCATTAATAATATACCCATATATAATAATCATATTTTTGTAGCTCATTGGTTCTAAAAATAATTAGATATTAACTGCAAATAACAAACCTAAAGACATTTTTTAAATAGTTCTCTAAAGATAAAAAAGCAATAGAAACCAAAGTTGACTGTGTTCCTACTTTTAATTTGCCAGACTGTTTAATTTTCAACAAGAATGAACCATCTCAAAGAATTTTATGCAAGTTTGATTCAAAGGTCCTGTTTCATCTCAGGAAGACCAAATCAAAGTGTTGCAGTTTATGCTATTAGCAACAGCAAGTCTGGACATGATCAAGGTTAGCATGACATTAATTGAAGTAGTTATTATTTAGTTATTATTTGACAGACGGAACACTTCTGTTCAGACACTTTACAAGAGACCTGCATATTAGATCCCAATATACAGAATAGGGGTTGAGCTGGACTTAAATGATGCGCCAGCACCAGGTCTGCATAACGCTATGCCCGTGGTCAAAACTAAATATACACAGTTGTTCATCAAGAAAGCTACAAACTCTCAATTTTATACAACTCCTTGCTATACTACACTGAATTTACCTGAACCTGTATCTACCTTAATTCTCTAGACTGTCCTGATGGTCAGAAGTTAACACTGTCCTTTGCTTCTTGAGGGAGGGTGAACAGCTCCCACAAACTTCTGGTGTTAGCCCTCAGCTTTTGTTTGCTCAGGCAAAAAATATCAGGCTCTCAGCTGATGTAAACAGAGAGCAGATCTGCACAGGCATACCAATGGAGCATGTATCCTACAGCAGAATTAGCAATTTTTTTTTTATGCTTTTAACAGCTAGGACAGTTACGTAGCATAACAGAATTGCAGGTTCATAGGGGAAAAAAAAAAAAACAAAAGCTAACAAAAAACAACCCTAAAATCCAAAAACGCAAGCAAAAATTATGCTTGTAAACCCCACTTGCTTTACTTACACAGGTAAATCTGTTGCTCTATTCATAGCCATTTGTGTCAGTGCTTATACAAATAACTAATTTTTCAGCAAATGCATTGCCTGCATACATTTCCTCACAGGTTTCATCCTTGAGGTTTTTTTTTTTTTCTTCTATAGCATCAGATATTTCTTTTCTTTTCTTTTCCTCAGAGGAAAAAAAAAAAATAAACAAAATAACCTAAAACAGAAACACAAAGTTTCAAGCAGCCACATTAGGGAAGTCTTGCAGAAAGCCTCCAAAAATTGTCAGAGGTAGAAACCATCATTCACAAGATAATACCTAGTTACTTCTAAAAAGGAAGGAAAAGATAATTCTGAATATATGACGCTATGTGGTAAAAAGTCTCCATCAAGTTAAGAAGTATCCACTATGGAACAATAGTCAAACAGAAAAAACAGAGGTATGGGCAGATGTTTTACATTACTGCTTTTAATTACATAAAAGACTTCACATTCCACATCAGCTGGCACAGAATCATTCATGGGACAGCCGCTCACGCTCTGCTTGTTCTTAAAGGTGAGCTGCAAAGCTAAAGTGAAAATCAAGCTCGTTTTAGATACGAGCGCTGAATTCCCTCCACTCCCACAACCAGAACAAAGCTTTTCTGCCAGCCCCACCCAGGTACCAGTTGCACATGCACTCCAGTCTGATTCACTGAGCGTATTTCCCAATTTACAGCAAATTATCTTAAGTCCATCTGAGAAGTGTAGCTGTTAACTAAGCTGGGCACATTGTCCACACCTCTTCCCTTCGAGGCCCCGTGATACGGGCTTTGAAGACAACGTGCCGCCTCACTGACTACAGCCATCCATCTCATTGAAATAACTGCTATTACATGACAGAATATTATCACATCAAAACTGTAGCTTTCCAGAGTATTTTCAGCAAACCTTAGTTGCCTAGATATTCTCTTAAATATCTACTGAGAAACATGTACATTTTTAAGATTTATTTCAAATGTTTCTGAGCGTGTCCTCCAAATTCAATTAATTCTGCCTCTGTTATTTTGCAGTTCACATTAAGAACAAAAAAGAAAGAGAAACCTTAAAAATCACACACACATTCCAGACTTAAAAGAAATTAGAGAAATACCCATCATCTTAATATTTTCTCAAGGACTTTCCAGGTCTCTAGCCACCAAAGGAGGCTCTAAATGAAGTGAAAAAATGGGAAATCGTAGTTTGCAGCCACAGATGCAGCAGGTCCATGCTATACATACTCTGCCATTTCACAAAACGCATTTCCTCTAGTGATTTATCTATGTATAAGTTGTGCTGATTGACACGTACAGCACCAGCTTTTAATTCTATTTATATTCGTAAATATGCATCGTATCACAGATTAGAGCATGCAGCTACCTACAATGCATGTTCTATTTATCAGCACCTTCAGTTACACATGTAAAATTGCACCAACTTAATCTGTACTGGAACCAGACTCCTCACCCTCCAAAGTACCATGGACATTTTCTCCGTTTTCTCCCAAGTGCAAAGCATAACGAATTCCTCACGGGAACTTAAGCAGACTTAAAATGTTTAAAAATAAAGACTTTGTAATTCATTAACAAGTAATGTGCTATGAGTTTTGTCTTTGAGACTAGATCAAACTCAAGGCCAAATTCTTTCCTTAGATCTGCATGACTGATCTCAGTTCAGATATTTTGCTGCACTTATAAACGAATACTTTTGGAGATTCACATATGTCCAGAAGATAGTCATTCAGAACCCAGATCTAGCATCTGGTCCCAAAGGAAAGGGCTTCAGCATCACAGCTGAGAAGGAAAGAACCACTCCCACACAGCTCTGGTAGATTTTTCCATCGGATTCACATCCAATATGAGAGTGAAACCAAATCCTCTGGAGGATTTCCCCCAGACAAAGTATGAGAGACATCCCCCAAAAAGTCATTATCCCAAATTTAGGTCACTCCCTTGCAAAGCAAGACGTTAAAATTTCTAAGTGATAACTCGGAGTCTAAGCCCACGTTGCAGCCCATCAGCTATTTTACGGTATTTCTTTTACTTTCTACATTTTGACCATCTTTTTCCACTTTGTATAGGAAGCACCTGCCCTGACAGAAGATTCATCAGAAGTGCCGGATTGCAGACCTGCAATTCTGCTTGGAAACGACTTCGTCTGCCCAGGCTGGTATAACTGTAGCAGAGGTGACCACAATAAAGGCACACTTTCCAGTTCTGGTGTTAAAGAACAGATTGTATTTGAAGAAGAGTCTAAGGAGTATCCTTTGTGACACAGAAACCAGATACCACATATCACTTCTGTGTTTTTAGTGTAATACAAAGAGGAGAAGGCAACCAGACCTAACTCCTCCTATAAACAGACAAGGTCTGTTGATCCATCTATTCAGTGGTGGAGCTACTGTCAAAATTTACTCATGGAATAGATGGCAGATGTTGGTGTTCTTGGACAAAATTAACAATTTTTACCCTATAAACCCTTCACAACTTTGTGTTTACATACACATCAACCTCTTGTTACTCTTTCCAGGTAGGTATCCTAAAGGATGCCTTGAATGCAACACAAAACATAACACCCTCTGCTCACCTTGTAAGAGCAACCTCTCAGGACTGTATCGATTAACGGATGGTACCTCTGCGTCTCCCAAGTTTTAAGGGATCCAGCATCCACTGAGTTGTGGGGAAAGGGACTTGATAAGGTTACTCACTTTGCTCCGGGTATTTTGCTAGTTACTACTTGTCTTCAACAGAAGCAAAGGGAGGCCTTTGGCTTAACACTTATATTGAAATATATTAATTTAAACCAGACAGAGCTAGAATTGAAACTCTACCCTGCTGTTCAGATCCATAGAGTACGTGGCTGCTCTTCCGCGTTCAAGAACAGCAAAAAAACTCTGGGCCTCTGTTTTATTATGCTTCTATTCCAGTTTCTTCTGGTATGTCCCTTTCAGTCCGAAGATAGAGGTCTACTTAATTAAGTTTGAGAAATATCTTATAGATGGGAAAAAAAACACATTAAAGAAAAGGCAGAGGTGTTCGAAATTATGAAGAAGCAGGAGGTGGATATGTATATGAAAGAAACAAGGATATAAGCATAAAAGGTGAGGAAAAAAGGAAGATGAAGCCTCTTCTGATTGCAGATATACTTCACAGAAATGTAGCTTCTTTTCATCAGAAAAACACATTATCATGGAACATTTGGACACTTCAAGTAAAACACTGGGATTTATTTGGCACTCGACATAGAAATATTTTGATTTTGACTGAAATATTGTTTTGCTAAAGAAAATTTTATTGGAATGTGTTTGAGAAGAACTTGGAATTGTTGTGATTTTCTTTTGAAGTGGGATTAAAACCGAATTTGAAATCACAATAGCGGGATAAAACAGAAATTTTATCTTAGGCAATTCCTATCCTCCGCAGAGCTCTGACGTTAAAATAGTTCCTGGTTTTTAGTCCTCTAACAATATTATAAGATTATGCATCTTTTATGGTTCCATTACTGCATATTACAGATGGCATAAGCAGGTGAAAGGGATTGGTTATACGTCTATTAAAAATTAAGTTTTTGAGCTACATTGGCTCTTTTGTTGATAAGTTTTTACCTCACGCTGAAAATGGTAAAATGTGAAAAACTGTGTGTGAAATGGAGTTTACTGTATGTTCATCATGAGACCTTCCCCAGTAAGATCATGTTTAATTAATGATTCTGCAGGTCTCATTCTTCCTGAGATAACTCTATTAAAGTGAATGGATGCATCTTGCCTTGTATGTTTTAACCTCTAGAGAGAACGTTGCTGGTGAGGCTAAACAGAGCAGCAGATCAGTGTATCACACTTTAAAAAGATGAATGAAACACTTAGGATTTAGCAAGATATTTATCAGATAAATTCCACTAAGAATGTAGGTTTTGGATTGCTTTTATGGTCCATTTTACTGATGGCATCCAGTAAGCTCAGGGAACGATCTCATGAGCTACTATTTTAAATGGCTCACTTAAACAGCCTATTGCATATAAACAGCATTCCACACAGCCTTTGGTGGATAAGTGTGATGGAGTCTCCAATATTATTATTCTCACCAAAAGACAATAGTGTATTTTTCATTTCTTTCTTTTGCTTCAAAGCTTTGAATAAAAGTTGTTGTGAGACTGTCAAAGCACTTCACACTTGGCATCTGAATGTAATTATGCCATTCAAAGAGAAGTCATGCAACATTGATTACACTTGGGTTTACAACTCCAAACTGCTTTATGAAAGCAAATGAAACAAACACAAACAAATCTCATATGTCTTAGTGTCTCCAGAAGCAGAATCTTCCAGGGTAGGAGAGAACTGATGTGTATTTTAGAAACAGGGAGTGCCAGTCAGAGAGGTAACACTATTTGCCAATAGCAGATAGCTCACTGTTACCACTAACAACAAAAGCATTCGAGATTTTTTCTGTTTGTTTCCCTCCAATCATATAACCTAATTAAAAAAAAAAAAAAAAACAAAACACCAAACAAAAAGCCACAAACTCTCAAAAAGCCCCACTATGCAAAACCAAAAAAAAAAACCCAAGGTCAAAGAACAGAGGCTATGACGGTAAGACATGTATTTCTAGGAATAGGTGGAACTGTGCTCTGACAATTACAATTACTCTGACATTCTTGCATTTGGATCCTGCCAAAAACCCACCTAAATGTAGAATGTTCATTCTTCTCCTCAGAATTACAACGTCTAGGTCTTAAAAATTTGGAGTGAACCCTCTTGAGCATGCATTCCTGTTGCTTGTCCTGACCCGTGGGATTTTGGCAGGGTTGTCTTGCAAACTTGCTCAGTATAAAAAAAAAAAAACAACAAACTTTTTCACATCAAGTGGGAGAAGAATCAACAAGTCACACAATATCAGACAAAAGGTACTATCTGCAAAGACAGAGAAGGATACACTTCAAAAATAAATCAGCCTTTCGTATTTGAGAGGATGGGAGTACATCTCCTGTTCAATCATATCGTATACAGCAGAAGCGCTCCCAGTCTCTCAGCCTGTACGTCTGTGTTTCTTCATAGCCTTTCATTCAAACACACAAGGAACACAGATATATTTGTTCTCAGTGTTATTATTCATCAAGAGATAAAATAATTCCAAAGCCATAAAAAGTTTTCTTAACAAAAAAAAAAAATGATATACCAAACTGAAAGCATGATGCTACAGCCAAAAGTGGCTGTCAACATCTGACAGCAGAAAAAAAAAACCAACAACAAACAAATTCAAAGAAAAGCATCTCTACAAAGGTAGCAAGCAGATGTAAAAAACTTCATTTACTACCTAGTCTTCCATCTACAAGAGGGAGAACATGCTGGCACTAGGCAGAAACTTACTTTTACAAACCAGAGGACGACCACCCAGGCGCTGGCTACTGGAAATAACTTCATGAATACATCACCTCTTAATTTCCCTAAATCTTTATGGTCCTCTCCAGTGTTTTTATTATAAAGGAATTCACTCTTACTTCAAATGGCAGGAGCAAAGCAAAGTGTTAAGTTTTCCAAATCAGGAAATTGAGAGAAAGAGGGAACGGGCAGACTAAGGTAGGTCTGCTCTTTACAGGCATAATCCAGAGCCCATTAAAGACTTTTTTTAAACTTAATGGATTTTTGGATCAGGCCTCTGGAAATTTTTCAAACTATTAGGCAGATAATAGTATCTCCAATCTAAGCATATTTAAATTTTACCTTCTCTACATGTCAAGTCCTTTCCTTCCTCTTAGGTATTAGAGGAGTCCAGTGGGTAATTAGATAGGATCCCAGGTCCAAAGGGATCCCTTAAACATATGCCTTAAGTGTTTTTCCCTCAGCGCTTTTCAAAAGCCACCTTTCTCACATTCGGTGGTCTCCGCTTTTATGCGTAACATTTTCCAGAGTTATTACTATTTCTTCAAGAATTCAGATTCCCATTGGCTCCAAAAGGCTGTACCCACAGTAGATGTGGAAGAAGATAAAAGCGTGGGGAGAAAAGCCCTTCGGTATTCAGGTTCTGAACCTAACCGTGATTTTACAATGAGCTCTGCACAGGCAGACTTTTGCTCTCAGAAGCTGAGCTCTCCTGGTACAGCAAAAACCTCCCTGTTTCTTTACAAATGATGCCAAATACAGTTTTTTCCTCAGTGACTCCCACACCTTCCTCCCAAGAAACCTTACCGCTGCCAAAAAAATGGGCTGTTGATGTTCAAAGCTGTACTGATGAGCAGAACAGGGCAGAAGGAGCACACGGTCTTCTCTAATTCAACTGATAAGTATCCCCTCCTACACCTACAAATTTCAAAACTATGATTTTGTGTTTTCCCCCCAAACAGTAGTTTTTCTGATGGAGGATCTCATGTGGAGTCACTTTGAGTCAAAGAGGGTTCTTTATGCTGAAAATGAGCAGTTAATTGAACGAAATATTTTCTTGGAACATGTGGGAAGTAGTACATAACAATACTGCAGCAGATGTCTGCTTAAGTAGTCACAGTATCCGGATATTATGATTCAGATCATGCAATGAAAATGTTTCTCAAACTCTTTGAAGTCCTTCTTCAACAAAGACCTCCATAACTATCACCTTACAGCCCAAAATACCAATGCTACATGAGAAGAATTCCCTCTTGCTGCCTTCAGCTGCAGGCCCTGGCCCAAGTGCCTAACCTCAGCTGTGACAGGTTTCTAAATCCGCAAACATCAGCCTTCCCCAAAATCAGAACCTGACCTGTGTCACCCAGTAACTCCCAGTACATTGCAGACAGCGAGCCAGCTGCCTTCAAGAGCAAAGCAGACAGAGGCAGGAGGCCCCAGATTGTCACTCCCACAGAGCCTTGCATATTGCAGGACTCAAGACCATGCATAATGGCTGATCATCAGCTTTTTGTCTTGAGGTAGGCAATATCTGCCAGATCCTGTGGAGCTTCTGATTTAGGAAAGAAAGATAAAGCGTGACACATGGCTGTTGGAAGGTTACTGACCCCTTGGATAAGATTACCGTTGGAGAGATTCCCTGGATTGGTTCAAGAGACACACACTCACACAAAGGGATTATTTCCCATTTTTGTAGCTCAGCTAGTATTTTTAAACTGTATTTGAACTCCGTGTATTCTTACGGATCGGCTCCTCATTATGCTCCATTAGAATTCCTATTTGCTGATATAAACACAAGCAGAATCCTAACGTAAAGCCCAAGCAAGCCCACGCTATTTATGTTGCAGAATGGCTCAAACACTAAGTTTAAATATACATTATTTAGCACACAATAATTTTAACTTCACATAGATGTCCCACAGTTGAGTTTTCACCCATCTACTGTGACAGAGTAAATCCACTGTTGGCCAGTTGTTAAAACAGCTTTCACAAAGTATTTGAAAAAAATTGACTTCCAACAGGCAATTTGGCACATGTGCTAATTGACATCAATCTTGAATACATCTGAGCAGAATAAACTAAGATACAATTAAAGTTTGATAACTAGGTTTGATGCCTCTTGTCTCAAGCCTCAAGAGCTGGTCTTGACTCGTTAACAGGCTGCCAGAGATAATTGTGATAACAAGTTTCTAAGAGGGACCAAACTACCACAGCCACAAGCAGCTGAAACTGTAGCAAAAGACTCCCAAAAAACCTCACACTATTTCTCAACCTGTTATTTCCACATGCCTTGACCCCAGGCAAAAAAAGCAGGCAAAGACCTACAAGAACACATTGTCACAAACGTTCCTTCAATTTCTTCCTAATTCCTAATGAAGGAGTAAACTTTATTGCCAGAGAGAGTCCTGCAATTCTGCTTATCTCCAGTTTAAGACAAGGTAATTGTGCTTGAAGTAGTATTGCAATCACATTACTAATATACTTCAGGATTCTTTTGTCATTTGTATGAGAAAGGGTACCAATTAATCTACAAATAGAGCTCATTTTGTATTTTTAAGGTAGGGATGCATGCAAGATTTATAGAGAAACATTTTTCCTCACAGACAATATGAAGATTAACTGACATAGGACTATTACCACAAGAATTTAACAAAAAAAAACCCAAACCCCTCAAGTGCCTGGAAGAACAGTATTCAGCTCCAAAAGGAAGAAAAAAAATAATAAAACATACATAGCTGATGCAGATAAGCTTAGTTAAAAATAATTTCAGAATCAGGCTCAAATTGCTCATTTTTCCCCCTTCATATCTTCAATAAAGTATTGGGTGGAGTTTTAACTTGGGGGGAAAAAAAAAAATAATCTAGAGTTCTGGTCTTATCTATAAGTCTCAGTACTTTCTATCTTTCTATGAAACTGATTTGAAGTAGAAAAGAATCTAAGTTCCATTTTCAAATGAATCAAGATGTGCTCTGCTAGGAATTCACCAGCCCACAAAACAGAACTCGCTTGAAAGAAAAGCTCTGCACTCCATGAGTCATTAACACATTTGAGCATTCTGGATAAGACTCAACAGGAAAAAAAACCAAAACAAATCAAAACCTCATAAGAGCGCTATGTACACAAAACAGAAACCAGAGATGCAGAGGACTGAAAAATGTAAACTTATATTGTTTTCTCAATCGACAGGTTTTGGACTCACAATACATTTAAATGGTGTACTATTTAAGTGTTAGGCACACTTAGTTTCATAACATCGCAATTATTTAAGTTTTATAACACCACAGTGTTATTTTCTACTCAGAATTATTTCCTGTTAAGTGTCTTAATCTCATACACCAGTACTCCTGTGCACTGAAGAACTGATGACACAAACACCACCCACCCCCCCAACCCCAAACAACAAATTAAAAAACCCTACACAGACTTTGCTTCACAGACTTAGCATATGCTCTGTCAAACTAAAGGAAAAGGAAGAATACACCATTTTGTTACCTTAATAAGTTTCAAGCCATATAAAGTTGTATGATTAAGAACTGGCATGATGTATGGATTTCTGGATTCTCTTAACATCTTAACATACATCAATATATTTCATTATATTTATATTTACAATAATCATCAGAAAGGTCAAGAATGGGCACAAAGATCCCATTTGTTGTGGCATCTTCCCAAGGTTAGAGAGTCTTAACCACCTTCTTCCCAAAGAAACTAATCCTCCCAAAAGCAGGGTGGGTCTTCTGGGACACATCATCATTTCACAACAATTTGAAGTGTTGCTGCTTTAGGAAGTTCCCCAGGGAAGAGGGAGAAGATAGTAATGCAAAGTCACAAATTGGAACTGAAATCTTTGTTCCATGGTGTGTGCCACTTGTACAGCCAATGCCTCATTTCTAAAAAAAATATGATCTTATTGTAACGTAAAATAAGAGAAAGTAATAAAAAAACCCCAGTACTTCCAAACCAGCAGTGCTGCTCCTGTGCCCTGGCATATAGGCAGATGGCACCTGTGCTTTCAAAAAGAGCAGACTGTGCTATACAAATAAAAGTGCTTTAATTAGTCTCAATGACCCAGGCTTAGACTAGTTTAAATTTCAAGAGAACTGTAATTGGTATCAAGAAAAAATGAAACAAAAATAACTTTTTTAGTACAGCACAGATTCGACACATTACTACAACTTTAACAACAGTTTTCTCCACAACAAATGAAGTATTTAATATAGTTTTCTCAACTATTAAGAAGAGGGAAGACTTCTCTCCTGCTACCTCCACACCACCAGCAAAGCCACGTTGCACCCAGCCCTCCTCTCCTCTCTCTCGCATTCCCAGACAAAATGTTGAGTTTCTTACTAGGTCCGCAACGCATATCCCAGAAGAACAGGAAATTTCAGTAGTTAAACTTCAGAGACCAAAACCGAGCAATCATAGTTACACATCCACGATGGAAAGGCCGGTAGGAAAGCAGGGAAACATCACAGAAACGCTGCTGCACTGAAGCAGAAAGACTTCACTTGGCTCACACCTGCACCACAAGCACTTCAACCCTGGGATACCGGCAACACCTGTGACTATTTCTCTTTGAGGCAGAAAAACTTTCAGCAGCTGCATTCAGTACCCAAATCACCATATTTGGGGAGATGCCATTCCCAGGCTGTGCGTTTCTGCTTGTTTTACAGCAGACCCAGAGAGCTACTGAGACTTCTTTACCAACTTGCCCTGTCCCTCGAACCCTTAGCAAGCTCCAAGTGCACAGAGAGAGTGTTGTCATCCTAAAATTCACACCAGATGTTACATAGAGTCACGAAGCCCCAGGCATTTGCTGGATGGCAGGTTACTTCGCTGTTATGCAGTAGCTAGGCAGGTACACTAACCATCACGTTACTTACGTTTCGGAGACTCGGCCACCAGACGTCCCTGGGTTACGCTCGGTTTGGTGAACGGCTGTAGTCTGCCTACAGGAAGATGGAAGCCACATTTACCACCTTGTACATCTCTTGTTTTAAAAGAACTGTGTTTTTAACAGCCAGTAGTCAAGTGATTAATAGCCTATCAAAGAATATTCATATTATAATGCTAAAATTATTTAATATTTCCTAACACATACCATAATTACATCATTCATATTTCACAAAATGCTTAAATAATGGCTAGAAATACAAGAAACAGCCCTGTTAAAAGATTAAGTTACCTTCCTCAGCATCTCCAGAAGTATGTGATATGTCTCCAACGTACCCTAGAAATAACCAGTGGTTCAGCACGTATGATTGTCTCGGTCCTTTTCCTAGCATATAGAGTCACTCATTGAAAACCCATAGATATGCACGGTTCACTTTTCTTTGTGCCACTATGAAAGCACTCTATTTTCATTCTATCATTGCAATACTATCATAGTCTATAACTAGTAGCACTCATGTTGTTAATAAAGATTACAGTGATATATTAAAAAAAAAAAATCCCCACCAGTATATCCACTACTGAGATCAGCATGAAAATCTAGCTGATGGCTAAGGTTTTAAACACATCACCCTTACCTAGCAAATAAGTAAAAGATATAATTTCATGACAATGTAATGTTGAAAACTGTAACAATTCATATTAAGAAAACAGAACAAATATTAGCACTCTTTTCTTTATGAAACATATATTTACCTAGGTACGTTTCAACAGGTCACACTGCTCACACCTGATGATGGGAAGGGAGCAGAGCAATGGCACACCTCCTTAAATACTTTCTGTAGTCTTTTTATGCCTTCTGCACATTCCCAGCCGCTAACTAATTAATTACAACTCACTGGTGCAGGCAATCACTCAAATAGGCACACCAAGGCCAGAATCAGGGCAAGAACTTAGGAGCATCTGGTTCTCAATTATGGGGCTGCTCTGCGAGAACGCAACGCTCATCTGCCTGTTACGCACACGGCAGCAGAGGCTTATTTATAGTTGCTCCTCAGGAATCTGTAATTTGTATTAAAATATGTAATGACTGAATTACTCTTCAGTGCCTATACTTGAGCATAACAAAGTGTTCCCACCAGTCCCCATACTATATAAAGCTGTAGCTGATACCCAGGATTTGTTCAAAAGGAGGCATAAATTGGAATGAAATCTGACCTTTATACAGCAGAAAACAACTGCTACCTTTTATTTTTCAAGGATATTTCACCAATAGCATAAAGTAGAACTCTTGTTCATTCGTACTGATACCCCAGCATCTGCTGAGCATTAACGGGGCACACAGCACTAGGCGACAGCCAAACGTCACGCAGAAGCTTGAAGTCACGCTTGAAAAGAAACCTGCAGAATCACAACCACCTCCTCTCACTACTAGTTCGCCCTTCCTTCTCACACGCAAGCCGTCTTGAACAAGGTACAAATCAGAGCTATGTTTGCTTGGCACACCTAAAAATTCTTCCTTGCCTACCTCTTTGCTCCACCCTGCTGAGCGTCTTTCACACCTGGCAGTTGATTGCTAGGTTCACATGATTAGCCTGTAATCTCTACCAGTTACATTATCACCTGCTCTGCCTACAAACCCAGGGCCCTCCCACCTTCTCCAATTAGCAAATTCTGATTTAAATGCTTTTTAGTGCCGAGTTGGGAAACACAATTTCTATTATGAAATTAACTCTTTCCTAAAGCATTTTTCAGTTTGGTACATCCAAATAAAACAACATAAATCCACAGCAAATCTTCCCAGTGTGAGATCAAATGTTGCACTCTCTTTAGTAACCAAGGGAGCTTTAAGCAGGGAAGCACCCTGTTCCACACATGCATTACAATGCCTAAGCCTTAATAATCCTATTTTAAAAGGTTATGTAAATTAAAATTAGATTACACGAAATGTCCTTGTTAACTGATTTGTAATAGATCTGTGCAACACAGCGTCCCAAGGACATTCAGTTTCCCCCTGTAAAATCCATAAGTGATGTGACTGAATAAAGGAAGGATGGTTTCGTTCGTCATTTTAAGACTTGGGAGTTTCGCTAAGATGTTTCTTCTACCTAAATCCCCGCAAAGAAAGCGTATGACTCATATACGCATTCAGTGGGTGCAATAACTTATACAACATCTCCAAAAAAATTTGAGTGCAGATTGAGCAAACAGGCTTGTTTTGGCTAAGAAGAATGACAGTCAAAGTAAGTCATAGAGTACATGAACATCTGGTGCAAAGAGGTACGAACAGTCTGTTTCTGTCTCAAAGCACACAGAGCAGAGGGCTTCGGATGCACAAAATAAAGCTTCAACTTCAGGAAAAACAAAAGCACAAGGCAACTTTCTGATGGAAAAAAAGTAGAGATATCTGTAGGAAAACTGAAAAGTTTGTGTCACAGGGAGTTTTGGAGAAAGTTTAAAGGAGAGTCAGTCAGGGAAAGCCTTGCTTAGAGGAGCACTCTCATAATCCAGGACTCATACTGTGCAGAACTCAGAATACATCCCAAACCTCCTAAACTTTTCGCTAGCAAAAGCAAAGATATACCCTGTTCTACCTCATTCACTTGATTTTATACAGCTGCACATTCCAGAACATCAGCAGTTTTGAAATTCAGAGTCTACATAATAAAGACAGACCTTACCTATTTCTGGAAATGATCCGAATTTACAACATTGGGGATTAATTGCGTAATTCCTATTAAGTATAGTTTGAATATAATTACAATAAATAGGATTAGAGAACAGCAAATCATTCAGATGATCCACTTTTGTATTTTGATTTTTTTTTTTTTTCATTGTGTGTCTTAGGTGTGTGTTATGCTGTTCTGGTTTTGTTTAGTGAGGGGGGCCTAAGGTGGCAGCTTCTGTAGGAAACTGCTAGAAGTCGCTCCCCTTTGTTCAGTGGACTCGACTGGGCCTAGGGCGGACCAGCTGCTGACCAAGGCCGAGCCGTTTGGGAGCAGAACATTATCTCTACTACCTCCTCCACCCTAGCAGTGCAGGGCGACAGGGAATGGGGGTTGCTCTCAGCTCGTCACACATTGTTTCTGCTGCTCCTTCCTCCTTAAGGGGAAGAACTCCTCACACTGTTCCCCTGCTCCATCGTGGGGTCCCTCCCACGGGCCACAGTCCTTCATTAAACTGCTCCGGCGTGGGTCATCTCTTCCACGGGGTGCAGCCCCTCCAGAACGGCTGTCCCAGCGGGGCCTCCACGGGCCACAGCCTCCTTCAGGCACCCGCCTGTCCTGGTGCGGGGTCCTCCCTGGGCTGCAGGTGAATCTCTGCCCCTCTGTGGACCCCCATGGGCTGCAGGGGGACAACCTGCTCCACCATGGTCCTCACCACAGGCTGCAGGGGAATCTTGCCCAGGAGCCGCATTACTGCTCCCCCTCCTTCTTCACTGACCTTGCCGTCTGCAGCTGTTCCTCTCACAACAAAAGTTCTTCACAACAGGCTGGCAGGCGCCTCTCAGGATCTCTTCACATCACCCATCTCCTCTCCTCTCCATTTCTTGCAGCCAGGCCGGGCTGAGTTGGGCCCAGTCGGCCGCCTGGCGGGAAGCCAAGGGTGAGGCCTGCAAGGCCCACGAGGCCTGTGCCTCCCCTTCTCTGCTCCCACTCAGCTCCTTCACATCTCCTTTTTTTTTTTTTTTTTTTCTT
>WHYT01016666.1:115060-140408 GCA_009806455.1 Tetrax tetrax | reverse complement strand
CCATAGACCACAGGGTTTTTTTTCCCTTTTTCAGTAAAGTAAGAGCTTTTCTACAAATGGTTATCTTGCACACGATTCTTGTGCCATTTTTTATTAAAAAAAAAAAAAAATCTATTTTATGCAAATACATTCTCACATTGAAAACACAGTACATTTATATTTTTTCATTCTTTGAAGTTAAAAATAGCCAATTTTTTTCTGACATTGCACAAAATACACACTTGGAAACAACTAATTTCGAATAATTCAAAGCATGTGAAAACTGATGTGTATTTGAGGATCAGACTTGAGTTCTAACTATCAATATTTTTTATTTTTAAGTATTTTTTTAAATATATTTTTATAAAACTCACAAATGTTTACATTTTGGATATAAATAGAGTGCAGAGATGAGTTAGTTTTACTTTTTGGCTGGTGAAATCCATACTTAAAAATCTGGCTCTGCAGTGATGGATGTTAAAGCGCCTAACTTAATAACATGCTACCACAATAATCAACATAGTCCTTACACTGCTACCAATAATATCCAGCCTGTGAAATTTCTGAGATGTTTTTCAGCCTAACTTGTTCAATGGGCACCGTGACTAATAATTCTACTACAAAAGGGTTTTGGTCCTGCCACCTCTCTGTCCTATGCCAGCCCTTTCCGGAGAAGTCATGCAGGACTCGACCGTGCAGGCCGACCTTCGAGTCAAAAGCAGCAGCAGATTTCATTTTAGCGTACACAGAATTGGCCATCATTCTCTTCTGGATTAGTCAACAGATTTTGTAGAGCAAGCTGCTCATTGCAGCTGGTATTCTTCTTACCAAAGCATCACAAAGCAAGACAGCATTGAGGATAACCAGTGCTAACTAGAGACAGTTGAGGAGAACTACTGCTTTGTAGAAAAGTATGGAAAAAGTAAGCAAACCCAACAGGCCAAATCCTATACCAGAACTAATACAATTCTTTCATGCCTTCTCAAAGAACCTGGGGAATTCTGCCCAGTTCCGCTGACTGTGACTCTTACCAGTGTCACAGGCATATGTCACCCATCCTTCAAGCTGGTTACTGTATAAATGTGGTTTCTCACTGAAAATGTGACAAAAGTCTCTCTATAAAATGGCATTGCTTTTTGCAGAATCCAGTAGTCTATGACACTATATGGCCATGAAGTTTTGCACTGAACTCCAGATCAATTGCAGCTCCTGACATTTATCTAACTTGAATCCTAGAGAATGTACTTTTTGATTTGATACGTATCTGTTACCAGCTAAATGGATCAATAAGGCGCTGCTTTTTTTTTTCCCTTCGGTGAGAGAGGGTCTAAGCTTGGCATCTTTTAAAGTTGGGTGGACACTTTCATTCAAACCACAACGCTCAGCAACCTCCGATATTCTAGCAGTACCCAGCTGCTCTTCTATTGTTAAGGGATGGTTCAAATCTCTATTATAAACCCTCTTTTATTTTTTTTTTTAAATGAGTTTAAAATGCAGCTGTAAAAATTGCTTTGGGATGAACCTTGGCATGCTGAGCTGACTGCTAGCCTCTCTTTCTCTTGCCTGGCCCCGCTGCCTCTTTAAAAACTGAATTTAGATTTCTTCTGCCTGGAGATATGAGGAGGAAAGTGAATAATAAAAGTAACCTATTCCAAAACTAATAGGCATACACCAAGCCATCAGATAACAGGTATGTGGCTTGACTATATATTAAAAAATCATATTAGATAACATATATTTGCAACTTTCAGACCCCATAATCTTCACAGCTTTAGAAAAAAAAACGTAACAGGTAAGTTGATGTTAAAGTATGACTGTTTCAGTGCCCCTGCCTTCCTAACAGCGAGTTCATTCTCCGCAGCAATGCAAAACAGAGCTATTAAGAGGCAGACAGTTGTCTTGGATATATTTTAGAAAAAGGGTAATAATATGCTGCTGTCAATGCGATGTATTCTCAACAGCTACAGCACTGATACCATCAGCAAACTACAGGAAGTTCAGAGTTAGCCTTCACTAGCGCTGGAAGTAATTGGCTCTCAGTCAAACTGATCTCTAACTATCAGAGCCTATGGATAGGACGCCTTCTGGCCATTATACAACCTGCTATTCCAGCAGCCTTTCTCTATGCTTGAAGCACTAGGATGCACTGGAAAGGACCCTCAGCTTTAACCCAAAATTTCCATGCTTTCGTAGATTTAATTAAGATTGGGCTTGGTCTGAAGAGAAATGCAAAGTTTTATGCTTGCTGTTCGCACCCATATTTGCTAGCACCTATCAGTGTTAAGTAATTAACGCTAAATAGTGGTATCTTAAACTCTTTAAACATTCCTAGAAAAAAAGCTACTTGTTTTGTTTTGGAAAGAAAATTCTAGAAGCCATATTTACCAATGTTAGGGGCCCCCAAAGATGGTCTAAAATCTCAACACACGTTTTCACCCAGCACGCGTGTATTACGTACCTCAGGGAAAGCAGCTCTCTCTGAAAATTCTTTACAACCAGGTGGCATGATGTCCTCCCTCTGCAGCAGCAGCATGGTTTATATCTGGGTGATACCAGAAACAATACAATGACCAACTGTAAAATAGACTATCAAACAACAAATTCAACCACAGTCAGCATAGAGTTTGTCATAGATGGATCTCAAGCCCTTTCTCTCACCTATTGTATCACTGTTCACTGATAAAAATTATTTGGCCTTTTACAAACTATTACGATGTTCTGCCTTGAACAGTACCTTCCAGCAGTGAGTTCCACAAGTTAACTTAAGATGATGTACTTCATTTTCCATTTACACATCGCTGTTTTGAACACAGTAAAGAAAACCTGAAGCATTCCCAGTAATATTCACTACACATTTCTTCACAAATAAATATTTCCTGTCCATAACAGTTCAGCCACTCCTGTTCAACACACTTCGTAATTCCTTTCCTTCTCTGTATGGGAGAGACTTCATAAATCTTCACATCTTCAATCATTGTATACTCCTAAATTTCAAAGTTATATTTTTAAAACTTATTTTCTTCCTTAGAAAACTTTCTTGTAACTTATGTGATAGAAATATTAGTATTTTGCTAATAGAAGTTAAATTCTGAAGTATCAGAGCTAATCAAATGACACTTCTACAGTGAAGTAACTCCTTAATAGTTTTGTTTTGTTTTTTTTTAACTGTTTCTGTGCTCTTTATTAAGTTATTCTGAGCTTTGCACCTGAAATTATACCTGACATCAAGGGTCCACGGAACTGTGATAATGTGGTGCTTTTGCTATGAAATTCTTACCCCAGAATTTGTATGGCCTGAAGGGACACAAACATATTCCCAGTCCTTTTCATTGCAGAAAGCTGATCTAGGACAAATTCCAGTGGCTTTCATCTTCTATGTAAAACATATAAAAACTGTGGAATCCAGGAAATAGGGTAGAAAAAGACTACAGTGCTGCAGCATGCAGCAAAGAGAGCTACCAGGGCATCTCTGGTTTTACATATGAACAGTGCACTCTATTGCTAAGCCCCAGGATAAAAGTTAGAGTTAAAAAAAACGGGGAAACCATTACTTCCACCTTGGTGAAAACACAGAATATGTGTATATATATTTAGCTGATAAAGTAATAACGTAAAAATGTATGAGTATAGTTGATTTAAAGTATAGCAGCTTTTGAGTCAAATCTTTGCAGAACAGGTGTTTCTCCGAGCGGTAATACAGCATGACAAGAAACACAACAAGCTGAAGCTGATAACTAAGTTCACTTTAACTTTCCATTAGGTAACTTCGGTCAGGTATTTACAATCTAAGTACTCACCACTATTTGCATTAAACAAACTGCTCCTTCCAGCTGTAATCACGATGTCCAGCACCATTTTGGCCATGGCCATTTCCTCTCTGTCAGAAGTCCAACAGGAGCTGCAGTTGGAGCCCACCATGTGCACACGGGGATTGATTTCTTGTCGTTTTGTCAGGGCCACTTCTCCCTGTATGACTGCTGATCTGATCAGAAAGAAAAAAAAAAAAAAATAAAAATATTTGCATTGGTGGAAGGCACGTGTTCCATTTCCTGCCCCTGGCAGCAACCTGCTCCACAGGGTTCTACCAGCAGCTCGTGTTCAGCACGGCCGTCCTCCGCCTTGCCCTCACCCACAGACAGGAAAAAGGAAGAAAAAGTTGTTAAAAAACAAAACAGAGAGAGAGGAAAATTCAAGTAAACAGCCTGAGAAATTAATAGAGGCTGAGAATAAATCTCCATCCCTAATCGCTTTTCATCTATTTTACAGCAGATCAGGTTAGATTAGCTTGATTTTAACACTTTTTGATGCAGAATGGCATATGACAACAAAATTTAAATGGCAGGAGAGAGAAAAGGGGAGGGAGACAATGAGCTCCCATGCTAAAATTTTAGCAATATTGTGAATAGAAAGCAGCGCCTTCTCAGATTTTGGATATTGTGCATTGTAAGTAGTACCATCTCCGTTTTACTTGCTGGGTGGCTGTGGAACAGAAAACTGCCTGTAGGCAACTGCCCCAATGACAGCCACCATAAAGCTAGGAAAGCACGGCCACTTCCAAGCTAGCCCTCGTTAATTATTCCCTCGCCATCTTTGCTGCTCAGTGCAAGCTGTTGCAATCAGCAGCTTATTCCATCAGGTTCTGAGAGAACAAATTAACCCTGAAAAAGACAACGAGAGCAGTAAAAAATGGAAGAAGAGGAGGGAAAGAAAAGAGGGGAATGGGGACTGAGAGACAAAGAGGCCCTTGAATTAGCTGGATTTGTGATTTAGTCTTACATTCTTCGAAATAAGTGGCATAGTCGTTGCTATGAAGAAAAGGAAAAAGGAGAAGGAGGCATACAAACATAATTAACTTCTAAATGTGTTTTATTTTTAATTAAAATTAAAAGCGAAATAACTTTGTTACAATCATACATTCACATGTTTAAAATCTGCTCTGTATTAGAAGATTTAATCGAAGTTAAAAGCTTTTTCTATAGGCAGGCATCAAACAGAAGTACGAGAACATGTTAGTGTTTGATGGCAGGAGGACACAGCAGATAACAGGTGTCCTAAAATGTTCTCCCAGTCCAAAGATGTAACTTATTTAAAGCCAATCTGCAGGTTTCTGAAACAGGCAACCATTGGGCTGGATTCTGAGATATCAGACACCTCTTTCATGGGATCCTGGCTTTGTAACTAGAGACACACTGTTCTGGAGAGTGTTCCCAGGCAGGTGTCTGAGACAGCATTTGGAGCTATAAAGGTCTAATTCAAATCTTGAAAAAAAAAAAAAAAAGGCAGGGTTTATTATCTACAGGCTTACTTAGCCTTTATGTACATTATTGGCAGCACTCTCTGCCCACGCTAAATAAATCAGATGTATCCGAGATCAAGGCCAGATTGCTTTGTTTACTCAGAGAATGAACAAAAAAAAACCAACAGCAACCACAACAAAAGGAATCAAATCACAATTTCCTTATGAGTAGTAACTACTTTCATGGAAGTGAGAGGGGAAATTCTCTGTGTCATTAGATCACAAATCAAATCACAAAATCCCAAATACTCACTCACTGGCATATAAAATTAAGAGAGAATACTGGTTTGAATTCATCCCCCAAAAAAACAATTCCATCATTAGTCTCCACCTCCCATTAGAGTTTTCCTCGTGTGGCAAATTGGATGAGGTCCACAAGAATCAAAAGCAAGGCTAAGAATATTAACTTTCCTAATTTAAAATTAAAATATTTTTACTTAGCGTCAAGTCTGGATCGAATGCAAAAGGTGGAAGTTCTCATAGCTTGTTGTCAATGCATGTTTAGCATGGCAAGAAAAGAGAAAAAACAAGGAGGAAAAAATACTGCTCATCAAACTAAGGTCAGAACAATACAGCATTAATACAAAAAAGAAAAGCATTTGCTTGAACTGTGCTCTAAACAAAAGACGGTGACAAGGCTGTGACATTACAGCTGCACCACAACGTAATGATGTGCTGCTTTGTGGTTTCAGTCTCGTTCCTGAAAAAGAGTTTTGTTTGGTGGACATCTCTGAAAACAGCAACATGAGGAGCTTTGAGGGGATGGAAAGACTATGCTTCCTCCATCTTAGAGATGGTACTTTTCATGATATTTGAAGGACACAGATGAGGTACTTTAAGTAAACTTTTGCATTTATTTATTCCATAAATGAAATCTATGTTTGTAGCTTCTGATATTTTCATGAATAATAAATCACTTTTTCTCAAAGTATATTTGTGCAGAACTATACATGAAAATTAAAAGAGAGCCACTGATGAGTTACTGAAACAAGATTACATGTCTGTAATTTGGAAGCAATGATATTGCTGAATTAAAATAATTCTAACTGGTTTAAAGCCTTGCAGAATGAATGGCAAATTGATAATAAGCAATTTCACTTTGATAGCATTACAATGCCAGGGATTCTTTCAAATCAATTCCTATTTCCTCCACAAAAGAGGTTTGCAGATAGTAATTGCAGAAAATACATCTTTACTGTCAGAGCAGATCAGCTTTTGTCTCTGAAATTGGATCAGCTCACCTTCCTCAATTGCTGTTTTCCACGGAACTGCGAAGCGGCACAAGCGTTACACGGCTGCACAGCGGGGTTGTACTGGGGGCCCTGGGAAGAAACCGTGGGACTGCTCTACAATCTGCGCACACACAGCACCCAAGATGTGATCTGGAACCCTGTGGTTTATAAGGAGAATGCTGAGTGAACCAGGTGTTTTAGACAAGCCCGGAAAATAAGCTGAAAGTAAACCAACTTCTATCTGTCAAGGTGAAAAGCTCAAGAGATGGTGTTACCCTTCGGCATGACTCCTGAAGAAGTGCAACTGTATAATATCAGTATCAGTCTGTCAGGCATCTTATTCCTTTCAAAACTACATTTTTCAGAGACTGAAGTTTTCCGGGGGTGAACGCTTTAAAAGCTCTGACGCACCCCTTCACATGCTAACACAAACCACGCGGTATCATCAGCAATGTCTCTGGAGCGACGACAGCAGTGTACCATTTGTGACTTAGGAAGTTGTTGTATGTCAGAGAGGAGGCAACACAATAAGTCACGTTGTATAAGAAAGCAACATTAGCAGCCTAACAAGAAGAAAAAAAAAAAAGCAAAAGTAATCAAGAAAACAAGAATAAGCAATTGTAAGCACCACTAAGGAAAAAAACACGACCAGACCAAGTTTCCGGTGATTACATGGGCATGTGAATATTTCCAAGACTACATCAGAAGCCCTCCTACATTTACTAAAAATTGAGAATAGATCTTTTTTCCATCCTTCTCCTTGCATTTGCAAGAAATCACAATGCTTAAAATCAGGCATTTTACAATCTTCTAAATCTCTGGGGGGTTGCATGATCCAAGATCATGGCAAGTGCTGAGTTCAATGTACAAAACAAGAAATCAAGAGCTGTCATTATTTCACTGCCTCTTAAAAATAAGATTCAGTTAACTTCTCAGCGCACGAAGTGACTGCACCAGCTGCTAGCTTGAAAATGCTGGCTTTCCAGAAAGAGAAAACTCAAAATTCCATTTACAGCATTTACAAAAGACTAGTTTCACCCATAATCCTCTCAGTTCTTACTTCCTACAGATTTCCGTAAAGGCTGTGGCAAAGGAAATTTCCTTTCAATTGGCCTTCGTGAGTGTCCTTCAGTGGTTACGGTGCCGTCCTGTTTGCAGACAGGCCCAGTCCAGCTAAACTGCTCACAAGCCTCTTCCTCTGCACTCCAGTTTCAGCAAGTTTACTGCAGCATAAGCCACACGTCCCCAGTGGCCACTTTTCAAGAAAGGAAAGCCAATTGCTTGGAACACCACCATAAAAACAATGTTGGACATCAAAGACTCGGGCCATCAGTGGGAGGTCTTAAGGTCTGGTAAGGGGAATCACTGTTCTCCAAGATCATATGTTGCTAAATCATTACTCAATACAAACCTGTAAATATTTTCCTAGAATGACAAGCGATCGAAGAGACCAAGTAACTGCTCAGGCAACTGCTTCAGGATTCTGGTATCAACTCTGTTCAATTCTTGAGTTTGCTGATCTCCTGGCATGTCTGCAAACAACGCTACTCAAGCTTTGCTCTTCTACAAGCTGAACAAGGAACATCATCTACAAAAGGCAGAAAATTAAACCGACCTTTTATTCCTCTCAAATTGAAAGGTGGTTTGCCAAGGGCAATGTGATAGAATGAGAGGAATGGATATGTGGTAATGGACAGCAAGCACTCCTACCCAACAGCAACGCAGGAAGAGTTTCAGCCTGAGGCGTTTAGGGGAATAATAAGTTGGTTTCTGTAGGTTCCATTTGCCTTGAAGAAAGCAAAATAAACCTCATGTACTGTAGATTCTAGCACAACTTAAATAACAGTACTACAAGGGGCAGTATGTTTTGGTTTAGTAACGTAAGTATTTCTCTGACTGCAAAACAACCCTGGAAGACTCTAGCCAGTTCAGCTCATGACTTTCATTCCTGCCATACAAAGTTGGGCTAAGCAAAATATTCAAGAGTTGTGTTTCACTGCTGAAATGAATAACACTCATTAAATGCACTTCACCATGCTTCTCCACTCTTGGGTTTGGCAACAGCAAAGAGGCATACTGAAGATCCCTACGCTACTTAAGTGCACAGTGAAGATTTATCAAAGTCAGAAGAGAATGAGGTTTGCAAAGCACAGCACGTAGCAGGCAGCGGCGTTCAGTAAGTTGACTGCATTCCTCTCCCAGCTCTACCACTGACTTACTGTGTGTCTTTGAGCTGGATAGCTTTTCACTCTCCCTTTTTCTGCCTTTTCAATCTATATTGTCATGCTTTAGGCCACCAACTCTTGCATCCTGCGATGGTACAACTATAGACAAGACCAGTCAGAGCCTGCTGGTGTTACTGTAATAGGTACAACAGGTAATAGTGACTTTGCAGGCTACAGGTAAGCATAGATGGTACAGGAAAGAGTAGATAAATGATGCACAAATAGGAATTCTCTTCCTTAGAAGTCTGTCTAGTCAGTATCTCTGAAAAGAGAGAAGGAGAGATTTTGAGTTTCACACATCCCCATCGGTTCTTTTGCTTGGAAATCCAGGAGGAGTGCTATTGCGGTATCAAGCGATCACAAGCACAAAGTGACCCCACTGAAGTAAATGACATTAGAGTAGAACAAAATTACAATACTTACTAGCTACCATTGAAAGAAGGTAACACTTTAATCAACATATAAACCCAACTCCCAAGGGTGCTGGTTGATTATAAGAGGAGGCTTTGAAATCTTATTTTGAGGAATAAAATGCATATGCTATTGAGATTGAAATACAACATTTCTTCTTTCCCTGTGCAGAAAGCAGTTTAGGAAGGTCTCCCACAGGCTCCAGTGAGAGGGGATGGTAAAAGCACCACTGCCGTGGTTTTAACTTACCCGCTTTTTGATCCTGCAATCATTTTCCAAGTCTTGATTTCCAAGTCACGCTTTCTACAAAAACCTGGCTTGAGCCACGATTTGGGAACAGTTACTTCCACAGTATGAGTCTGCTAGAGTGCTGGGAGCACTGCATGACAATTTCAGAAGAAATAAGAAATCCAAGGGTGAAATACAGTGAAGGAGCACACCTGGGATATTACATTGGAGGGCTGGTGAAAGCAGAGGAGAGAAAGAACTGCTACATGACAAATTTAAAAGCTAACAGTACAAAAAGGTCTGTTAGCCTCTCAATGACCAAGAAATTAATGTGTGGAGCTAATATGAATGACAAAGAGAAAACAGCAGACTTCACACTGCTTACCAATTACCGCTGTTTCTTCCCGAGGTCTGTAAACTAGTTGTGCTTAGAAAGTTAAAAAGATAAATAGTATTGATTTAAGCACAGTACTAATAGTACCTTCATGGTAGCAACTGGATTTCACCCAAAATTCTGTTGCACCTGAATTATTCTGTCATACTATTTGCCTCTGCAAAAATGCAAATTTGTCTTCTAAAAGTGGGGTATCTTGTGCCAAGTGTCCTCATAGTGTTTATGAGCAAAAATATTTTATTAAAAATATCTGGATATTTTCAAATAGCATTCCAAGGGATTGTCAAATTAATAGTAAAAAAAAAAAAAACAAAAAACAAAAAACAAAACATAATTCAGAGTTGTAAGGTAATAAGAAGCTGTGCTATGGCTACAGACAGCTGAAGGTTGCCAGCAGGTAAGAACACAAATTTGCAAGAAGTACAACCCTTCTCAATGGCCCATTTTCTATTACTGAAATGTGAAATATATATTGTTTAAACGAAGAGACTGAGTGCCTTCATGGGGCATGGAGAGGAATCTCCCTGAGCAGTTATTTCAATTATCCATCTGTTTAACCAGAAGACTGCCATTCTGCTCAAGCAGCAGCACGGACGCCCACACCAAGGACCCGTACCCCTACGCCGGTGTAAACGCAGAGCATCCCACGCCTCTGAGTATACGGTTACTTCGTTGCGCACTCGCAGAATTCAGAGCATTCATTAGGAGGGACAAATAAAGCAGCTGCTAAAGTCTGTGGGACCTTTAGCGCAGGATGAAGCTACAGTTGTGATAACAGTTCAAGAGGTTCCAACATTGCGTTTGAATTGACGATAACAGAGTGCAGATGGAAGAGTAATTCTCCCACAAGCTGCATGTGGTTAAGACAAAGAGCTGATGCATCAAGATAATGTGGGATAAGCAGCGACTAACTGCCATACTTATCTTAATTCAGCAAGTCTCCCTGCTTAGAGGTTTGGGTTCTTTTAATCAGAGATCAGTGTTTGTAGCTGTCTAGTCAGTTTACAGTTTATCCCCTCTAAGCAGCTTTAAATGGTTTCCAGGATTCCGGAAACATATTCTGCCCAGACAGAAGTGACTGAGCTGTGCCGAGCTTGTCAGTCAGCCTCCAACTTTGGGCATTCAGGCCGCCTACTTCCAGCAAGTCATTGTAGCTGCAATGGAACGACGGAAGGGTGTGCAGCTCTTGACAAGAAATCTCTTACGTACAAACCCAGCCTTTCCACTGAACGTATTCTGCCTTGGTGGCAGGTGTGCGCATCCCAGGCTAGAGAGTGGTGTAGGCTGCCGTCAGAACAGGAGACATGCCTGGGACAAAGCTTGGAAATTAAAGAACCTGAAATTAAGTGAAGGCAGGGAGTAATCATGGTTTTGGGGCAGTGACGCTGCAGTGTGAAGTAAGAACAGGTGCAGAGAACAGCATGGAGTAAATGTTTGTTCATCAGGAAGAGCTTACCACAGCGTACATCACAGAGAAAGACACAGAAAGAGTGAAACATTATCAGTAGCCCCTTTAGCAACTTAAGGGATAAACTCATGTACACAACTTTCAAAATCATTAAAAAAAAGTATTATAAAGAGGCAAAATTAAATACTGTAGACCAGAGCCCTCAACCACATTAGTGGATAAAGAGTATTTTTGCAGTAAGTCTTTCAAATCTAGTTTTACTTGTCTCTAAAGGATCCTTAAAAGGACTTTTAAAGTTAGCTCTGCTAGATTTGGCTAACTATACAGAGCAAAGAATTGATTGCTTTCCTACAGAAATGCCCCTAATAACTCCTTAGAATGAGCTGTGGCATATTTCCACTAATTGTAGAAATAACTAATGGGCACCCTGAGCATGTGTTATTTATCTGCATGCCAATTCTAAGATATTTGTGAAAAACTACAAGGCATATTTACTCTAGAGCACACACTCTGCGCCAGTAAAGATAAAATGCCCGTGGTGAACTGGGAAAATAAAAAGGAGTTTTTACCGCGGGACTGTAGTATCAGTAAAGATTAAAAAAATCCTTTGTTAGCTCCCCAAAGAAAAAAGGATTAACCTGAGTTCAGTTTTCCCTGCACATGTTCTCAGAAAGGTGGTAGGAACCATAAGAAATTTTGTTCCAAGGATCATAACTCTCCAAGAGGGAGATATTAACCCAAGCAGATTTAGATTGTAGCTATATATTTCCTCCATTTCCATGTCAAGGAAAGAAGGAATAACTGCAATTATGCTTTTCTGCTGACTCACTCCATGTGAAACATATTGTACTCTACTTCATTTCAATTTTTTTCAATGCCAGATCCAGAACATCAAAAGAAAATAAAGCACCGCAACTTGAACAAAAGTACAAATTCCAGATGTTGATTAACCTCCTACGTGACTAAGATCTCCTGAAAGACTCCGTTGTACCTCGCACCTTTATTCTTCATTTTCCCAGCAGGCCTGGTCCCAGTTCTTGGTCCACCACATTCTTGCCATAAGTTTTCCTACCATGACTAAGTTTCACATTTAAAAAATGTTGACGCTCACCTGGAACAAAACAAAGATCTTTCTTGTTTTTCACAGGTATTATAAAGTCTTTCCCTTCACATAGCTAGATGGCTGGAAAATCCAGTAAGAGTACAAAGACAGCAGCTTCAGGTTCCTGCTTTTTACCATTTGCCCACATTCCAGATTCCCTGTCTTCATTGCCAGCATGAGAACTCTGTTCATGTGACCAACTTCCAAAATTTCCTCTTGAAATGCCTCCATTATGTATAAATATATGTGGAGAAACCAGATTTTGAACCTAGAGATGGCTAACTGTGGAAGATTAATCACTGAAAAATTGAGCAGCTGCTAGTGAAAACTGCATCTAAACTTACTTGTTCTCAGCACAAAGTCCAGTTTTGCCAAATCAGCATTTTCTAATTAAAAAAAAAAAATAAAATAAAATTAGTACTGGCAAATTTATGTGCAGCTTTCTCCATTACATTACCCTCACTCACCTCTAAGCTGTACTGAAGCTGAATCAGGTCCAGAATCAGCATAACGATAGCTGGAACTGGCATGAAGACTATGTAAAAAGAAAAGAAATGAAACAGAAAAAGAAAAACTTATTGCTGTATTTATAACCCCTCCACAGGTTCCATGCCAACAGCAACTCAACTGGCCCCCAGGAAACCCCGTTGTTTTTCAGTGTGAAAAAATGCCTTTCCATAGCCAAGAAGATCCTGATAATATCTTCTGGCAGAATTTCTGTTAAAAAAGACCCCCAAAAATCACTGGTAGGAATAGGGTACTGTATTACTCTGATGGATGTTCAGGTACCATATTTTTTCATCAGCCTTCCTTGCGTGTGGTTTCATAATGAGTGTTAACAGGCTGGCTTTAAACGCTAGGGAGTACATTTGCGGTGTAATGCGCAGAGATTTGACTGGACAATTTCCCATTAACACTAATGTGTGCTGCGTGGTTAAATCCCTAAACACCACGTTGAAAATTTAGTTTCAAAAGTGCCCATTACATCTGGGTGTTGGATTTTTTTTTTAAAACAGTTGTTAGTCTATTAAACATTCATTGCTCTCACACTAGTCAGACGGAACTTTCTCCTTTCGTTTCAGTTTAGACAGTTAATCAGAAGATACACTTTTGCAACAACTTCAAATAGTAAATGAAATTTTTAAAATTACTCTTTAGAGCTGACACTGATTAATGTCTTCATAACATCTCATCTAAAGATCTACTCATAAATGCTAAAAGTGTCAGATAAATCTATGATCTAACTACAAATTTTGTTCACGAAGGGCAATGCTCATTTTTTTTACAAGCACAAGAGGTACTACATTCAACAATTTTTGTCACATTTTTCTATAATTAAAGAGAAAGTGAATATATGCATATTCGTATGTAATTTTTTTTCTTGTTATGCATGTAAAGCATTAACAAGAAAAAAAACTCAAGGATGTTCACACTCAAGAAAAAGGTAGAAAACAGGAGCAAAAATTGAAGCGTCAGGCAAGATTACAATTACAAGCAAGTTCTGAGTGACAACAATGTAAGTGTTCAAAAATAAAGCATGAAAACAAGTTTGTCCTCACCTTTCCTACCATGTAATTTAAACATGTGTCTGGTTTGTAAATCATGAGCTCTTAAATGAAAGGTAGGATAGTCTATGCATGAGTGGAATAATCTAATTTTAGTGGGAAACACATACAGTATTGGACCAGTCTTTCTACTAATAACATTTGTTAAGGGAAACAAAGACAAGTTATTTGTGTTTAGGCTCGGGGAGGGGAGATGAGCAACAGAAATTCCTGAATGTATTTCATACAATAAACTGATATTAAATGCGATCTACAGGCAGCGGGTGAGGTTAAATTTATCCTGTGTGGCTGAGATTTTTAAGTGGACGCGAACAAGCAGAGTCCGCTACATTTACAACAGTTTGCTCATTCTTTTAACGACTTTCTGAAGTGGAAGTTTGCCATTACAGACAAGCATTTAATTCTTCAAAAAGCCCAATTTCTTCTTATGAGACAATAAAGTACTTCCTCTTGCAACAGCAGGTAAGCACTGAAGGCATCCTTAAAAAAAATCTAACCCCAATGTGCTAGACACTTAATCTTCAAACTACGTACAATACCACTTCCTCCCTGGTACCAGGATGTTGTAAAATATCTAATTGGTCCTATAATAGCGCTGACACCTCCGCGGCACATAAAAGAGGACTTTTAATTTACAAAAGACGACTCCGGTTGTCCTGACTTTTCCTTTAGTTAGACTGTGAGACACAGCTCCATGAGAGTGCAGATGAATATTCCATTAATTTGGCTGTTAACCAAATACAAGGTACTGGCTTAGGTAGATTTGTGAGGCTTTTTTTAAAAGCAATATTCTAATATTTTGAATTGATTTTAATACACACTGTCTCATGGATTATTTAAGTCTCTAATGAGGTAGAAAGAAATATTAAAGCAAATATTTTAAATGTCAGGTAAATGACCCAGTTTAAGGGAAGAAAGAAAAAAAAAAAGAGGACTTTTTTCTTGATTTTTTCTTGCAACAGTTACAATAACTGTCTAGATTTTGGAAATTATTCTGTGATGTTTGGATTTTATATTGGTCCAATAATTGTGCGCAGTAGGGTAACTGTACCTAGCTATGAAATTCATTTAAAAATGAAATAAGAGGCATAATGGAAAATACAGAAAAGTCAGTTGCCCCAAAGGAAATATAAATAATTTTGAAAGTAAAAGTGTTTCTGTGGCAACATGAACTTTAATAAGTCAAAATTTGCCATACCACTAAACTATATCCCAATGACAGGTAAATGCATGTGTCTGAATAAGAGGAGCAGTGGAAATTATAGTCATAGGGGTGTCTAATGAAATCAGAGGAAGTGAGCAATACAAGTCTGAGCACTTAATAAAAACCACCATCCAGCTTACAATGTGTAAAACAAGCCCTAAAATAAGGGGAAATCTGCATTGTGATATATCAGGGACTTAGCGTGTCATTCACACGAGCACTTGCCTCGACTGTCATCCACTCCAAACAGGACAAAGAAGGGGGGCAGCCGGACAGGTCCGTCTTCCTTTGTGCCAGCACATCTGGTAAGCGGCAAGGAGTTGGCTGCTGCCCTCTAATTCTCTTCCCAAACAGGAGCTTCAAGAAACCTCTTTGTGTGTCCCACTGCAGTGAACACAAGACACACGAGAGAGTAAAGATTCTGTTGAAGATATATATCGCAGGATAAATTGAAGAATATGTAAGAGTCTATCATAAAAGTGAAATAACCTGCCTGTTTTGTAAAAAGTGGAGACATTTGAGGAACAGAACGTCTGCCCTGGACGTGGGAAGAAAAAACAACCAACAATTTTAATTAAAAAAAATTCAGTGGCCCTACAGAATAATTCCACGTTAAAACATTGAGTTTGCATATAAAAAGAAAATAACCAGAATACTTCACCAGAAATTATTTTTCTTACCTTCTTTGGAAACATCAGCTCAGCACTCAAAACAAAGAAGTTGTGGTCCTTTGGCCAACTTCTACAATCAGGGTTATTGCATACCATACAGATTTAAGGGTTCTGCACAGCCCTTTGCTACCGCACTCTTTCCACTCCTATGTCTAAAGCAACTCCTGCCAAGACCTTAAGAAACTGCACTACAATGTTAACAGATGGAGTAAATACCAGGACTTTGCATAGCAGGGAATCACACCCACCCCTACCTCGGTCACAGCCATCTCCCTTTGTGTATTCATATCTTGACCTACAGAGATGTCAAAGCAAGGCTCAGAGTCACAGAAGTAACCAGATCCTTTACCACGGATACAAGCAGATCTGTTCAACGCGAGGTCCCTCCAACTACAGATGGGTAAGGCCCCACCCAGAATAGAGGGGTTACTAAAAACTGAAAGTACGTGGCCTTGTGCTTCTGTGTACTATTACTGCCTGGGTAACATCTCCTTTAAAAACTGTTGTTCCAGAAGTCAAGAAAAAAAGTTTAGGTTTTTAATAATTAAAATACACACTTATCTAGTCTATAAGATTTAATTAAAAATTTAGAAGGCTCATAATGATCACCTATTCATTTCAAGGGAGAATGCTGGAAAAGACACAACAGAGGATTAAATATAAATAAATTAAAATTAAAAAAAAAAAATCTAAGCAAAGTACGATTGCTATGTTCATGGCTAACACCAAAATTCCAATATGCACTATATTCTGCAAGGATGAAACTAAAAACTCCTCCATCCCATATTACCAGACACATGATGCGTTTTAATACTAACCTATGTTTCGGTCACATATGGAGACACCTCCATAGTGATGGTAGCCTAGTTTTAAAGCAAATTGCCAAACTACTGGGCTCAAAGAAGAAAAATGAAAATAATTAAAGAGAATGCTTCAAGCATGGTGAGAGACTGACAAGAACAGGAGTGCTTTCTTTGGACACGAGAAGACCTGGGAAGGGCCTGAAAGAAGTACAGAAAAGTAAAGAATGTATAGAAGAGATTTCTGGGGAATGGCTACATTGTCTACATCATTATAAAATAGCGTTAGATGAAAATAAAAAAGTGAGAACCATGGTTAAAGAGGTTTATTTATTCTATGTCACGTTACAGAAGTCACCAACATCAAAACCTGAAGATGAAAAGTTTATTTCCAAAAGCGCTCAAAAGGGATCGCCAAACGTGGAGTGATAATTAACGACAATTCACATTTAAGAAAATAAGTTCTTTGACTACTGAAGACCAGAATGAGACCTACATAAAGGCAAATAATTCTATTAAAAAACAAGCGACTCTCATGTATGATTGTACATTTGCATTTAAGACACATGAAGAAAAACTTTAAAATAGGACATTAATAATTCCTCAGCTGGGAGTAGTGCATCAAGTTTTGGAAATTGCTTCATGAGGTGGACCAGCTAAAGATGTTCTCAGAAAGACAAACAAAAAATACTAGAGGTGTTAAAAGCCTGATCTATGAGAAAAGAACTGAGATTGTTTAAGCTGCATAAGAGAAGCCCAGAGGACACGGCCATATTCTTCAAAACGTGAGTTGTTGTAAAGAGGCCACTGCTTATCTGTGGTAGACAGGATGAGCAAAAACGGGCTGGGATTGCTGGAAGAAATTAGAAAAGCTTTGACTGTACAAAAAGTTAAATGCTGGAATAAATTTCCAAGGAAGTTGCAGTGTTTCTTTCATCAGACATCTTAAAAAACGGCTTGGGAAGTATCTGCAAGGGATAAGACAGCTGGAGTTATTTCAGGACAATCTCAAAACTTCCCCTATTTTCTCTCATTTTGTATATTCTGAATTCAAACAATAAAGATGGTGCTGCTTTGTTTCAGAAATGTCAGTACTTTAGATCACAGGACTAAAACCCTTATGGCTAGTCTGTGCCCATCCTACTAACCCATCTATTAACTCCTGAGGCAAACCACTAGTACCCTCCCTATCTCTGCTACTTCAATTTACATTGTTAATTATCTTTCAGTAATGGAGATACTTAATCCAAACAGTTTTCAGATCAGGTAGACTCTTCTTTTCAGAAAGACAGAACAGAGGAATAAGGCTATGTATTTTTTTTTTTCCCTAAAGCTGCATTTTCCACAGAGATATGGTCTTACATCAGCTACAGCTACTAAGCTTTTACTTTTAAATAAAGGTAGATTGTTAACAGACGTTCCAGAGAAAAACATTTAATGAAAGATAACCCTCTCCTTCTGCCTGGCTTCCAGCCCCAGCAACACCAGGAACGGTAAGAACGGAAACCAGAGCTTTGGCTAAGGCAGTCTGCATGGGGCAAAATGAACAGGGAGTGGGGCAGCAGAATATTCCAGCCCAGGCTCAGCTCTGATCTGAAATAAAAGCCTGCCAATCTACTTAGAAGAATGAGTTCTGTGAAAGTCTCGTTCAAATTCACCTGGAAGAAAAGTGCCAGCATCAGTTTGAAATGAGAATCACACTTCATCTTCCTTATCTTAGCAGAGGCATGCAGAATCCACAAAACAACCTGCCTTCACCCTCCTCTTTCTTCTCCCGTACTTAAATGTACAATTTAAAATACGGTCCCAGGACTCTCATTTTGTTTACCAAAAGTAGAAAGTAAAGTGAATTTCATGAGGCCTCCATAATTAAGTCTGAATCAGTCAAACAGCCACAAGGCCCAAAATACAGGTTTTGTTCAATAAAGGTATGAAAACAATAAGCTCTGGTTTTCTCTTTTGCATCCTTTTAGATGTGGATGAACCAGTCTGTGTCATCGCTGAAAGGACACAGGCATTGTTTGCTCTAATACCCTGGCAGTATTCCCCGAGAGACTGGCCTTTTTCACACTTTTCTTCTTCCTCAAGAACGGGAGTCTTGTTTCTCATAAGAGAGATCAAGAGGGCAGGAACACTTGGCTCTCAGGTGCCACCGCTCGTCATCGCGTAGTCCTCTGCTGAGACTTAAGGTTAGTTATCACAGCCAAAAAGAAACAAGGAGACATTTCTCTCAGAGCAAAGTGACAATCCACAAACTGTTTTCTGCTTGTCTTAAGATTCTATGTGGTCCCACATCTCTTTCAGCTTGACATCCAGAGGACAAAGCTTTTTAGCACCTTAATTCAATGTACTGCCAGTATATAAAAAAATATACATATTTATTTGATTTTGGTGCTGGTGAGTTTTTAATTTTTGCTTTTAATTTACATCTAGGCAATGTTGTTTACTCCTTCAGATAGGGATTTTATTCTTGCTATCTAAATAAAAAGACAACAAAAGTATTCTGATTTCTTTTTACAGACAGGGACTATAGCCACAATTTTCGAAGAGGTTTAAAGGAATGAAGAGGACAAAAGGGCCAGAGCTAATATCAGACTTCCCTGCATACAGGTGAAGAGCTGGGACACCTCACTCCTAAGGCAGCCGAGTCCTGGAGCAGGTTGGAAGCCCCAAATCTCAGGAAGGACCCACAGAAATTATGCGATAAGCAGATAAGCAGTAAGCCATCAGGCATGAGACACTTCTTTCTTTTTTTTTTTTTTTAAACTTGTTGGGTAAGTACTCTACTTCCTAGGCCCTTACATAAAAAATGATTCACATCCTCATCCATAGCAGCCACACTCATTTTTTCTGAGGTAGTATACATCAACATGGATGTTAGCCATGGTCTGAGTGGAGCCTTCTGCTGGCTCAACCCTGCCATCTGCTCGTTTCTGAATTGTGTTCCTGCTGCAAAACTGCTTAGAACAGGATGCTTCTAAATATGCCAAAAAGCAGAACAGGAGGCACTGAGGATTTTAAGACAAAAAGAATGAACTGGAAAATGAGTGTAAGGTCTTCCAAGGGTTTCCCCAATAAAGGTTGACTTTTGATATGTTGGGTTTTGGTTGGGTTTGTTTGGTTTTTTTTTTGAACCAGCTAACTTATACTAGGAAGCATTGTCCTAATTTTTTAAAGAGTCCTTTAGGCTCCTTTTAAACTCCCAGCTTCACGATTTACTTGATCATTACACAGAAGTGGCTTCAATACCCTTATGTTTCTCATTGTTTTGCGTGTGGCTATCCATTACAGCAGAAGAAATTACAAAACTCCTAAAAGATATTATCGTTTTCATATCTAGTACGCCTGATGAGTTTTCTACAAGCAGAATGCATGAAAAGATGCATAAGGAAACTGGATTACAGGAAAGAAATGAAAAGGTGGAGAAACAGGAGAGGACAAAGAAAGGTGAGGATATTTCACATACTGAGGGCAGAAGCGCTCTTTTTGTTTATGGAGGCTACAGCTCTCCTCTGACCTCATTAATGATTCATTGCATATCACAGGATTAAAAACAAGGAACGGGTACATCAGCAAGCCTGAGCAGCTAGCCAGATTTCTGACTCAATCAGCCAGCATTTGCAAAAGCCTCCTCTCTTGGAAGACTCCCCATTCTTTTCTCAGAAAAAAATCCACAAGTATTTTCCCCCTCAGGACTAACTTCTAGCTGTAAATAGTGAGGTACCACAGGGCCCTCACCTGAAAGTACAGATTCTGGCAAGCCTCTGCTCCGCAGGGCCAAGAGAAAGGTCTTGAGGCCAGCCCTGGTGATCAGAGACTGGCTGTAATCCCCTCCCACCAACAGAGCTGATGACAATGGGGGCAGAAACGGAAATGACTGTTCATTGTAGAAAATTTCTTTACTTTAAAGAATACTCAGATGGGCCTTTGTTCATAATTTAAATGCTTCAAATTAGAGGTATACGCTTCACTAGCGTTCCCACTAGCATCAAGGGGGCGTTTGTCAAAGGCTTCGGTGACAACCGAAATTATCCCTTAATGATTTTGCCATTACCAGGCTTATCTACTTTGCTATTGTAAATCATAACCCACAGTCAAATCAACAAAACGTTACAAAATCAAGTGCACGAACTCAGGAAGTCTTGGAAAGAACTGCTTTTGTCTGCCGGAAATGAAATGCCCTTCTCCAGTTTCAGTTCTGCCGTTGCGAGTCAGGTTGTATTGCAGTACATTCTGCTAAATCAATCACACTGTAAAATACATTAACACTACTCACCCCCAAACTGCTGTTTTTCATGTAATTTTAGGATAACGATGACATAAAGCAATCAAAGCAAGACCATTGACATACACAGCTAATGCTCTACCTTCATCTCATCACATCACCCTTCAGAGTTATAACCCAAACGGTACTCACCCATCCCATTGTGTTTTGCCTCTTACACCACGGCACCAACGACGTACAGAGCAACATAACTTGGATCTGTCACGTGCAGCTCAAGCCTTCTCAAAGTGGGAATCCTGCTAGTGTATATTTTATAGTCAGTTTCTAATTACTGTCTTAATCTGTGACTCATGTCACATAAGCTTTTATGACAACTGCAAAAATCAAAGAAAGCACGTTTTGTTGTTCCACTAAAAACGGTGAGGCATGGCGTTCAAGCAGACTTCTTCATCAGAAAATAGAGGTTTTTCTCAGAAAAGCTTTCAGTCGAGTCCAGAATGAGAAGCAGAAGTTGGTACTCAAGATTTCAGCTCTCCAGTGTTTGGATCAGAGGCACCTGCATTCTGGAAGAGAGATAGGAGTATATGAAACTTGAATATATCTCATGGGCTCTCTCCACCCCAGTGAAAAACAAGATGATTCATAGATTATCATTGTATAGAGCCCTCCAGGTACAGCTAATGATTCATTAGGTACTCAGTGCTACACAGTAGCTTATCAAAACCCTTACTATAGATTGTTAGATGCTTGTTACATCTGATTGCAATATGGGCAAAAAGTCAGAAAACTTCTAGTTAGTAAAGTAAAAGAAAAAGTTGATACACTCAAAAACTGTGTCTGCATGTCTGGAAATCCAGTAACACACATACAAATTAAAAAAAAAAAAAGGTAAAAGCAAACTTAAATGAACAAACAGAAAATTTAATTAAAAGCACAGGATGAAGATGGAAATGGATTCTGTGCATTTTTCAGGATCAAGTGACCTGGAAAAAGAGAGAGAAATCCTTGCGTGGATAAAATGTGTTTACAGTATGAATTAGAAAAAAATAAACTTCAAATAACAAATTTAAGTAATTAAAATTGGAAAGGGAACTTAAAAAAGATTTTAAAAGTGAAAGTCTGGAAATTATACCACCAATGATATCTGACACTTTGTTTACCCAAAGCCACATGTTTTTCTCCTCATTAGTTCATGTTTCTTCTCCTTCTACAGTCATTTAGCTGCTACAGTATCCCAGAAATGATCACTGATTTTTTCCAGTTTTGGTCATTAGTATTTGCATGGCAGTGGCTCCAGTCACCTATAGGATGCCCATCTTTGAGATGAAGTACCTACAAAAGACCAGAGGGAATCCTGGGTCAGAGAGGCAACAGACCAAATCCCTTGTCAGAAGAAAATGACAGGTAAGTGAGAAAGGCTACTCACAACTGAAGCTACGTGACTATTTTATAGAGGCATTCTAGACCTTCCCCAGCCTGTTCTGAATACCTTTTCCAAACAAGGACTATATATGCCCATAAAACACTTCCGCCCTCAGGTAACCCTTTCTTTGGACTAGCATGCATGTTTCCACATGAGTTTTTCACGTTTCCATCCCTGTACCACTCATAAATTACTTGGAGTGGTTCCCATACGAGTTCAAGAACCTCTGAATCTCATCTGAGCTTTTGAAAATTGTGTACCCCAAACTGTAAGACTGAAAGCAAGAGAACCAGCTACAATTTCTTTCGCATAGCTACAGAGCAAAGTTACTCACTTCAGTTTTCCCCAATTCTGGCAATTCAGGGCATCATGAGTCATTATCCCCTCTTGCCAACTACTGTTTCAAAGCACAAATCTCCATAAGGGGAAATTAAATATTTCTACAAATTCACCCTTCAAGAAGCAAGAGAACTGTCTCACTGAGAGCGCTTCTTGACATGATGCGCAGAAAAAAAACCTCAACACAATCACTGCGCAGTAATCAGAAAATGTAATCCTATTCCGGACCTGTCACTTCTCCTGTTTCTGAGACAGGCAGGCACATTTCGGACACCTGGGGCCTGTTTCTGCTGTCGCTGAAGTCAAAGGCGAACCCTCCGTTGGCTGGAAGAGGCACAGACCCACTGTTATGTTACGAAGCAGAGCTATCGTAAAGAGGAAGGAGCCTCCTCGGGAGGACAGATATGCACAGCGGAGCTGCTGCTCTTCTCCAGCTGTTCTACAAGGTAAGTTGTAGGGTTTTGTAGAATAGAGCAGTAACAGGATCAAGAGCTACTTTTCTTGTGAGAGGCACCAAATTAAATTTTCCTAAGATTAATTTGCCTTCCTTATTTGCCCTAAACCAATAAATAAACAACACAATAGCAGAACGAGACAAGCTTATTCTAGTGTTTAACTAATTAACAGTACTAATTAGTGTTTAATGGCAATGATAATTATAATCATATCCCTCAGACTCTATTGAGGCTGCCACATCAGATGGATTGCAGCGTTCCCCCTCTCTCTCTAAACTTAAATCAATATCACATCAAACCTGACAGGGTCATTTCATGAAAAGTGATCAGAGTCACCTTTAATTTCTGTGCTAAAACGAGAAATTCGCAAGCCTTGTGAGTGCTGGGAGGAGAAAGGATAAAACATCACTTAAAGTAATGAAATCAGTAAATGAAGCTTCTTGCTGCCTCACACAGGCATCATTCTTCAGGTTTGCAGTTGAAGTAGTCAAATACAAACAACCTCAAAGCCAATACTCACAGGCTGCGTGCAACTAGCACGTTTCTAATAAAAACAGAAACATAGAGTAGTTTAGGTTAGGAAGGATCTTTGTAGTCCAATCTACCATTCAAAGCAGGGCTACCCAGACCAGTTTATTCATGGCTTTGTCTAGCCAAGCATTGAATATCTCCAAGGATGGGGATCCCACCTCCAGATAAATCTTCCAGTGTTTGATCATCTTCATGGTGCAAAATCTTTTTCTGTGTATCAGATAGGAATCTCATGCAACTTGCGTTGCTTAGTCAGGGAGAGGCGTCAGGCATCCCCTGTGGCTCAAGATCTGGATGGCAGCACCCTCTCGTTGGAGTCCTATCTGGGTTGACTGGCCTAGTCCTATCTAGCCTCTGATGTGTCAAGTCACTCCAGCTCGTGCTGGAGGTCATGCCCCATGGCATGCTGACATTGTCACAGGACAGTTTTATAGAGTCCCACGGTATCTTGAACAGAATTGCTGGGCCACTCTGCAACCCTGCTAACTGCTGCTACAACGATTACCTGAACGGTGCTTGACTTTCCCTGAACAGCTGTCAGTTGGACACAACAGCTGTAGCACTTCCTAATCCAGAAATGGCCAACGGAAGCTCTCTGCTACAGCTGATTGAAGCAAAAGCCTCTGGAAGCTAAACTTCACTGGCAGCAGCGAGCTAGAAGCTCCCAGCCAACACAGCCCTCAGATGTTCCTTGAAGGACCCTCCAGAGGAAGGCTGGAAACTGCTGCAACAATTGCTGCCTTTCTGCTACCCACCTCTGCTTGCTCTTTCAAGCCCCAAACCCTCATGGGTTACAGAGCCTGGGAAGTTTCTGAATCATACCATTAAATATCTAGACCCAGCAGCCAGCAAAGACAACCGCATACGAGATAGGATATAAAGTAGACAAGAAATTCCACTAAGGAATGGGCAGAAGAACAACGCAGCTATTAACTCTGCTTTACACAAGGCCAGACCTTATGACTGCATGAGAACAGGGAAGAAATATGGGAAAGCTATGGAGCAACTAAGAAGTGACACAAGCATGGCATGGCATGAAGATACAGATTCAGATATAGGTCAGGGCTTCACACACATAATAAGCATGTAGAGCAGGAGTACACTTAGGAGGCTTATAATAATGAAAACAACATGTATGAACACGTAAAATTCCAAGAAAACAGAATTTGGAGCATCCAGGGGTCAGAGTTGAGAGTACAACTGTTATTTTCAATGCCAAAAGCAGAAGCACGGTAGAGCTGAGTCTCACAGTGGCTTTTATTGTTGTCATTAGCTCTAAATACGGTAGAAAGAATCTTGTAAAGGGGAAACAGCTAGCTAGGGAACACAAGATTTTTATCTATCTTAGCCAACCATTCTACCTTATTGTGACTTTTTTGTGTCTGTCTTTTTAGAATAATCACAAACACTAAAAGAAAACATATATAGTCCTGAAGTTCAAGTTTCTTATTTTGCAAGAAAAATTGCCAGTTCAAACACCTGAGGGCCAGGAACTTGTCCCTGTTCCCTGACCACCACCCTCTCTCCATCTCTCCCATTAGGAATATATCTTTTCCTATCTGTTATGCTAATTCCAGGAGGAAATCAAATATACATTTCCACTAGTGACTAAAGATCTGATCCTACAATTAGTTAAACACAAGTTTAATTTTATGCATATGAGTCATCCCATCAATACTCCCATATGCCACAGACTTTGTGGGACTGGTGCCTAAAAATGAAACCATTATGAACGAGCTACATTTCTGCATTGCAGAACCAGCGTTGGAAAGTACATGAAGAACTGAGATACTGGAACATAAATTCACAGTGTAACATCAGCCAAGGAAGTAAGCATTTAAAATTAAAAAAAAAAAAAAA
>WHYT01016666.1:99305-115040 GCA_009806455.1 Tetrax tetrax | reverse complement strand
ATGAGGTTGAAGGCACAGGTTGCCAAAGCAGAAAGCGGTGCATTATATTGCGCAGCTTGTAACATAAAGCTGTTTCCTAGGGTAACACATCCCGCACCTGTTGAGGTTTTGCCACCCACTGTGTCCACTTGAACTGGTTTTCTTCATTTCCATGGCCGCCTTTTCTACTCAACTAGTTCTGCTCCCTCTCCAACATGCAAAACTTGCAATTTAACAGCAGCGGAGCTGACAGAACATTTAGAAGCCAAAACCACAAAAGACAAGACAAATTTGGCATACCGCTTCCAGGAAAGGCAAGTGAAAACGCTGATGGAACACGCTAGGCAGCTCCCCAAGCACATTCAGTTTGCTATTAACTATATGAGCTCTCATAAAAAACCCATTCTTTTAAGATGACAATTATAGCAGCATGGCCAGCTTGATCTACTATCCACATATGAAACACTTAATTTAAGAAATGGAGGAAAACTATTTAATAGGAGAAATATAAAGAGAAGCCATTTGAAGACTTATCTGATTAGTAAGCTTCACATATTCATTTTCTAACAGACGTAAATGCAAGCAGTATGCTTAGAATGACAGGAGGTGGTATACGTGTGGCTAACTTGCAGACTCAAACGAGACAGTATTTGACCTGTACTGCTGTTTCTCCAAGAGAAAAGAGCTGGCAAAGGGCTAGGAGAACAGAGGGTGAGGGCAGATGGTTACTCAGAAAACCTAAACCCCAACATGCAAATAAAGAGAGTCTCCAATGGACATTAGATCAGCCAATGCAACCCAACCATTTTCTTGATTCTCAACTTTCACTTGATTGAAAAATGAGTGATTTACATTCCTATCTGTGGGGGATGAGGGGGTGTTAAAAAAACAACCAAACAAAAAAACCAAAACAAAACAAAAAAAAAAATGCAGTGGATGTATCATGCTGGAAAGATGCATTATTTCTAAATATGGCAGCAGATACAAACCACCATTTCCAGAAGTAGTCTTTTTTTTTTTTTTCTTTTAATGAAATAAGGCTGCATTTTGGAAAAGAACAAAGCCTTTCACATTAAACCCAATCCCATGACAACCAGGGCACCCTGGGAATTCATCAGTCACCAGGGCTACCCAGAGAACTCTTGTAATCTACAAACCTGTGGCTAGCCTGGATTACAACAGCAGGAGAATATTGGGTCATCCTGCCGAAGAATCTCAATCCAAGGATTGTACTGAGAATAACTCAAGTTTATACTACATCGTTTCCTGTTTTCATTATGTCACACAACAGATTTAGAGACTGCTGTACTCCGTTCTCTGTCCTTTTTACTGCCACTGGAATGAGACACCCCAAGCGTAACGCCAAGCGCAGGCTGTGAAGGACAGTGATGCACTGAACTCCTTCATATTTCACATGTCAATTTGCCAGACGGTCCGGTACGTTCTTACAGGCTGCCGCAGCCGTAAACCAGAACAAAAGTCGTTGGCCATTCTTATCACAGGGTAAACTGCTGCATGACAGATCTTCCACAGGACAGATCTTATTACTAAGCATAGCTTTGTGACACAGACCATACAAACTGCACAGCGAGAAATGGTGCAACCGTAACACATTCTGGTTATCATTTTAACACTGTACTTGTGAGACCTTTCGAAAAGACAACATTTACGGGTGTGCTTATATGATATACATGCTTATATAAAAATATATATTTCCATACCAGGAAAGCTGAAATTCCTCACCACCTTAGGTGAAGACAGATCATATGCAGTATTAATACAGGAGAGTCCTCTGCCAATGGACAGAGAGAGAAAATGAGGGTAAATTAAGAATTTTTGCTTGGGTTTAAGGTGGATAATCACTGCTGTGGACAGCATCTAGTCTGGAGACTGCAGTTGTGGTTGAAAAGGGATCAGCATTGCCCTCATCTCACAGCATTCCTATTCAGGGTCTGATTAGGCATGTTTTGCAAAGGAATTTGCAAAGCTGGAATTTATCCTATATACAAAAAAACCACTGCAACTGTACTCCAAGTCTTTGCCTGCAGAAACCAAAACTGGAATTATACTCTTATATTCTAAGAGATATATATATAAAAACCTCTAAAAAACCAGAAACTCAAAATGTTCAGAAACAACTGCCAGAAGGTTTGTGTTTATTTGTTTGCTTGATGGTGGTCTGTGCCTAATAAACAATGCATCCTCCTAAACCATTCAATTAAATTGAAACCAAACAAAGAACCAAAATCCATCCATCTCTCTCTCCACCCCCCACTCACAGGAAAACTTTGATCTGCCACGCTGGCAGCAAAACAAAAAAAATAAAAAAACAAAAACAAAACCCAACTGACTAAAACCATACCCTATCACTCCACTGCTTTACTTAGACTGTGCTAGTTAAACTCCACTCAAGTAATCAGTTACCATTTATTGGTCCAGTTATCTCCTAGTCTCTTTAGTGCAGTATCTCTACAGTCAAATACAAAAATAAAATACTGTAACTCAGTAAGACCAGTGCAAACACTGTTATGAAGGGACTGTGCTATTTGAAGGTCAAGTGAATCAAAATTTGGAGTCAAGAGGCAGTCAAAAACTTGCCATATTGTGCTGCTGTTAAATGTTTATGCTCTCCATTACACTGAAATATAACTAGAGTTGCTCTGGAATTTCTGTTCATTTGCACCAGAGTAAATCAGCAAAGGTTTTTGGATCATGGGAATTAAGTTCATTGATGACTGAGCTTAGTCTCATCACAGAGGGATAGCTGTGCAGTCTTTAATCAGCGAGAGCTTAGTTGGTTCTTTATATATAAACTCTAGATCTTAGAGGATACAATTTTCTGTTCTGCCAGTGAATCACGGCTTGAAGTTTGCTTAATTCTACCACAGCATGCGTCTCATGTAATGGTCTCCCCTGCAGACAAAATTTCCACCCAAAGTACTAGGCTATTTCAGAAAGAAACCACTCTTATTTGCCTGAATTGGTTGGTATGGTACTTAAATAGCCACGTTCACCTACTGATTTCTCTCAATGCTTGTTTTCAAATGCTTTGAATTATTTTTGATTTTGTTAAAGTTAGAAAAAGGTTAGGTAAGCACAGAACACATAAGATTTAGAACAGATTCATCTCCATCATATTGAAATTGGGAGCATATTTAAAGCTGGACCTACCAGTACCATTTTCATCAGCCACAGAGGCATCCAAGTGAGAGAAAATAGAAAAGAAAAAAAAAACAAACCACAACAAACCAAGGGACAGCGGGATTGTGCAAATCCTCAGATTTTTTACTTTTAGGTGTATTAGTTTTTAGATAGGCCATGAACTATTGGGTAGATCAAAAAAAAGTCTTACATCACTGCTGAATAACTACTGGAAATAAGTTACTTTGATAAGCTGTCCCATGGGGCTTGTGTATCGCAGGTGTCTACAACTCCCATTGTGCTCCCACTGGCACAGGGATTTCATTCAAAGATCATTTGTTTTTCCAGGCCTCATCTCGTTCCCTGGCACAGTACGTTGTCTTTTACAGTTACGCAGAGTTCCTCCGTATCCTGAAACCAACCAGAATTCAAGTATCTGATCTTCTGAATATATTCGCAGAGAGTCTCAATATATCAAGTGTATTCATTCCTCGTACCGCAAGATTTGGACTCCAGAATTTATACGGCAAGTGAGTAGCTAAGAGCACTCAGCCCAGCGTGGAGCTGTGGGTTTGACTCCCAGCTGTCCCCCTCACAAAAGCGCTCTGGTGATGACACCGAACCACCACGAAGCTGGGAGCTGAAGGTTATGGGTTCTGTTACAGGCCTGCTCACTACGTGGCTAACACCCTGTATTACACTTGACTCTTAACAACCTTCAAAACTCTCTAGGTTAGTCTCAGAGACCTAGGCTATAAGGGCACGTTTAAAGCACGCAATGGAGCATGTTACAGAAGCCCATGAATGCAGTTCACCAGCATCTGAAGCATGATTTCCATCTGGATGATACGGCACATGAACAACTTCAACATTATGAATCCCCACTGCAAGGAGCAACAACCTGGCTGAGGCCCAGGCTGCACTACGGCGTTGGGATCCATGGGTCAGCACTGCTATCCCTTGGCCTGAGAAGCAGTCCTTGTCCTTGTCTGCCCCTTGGTGATGCAGAACCAGAAAGGCCAGAAAGATCGATTACCTGGCCCCACACGCCCCAGTGTTTCCAGTTCTGGGGCCATCACAAACTGAGCTATCTGAACTGATCTTCACTTACCATACAGGCTTGCCCAGTGTCTCAGCAAGAGCTCACAAGCCTTACTTGAAGAGAAGCCAGGGTGAATATTTTCAAAAGCAGGTCCCTGCCTTCGCATCTTTCTCCTTGCACTGAGAAAATTCAATCAATTATTATATAGGAAAAGAAAGCTCTTGCCTACCTTTTTTCTTCTATCACAGGGCTTTGAGCAACCTGATTGAAAGATGCCTCTACCCATGGCAAGGGGGGTGGACTAGATGATCTTTGAAGGTCCCTTCCAACCCAAACCATTCTATGATGCTCTCAGGTGTCAGTGATCCTTGAAGTCAGCTGTGCAAAACCAAACATGAGAAGAATTTATCAAGACTACTAATGGCACTAACCTGTTTTTCTTTCCTTATTTTCCAGTGACTGCCTTCCTTCATAGCCCTTAATGATATTTAGAACCAGATTTTTAATTAAGGTGCCTAAGAAGCAGATAGGCAATTAGGATTTTAACAAATACCTCATATTTGAGGTATACCTCATATCTCATAGGCTAGGCATATCAGGTAGGCATATAAGCACTTTTGAAAATCTGTCAGACATCTATCTGCAATTTAAAGCATCTAACGACCTTAAAAATAATCTAACCCTCAAGTTCTAAATATTCTAAATAGCTTTTTATTTTTAGATATACGCTATGCACACATACAGAGGGAATATTGTGGACCCTCTTTCAAGCAAGAACCACAAACATTAAAAAAAAAATACAAAAAACAATCCTTTGAGCCTCATAAACTTTCTAAGGAAATTAACTGTCCTGTAATCCTGCTGGTAGAAAATGAGTGCAAGTTGCAAACAGTATTCCAAAGCACGGTAGCAAGAGTAATTGGTTTCCTCCTCCATCCCAAAGTTCTTGACCTTTTGCTCCTCATTAGGGACATAAAACATTGGGAAAACAGTTACATTTGTCATATTTCTTGTAAAATTATACGAGTAGAAATTGAAATGGTTTGGAGTCAGTAAAGTGAATTTGGAAGGCTCCCTGTAGGAAATGGCTAAGAAAAGAATTATTTCAATCTCCTTTAAGTAATTCTAGCAGGAGTCATGCCACCTGCACTTGCACGATGTACTTCAAAGTATTAACATTTTAACTAAGTGAAATTATAAACAAAGCTGTAAAATTTAAAGATGGTAACACATCTGTTACAGTTCTCATATTTAAACCACAGATCATGGTGAAAATAACAGTAATCATACAAACACTTGACTTTAGAGACTTTCTGATCCCTATTTTTCTCCATACAATTCATTACTGGCTATTAAAACTCTAATTAAGAAAGGACTGCAGAACTGAAACATATTGCACCTACACATCGTAACCCATAGGCTTGATCCTTCCAATTTTAGCGATACTTTTAATTTAAACTCAGGATCCCATGAAGGAGAATATCATACCAGGTAGGTCCTACTTCTATTGACAAAGTCTGAAACTTGCTGCTAAGAGAGAACAATTCTATGAACTTCAAAGCCATAGGATTCAAGAGGTAAATAAACTCAGCAACATCGGACAGCATGTTTCAGACATACATATTAATATGTACATTAATACAGGAATTAATGCTGTCTCTGGTAGAAGTGTAACAAAGTAATATTGATAATAATAATTTAATTCAGTATGTAACATGAAAATAACTGATGTGTCGGCACAGAAATGTTGAACTTCCAAAAATTACAATACAACGTCTGTTGAAGGTGATTCGGCATGTGAATTCTCACGCTGTAAATCAACAGTGAAAGAAAAATACTAGTTGCTATAAAGAAGCATGAGAGAGAACTCCAGTCGAGGGTGTAAGTGTAATTGCCACTTCAATCCATCGCTCTCGAGTAATTTTCAATAGTCAGTCAGCTTCTCTGTCTTCAGAAGCTGAAGCACTAAGGCAAGCAAAAATAATTGAACCTGTAGGGTTTTTTTGCACGTGCCTACAGTTCTACGGACGGAGTTGTGCTATACTGTACACGTACAGAACAGATACAGTTCTACAAACACACTAGCTCTACAAACATAACTTTAATGGCAATGAAGGACAACATTCCTAGTGGGGTAAGTGGGAAACAAATACTATACTAATGAAAGATTATTATAGTAATGTCATCTGGTGCAAAGTATCAAAGTATTTAGGAAACAAAAAAGACCTGAGCACAGTTTTCACCTGCATAGAATGCCTAGTAGCAGAGTCCTCACACTTACTTTTTCTTTCATACTGTTTATTTATTTTCTGTGTCTTGCTCTAGTATTTGAATGTAGAAGATGTCTGCATTCTTATGTTTCCTCACAAAATGTTCCATTTCTGTCTCCTGCCCACTGCTGCATGTAAAATGATTCATGTAATCAATCAGCAGCACAAATTTTGTTCTTTAAAAATCTGGCATATTCAAAATTCCTCAAGGAAGTTCCACGGCAGACACATCAGCTAACCATCATTTAGGAACGAAACCTGAGAGAGAAACAGAAATTATCTAATTTCATTGTAACTTGGTGTCTGATCCACAAACAAAGCTATTTATTTATTTACAGAAACAAAATAAGTTTAATCTTTGTAGTCATAATTTGGCTTGTGAAAACTTGCCTCCATTTCTTTGGGAAGCCAGGCAGTTCCAAGTGCGGAACAAACAAACATAAACTGACAAAATGACCTATTAAAGTTCTTGACACAAATTATTTTTCAACAAACTTTGATATCCAAGTTCTTTGCTAGTTTTGTTAAGTCTACCTGTTTAAATGTACAGAAATTTTTCCAAAAGACACCTTCTGACGTTTTGACATTTATTTATTATTAATCAACTTGTTTATTAAACAACTTCATTTTCTGATTATGAAGCAAGGGTTTTCCACATCAAAGGTTAAGAGTTTCAGGAATTCTTTTTCAATATCCCATGCTGAAATACATTAATCAAGCTGCCTTGTGCGGGCACTTTCAAATATAAAATTACAAATGCGTTCTTTTTCTTAGGTAACACAGCTCAGGTTCTTAAATAGACAGATCCTTTTACTACAAGGAAGAACTGTCTGCAACAACTGCTCTTGTACAGCAAGGACTCACGGCTCCTAGAGACTGTGGTTACAGACCTCCAGCGTAGTCAACATTCTTCTTGTCTAGCCTTGTAATTTTTTGCCAGGTACTCTGTACATTAAGTTGTTTCATTTCAATTGCCCTAAGGGTTTCTTGCTCACTGACTAATGAGGAGCTGGATGCATCATTACTTTAACATAGCACAACGTGATAAAGCTGTAGGATTCTCTAGTAAAGAAATTACTGGTTCTGTTCTTAATAGATTAGTTCTCATAATATTGACCCATACATCAGCAAGGCTTTTGTATTTAAAAATGTTACATAGAAGAGATTTCATTGGGTTTAACTAATTTCTATTAAATAAATGGTAATTTCAAACTTGCACACACACAAAAAAATGGAGACAGGGCGAAGCTACAAATTTGCTTCATGCAAAAAAACCACAGAACAGCGTAGGTTCATAAATGCCAAGAACAGGTTTGGGGTTTTTTTTAATAGCCTAATTAAACTAAATCAGCGTATGATACCTTTGGGGGGTACAATCCTTACAGCCTACTAAACCTAGGGTTGTTTGCAGATGCAGAGGTTGTGCATTGCTGTTTATTCTACAAGGCCCTGATCAGAAAGCTCAGAGTGGCTCATGAATCTTTTCACAGTCATTTATACGGAGCTGAGGCCGTTCAGCTTAGAGCTGCTCGACTGTAGACAAATCTCTTTCTGTATGCATTCTCATCGATTTAATTCCCAGACTACATGCTTTTCTCTGTATTTTGCATATTCTTTGTTTAAAGGTTTTAGTTACCATATCCAGGTTTTTCTCTTGCAGCAATCCCAACCGGGAGAGCCTGTCTTAAAAAAATGTTTTACTGTCAGTCCTTTTCCTCTTCAGCTCTGTACGCTAAGATAAGAGTTTAGGGATCTGCTATTAGCTCGGGCTGTCCACCATACACCTTAATCTATTTGAATTTAACTTAACATCCTCCAGCAGATTCCTTATTAACACTTGTCTATCTCTGTTTATGACCTTCTGTCTAAATTTTAAGGATTAAGAGCTCCCAAATTATTTTATGTATTGCTGTGAATGCTTTTACAGACATAACTGATGGGGTTTAGAATAGTTCGGCGCTAGTTGGCAAATCCTGCTACCAATCTAGAGACAGAACACAAGAAGGACATGAAATCAACATTGTGAATAAAGTCATAGTCCCTCATTTCTTTATCACATTTGCTCTAACAAGAATCTGGATGTACAGTATGTTCAACAGCACAGACTGCAAGATAGTTGCTACTTTTTGGTAAAATTCTTGTACTGAATTAGAATTCCTCCCAGAAATACTGGTTTTACAATATATTTTATGTCTTCTGAAAACTTCATCCCTTATTGATGCATGGGAAAGAAAAATTACGCATTTAAGTAGCTGGAAGCAATAATTCTGAAGTATATTAATAACATATTTGATAATCTACCTCTCCATGCCAGATGTTCACAGTGGAGCCCTCCTTTGCCCTGTGGTTCAGCGGACTGGAAATCTTGGTTGTACGTTTGACCTGTTACAGCTCGTTGGGGAAGTCAGCTGCTTTCTGAATTTCCGTTTACAAAGTATGTCAAGACCTGTGCTGGACAAGAACGTTGGTTAATCTTTTAGGAATTATTTAAAAAAAAACAAAACAAAACGATGATATAAGGTCTCATTCCTGTGTAAAGGGATTGATCTAGTCCCAGTAAAATCAATAAAGTTTTGTTATTGACTTTGCTCAGAACAGGATTGATCTCTAAAGGCAACAAATGCATTGAATTAGATTAGAAAATTACTGTTCCCATGACTGAGTTAAAAGACAAATGAGTAGTTAAGTGAGTCTGGTAACAATATCACATCACAGAGCTGCCTGGTTATTTTCTTGTGGAATTCAGACAGCGGAATTTCAAAGAGAATATTCTCCCATCAGTACACACAGGAATTCTATATAAAATATATAAATCCTTTACAAATAGAAAGATTGTAAATCTGTCTGATACCAAAAGGATCCTGAAATTCAAAGTTAAGGACACCCTATTTCGAAGTCTGTGTAAAGATCAACTGATCTTCTCTTGACTGAGAGTTTCATACAGTTCTAGCTAAATACATTAGAAAATATAGTCTGGAAGGACTGAGTATTTAAATATGTTTTCAAAAATTCAGACTATATCTTGATTAACGAAGCTTTTCTTGATTAATGGAGCATTGCAGAACGTCTCTGTGGGACCATGCTCTGTTAAAATGAAGAAGCTTTCAGTACAGACTTAAAAATTTTTTCAAAGTGGATATTCATACAGATCTAAAACCTTGCATGATCCATTTATATGCACAGATTAGAAATGATGGGATATCCTTTTGTAGGGGTCTCATGTGTCTGCTCCCAGTGATTGCGTGGCACAGTCAAGCAGTTCTCAGAACGAAACATTCTACAGAAAAGATGACCTATAATGTAATAGGTTATGCGCCAGAGAAGACAGCATATAAATATTTTAAAATGTAGAATACATAAAAACGCATCTTTGCTTTTATTTGCTGTCTCATGCCAAGGGCAAAAGCACCTTCATAGGTAAAGATACAGATTATGCGTTCCGTATATATACGTAGATATATAGATAGGTATTAATATATAATAATATAGTGAAGTGTCATGACTCCTGTGTCCCTCCACTTATAGTGAATTCCTTGGCAAGCAAGCATTTGGCCAATAAGAGCTCTGCAGTAGATAAATTCTTAATGATGGAAAGTAGGCTAACGCTTTGAAATTCTGTTTGCATGTGACCTTATTTTCTTTCTCCCCTTTCCTTAAATTGGTATATTACCTTTTTTTCCTCCAAAGTGGCTACATAAACTTGAGTCCCACAGAGAAGACAAGCCAGTGCAAAGCACTTAAATTCCTAAATAAACAGCCTGGACTCAATGAAAAAATGACCTTTTTGATTCGAGAACTTTTTTGAAAATTCAACATGACACACATAAAAATTTTATTGTCAGCAGCCAAGCAGTTCAGAGCTAGTTCTATAATCCCAGCGTGGGACCTAAAGTGCACACAGGAAGCTGGATCCAATTTTTCACTTAATTCCAGAAGTTATCTATTATCCTTCCTTACTGAGTAAAAGGGGTTACTTTTCCTTGGCAAGCTCCCTGGTATGCAGAGCTAAAATTGGGTCTCGGTCACAAAAGACCTGTCAATAGACATTAAATTATCTAATTACAACTGAACACGTTATTGAACAAGTCATATTTAAACTATGAATGACATAAGTCAAAATCCATCCTTAAAATAACCCCAAGTGATACACATACCCCAATATAGCTTCATCCTTTTGCTACTGCCTCATACATGCAGTGTCCGGTGTGAGTCATGACTGAGACTTGTGAAACGATACACGCTCAATATTTTACGGCTTAATAGGCGATGCGGCTAGAAGCAACGCAGGAAAAATAAAGCCATCCAGTCAAGATTACATTTTTTAAAAGGCAACAATTTCAGCCCACAGGGTTTTAGTCATCAATAACAATTGCAGCGAGACTTGACACGAGAAGTAGATCTTTAATATCAATAACACAAATGCTACCTCGCTAATGAAGACACATTCATTTATAGATTAGTTGCGCAAGAATGTTTATGTTGGTTTTGCTTCTAGCTGGTCATATATGGATGAGCTCTTCAATTTTACTCTATTTGCAGGCAAAGGCTCTTAGAAATGGTTGTAAGTGTTTTCTTACAGCCTGTCTCCCCTCCTCCCATCTTTCTTACAGCATGTAACCCTAGCTGGGTTCTGCTAGACTCGGCATGCGCTAAGCACAGGGTAGGGAAGTAGGCTAATGTTTAGCCTATGGAAATCCAGCTCACCTTAATCAAGCGTAGGTTTAGCAAAGGTAAGTTGGTAAGCTCCCTCTTACATCTCTATGGCTTCTTTAGGAATGTCTTCTTGAAAAAAAAAAAAAAAAGTTGTTAATAAATTAGTACATATTAAAAATGGCACAGATCTAACAGCAGTAAGTCCCAAATGATTGTACATGCTTAGCCAGTGCTCTGATAGGCAGACAGATACTTGAAAGTACAGCTTCTTATTATTCCAGGAGGAAAAAAAAATAAATATATATGTACACACACACATGCACATGTATACAGGCTGTAGATTTGACCTTCACAACTCTTTCCAGCCTTTCACCATTTTCTTACTGAGGAACACTACATCATCAAGGCCATTAAACACTGGCCAATCTCCGCTGCCTCTTTGCCCTCTACTGCAAGGGACCTGGGCTGCAGTACGTGCAAACGCTACCAGAGCGCCAGGTACCAACAGCTGCAAGAGAATGCAAAGCAGTGAAGTCATACTGAGGTCCTCGAGATCATTTCGTTAGGACAGCCCTTTGAAGGATAGCATCCACAGAAACGAGCCTGGACTCTTTACGACAAAACTACCTGCTTCTAAAAAGCCTGCCGTTTAAGACTGCTTAGGCTAACTTGCACCATCTTTGGCTCTTGGAATAGGGAGGAATGTGTAACCTTCAAAGTATATGAATGAAACTAGTTTGAATATAGACACCCCTCCTAAACCAGCTTTATTTTTTTTCCTTTTAGTTTAGTTTCTGATATTGTTATGGACTAGATGCAAAGTTCACAGCCTGATCCAGCTGTAAAGCTATGATATTCCAGAAGTGTGCAGATTCCAGCTTTGCTTTTGTCTAACTTGTAGAAGAGAATAACAGAAGAGTTTTTCTTCAACTAAGAACAGCTTTTTCTCCTACTGCTGTCAATGACAAATTAAGACTTTTGTACCTTTAGAGATGGAAAAAACAGTAAAAAAATCAGCTTTGCTCGAGAGTTTATTCTTAACGTTTCTCTTACTGAACTGTACTTTTCAGATATCAGTCGTATCTTAAGCTCAAAAGATTTACCTTTGCAGTAGAAATGATACTTAAATGAGAATTAGCAGTGGGAAAATACTTGAAACTCTGATCTCCTCTCTTTTAAAGATGTCAGAAAATTAATTATTTCCACTGATATCAATGGGGCATTAAATCTGTAACTAATTCCATATGTGTGAAAGCTGTAAGGATTAGAATTGTATAAGTATGCTGTAGAATAAATCAAAACCATAGCAAATTCTGCAAGGTTGCTGAAGTGAGCCACTCTAGGCGATCAGGATATGAAAATTAAATCAATTTATGGGAGGCCAAACCATGCTTAGCCTTTAGTATTAATTACTTCTGGATGATTCAACCCCTTTGTTCATGGAACTATGCACACATATATAAAAAGAAGGTTCTAGATCCAAAGGATAAATACATTAACTGCATCCTTTTTCCTTAGCTTTTAAATAATTAAAAGTCTGTTTGAAGAGTCAGCAGTCACTTTACTGGGTACATGTTCATGGAGAAAAGTTACTTTTATATATATTTCTAATTAAATGTCTATACAAGAGGGCTCAAATTGAGGGTTATTTCAGCTAAATGAGGTTGTATCTGTCTAGTCTTCTCCATAATGAAAATTGCTGCAGTAAGACTACAGTCATTGTAAGTTTTATAACTTTTATTTATACTTGTTTTTTCAGAAAGACTATCATGATACAAGAAATGAAGCAACAGAGGAAATGTTTCAGTAGTTAATTTATCTCCCTGTTAAATATTTTTCCTATGATCAGTAGAATTAGGCTTGATACCCACTGGCCTCCATGTGACCTTCACTTGCAAAATCTTTAAGTCATAAATTTCTTCTACCGAGCTATTGTATACAGACCGTATGTTGCTCACCTGTGTGATATTCAGCATCCAGTACGACGAGATCTTTGCAAAGCTCATATCCTGCAAGGAATATGCAACTGGGAACCCTGACACAATCTTTGGTGTAGTCTGCCACACCATATGGCACTGCTCAAGGCAAAGACCACAGAAGTTGCCTCCTCACCTTGTCCATTTCTGTCTGTGACTTTTATACAGTTCCCAAGAACTCTTCTACTAAAGTGATGCGTGTCGCTGCTTCTGCCTAACGTGTCATAACTAGCTGTCCTGTTCGTTCGCTCATCTTGCCTCATTTTTCTCATCCTGAGCAGTCCATAAGACAGGGTAATTGTGCTCTCTGGAACAGATCTTCAACACATTTATGCTAGTGGAGACCTACTAAAATGAGCTGGTACCCACAGCCGCTGACATTTTCTGCCTTTAACCAGTCACGTGCTAAAAAAATACAGATTTTAAGCTCTGTAAGAAAGCTCTAGTATCCTGGTACTGTGAGGTCAGATCTCTCTTTTTAAAAGTCTGATGAATTTCTCGAGCTGTCTTCTGGCACGCTTCAGCCCTGTGAAACAAATAACTGAGGAAGGCTCATAAAAATGAGTAAACAAACATAAAAGGCTGGCCCTGAGTGTTATTGTATTTCAGAGCTGGCTCACTGCTCTTGTTAAAGGGCTGCTACAGACATATACAGAGAGTCATATGAATAATGCTGGAGCCATCTACCTACAGCACAGAAACATGAGCTTTTCTGTACAAGTGTGGTTGAAATTTGTTAAAACTGGAAAAAAGATTATTCTTTCCTTAAAGGGGCATCATCTCATGTTCACTGCCTTTTTTTTGACACAGGACTGGGAGGTGAAAAAAGCCTGAAAACCTATTCAGTCCTTGCTGGCTTGATAACTTTAACATATTCTTTCTGATGAAGATGAAAAATACAGACTTGTAAAAACTGATCCTAAAAAAAAAAAGAGGCTTTAACTAACAAAGACGAAAGAAAAGTATGGGAGACGGCTTAATGCCTCAACATTGGTTAACAATACAAAAGTCTGAAGTCTTTAAGTCATTAATTTGAAAGGGTTTGGCTCTGACTCTTTATTTTGGCTTTCATTTTTGTTTGTTTATTTTTCCGCTCCCAAAGGAAATCTGGGTTGCAGATCCAAAAACAAAGTAGTACCCAACTCCTGACAGAGAGATTCTCTTCAAAAGAGAACATTTGAGAAATAAAACATGCTTTAAATTAACAATCAGTTGCACCAGTGACAGGCCTCAGGGTTTGGTGACATGGCCTCACGTTAATTACTTGCTAAAGGAATGGGATTGTGTGCAATATAATACAAAGATAAATATTAGGATAAGTAGTTTAAAGAGGCTAGGCTAAAAGAAAGCCCCTTTTTGATATCAGTATTGAGAAATCTGGGGAGGTTAAACACAAAGTCGAAACTAATACCCATATACACAAAATATTCCTTTCTAATTAGCATGAACCTCTGGCTATGGGTCTGCTCACACTAGTGCATTAGAGATAAGACAGCTGTTAATGTCCAAAACCAAGTAGAAATTTTTTTAAGAAGGATTCTATTAAGATGGATTTGCACATTCAAAGTAGGTCAACGGAGGTGATTCTGCCCCTCTACTCCACTGAAGCCCTGCCTGCAGGGCTGTGTCCAGCTCTGGAGCCCCCAACATAAGAAGGACATGGACCAGTTGGAGAGGGTCCAGAGGAGGCCACAAAGATGGTCAGAGGGCTGGAGCACCTCTGCTGTGAGGCCAGGCTGAGAGAGCTGGGGCTGTTCAGCCTGGAGAAGAGGAGGCCACATAGGAGGGAGACCTTATAGTGGCCTTCCAGGACCTAAAGGGGGCCTACAGGAAAGATGGGGAGAGACTGTTCAGCAGGGCCTGGTGTGACAGGATGAGGGGCAATGATTTTAAAATAGAGGGAGATAGATTCATCTTAGATATTAGGAAAAAAAAATTTTACACTAAGGGTGGAGGAGCACTGGCACAGGTTGCCCAGAGAGGTGGTGGATGCCCCATCCCTGGAAACATTCCAGGCCAGGTTGGCCGGGGCTCTGAGCAACCTGATCCGGTTGGAGATGTCCCTGCTCCGTGCAGGGGGATTGGACTGGATGGCCTTTAATGGTCCCTTCCAACCCAAACCTTTCCACGGTTCTATGATTCTACGTATTGTCCTAAGTTTTCCTAGAACTACAAACCATTTTCAAGTTAATCTCCATAGGGCTAGGACCTGACCTAGTGAACCACTACTGACCGAACAGGATCTTCAGAGACTATGAACACTCTGCTCAACCTTTTGTGGAAGTCTGCTCATTTAGCGAATGTTCAGTAAGATCTGCTGTGACCTAGAACTATGTCACTTGGGAGAGTGCTCGTGGGACACCTGCAGTGATCACACTGAAGGGCTCTGCTAACTCATCGTCCATTTGGTGATCTCCTAAAGTGAATTTGATTCATCAGAAGAAGCAGCAAGATTTCATATTTGCTGTGTCATCCAAATGAAGGAATGAAACCATTTTCCGTTCAGCTGTATCAGCCTCTGACAACCCATGGCCTAATTATGTTATCACCGTCATTAATGTGCCTAGCTAGTCAAAGCTGTCTACATTATTGTCTGGTCTTAATAAATACATAACAGTTTTACAAAGGAAAAATAGGATTTTTTTTTTTTTTTTTTTTCCCCTGAGATCAGGAG
>WHYT01016666.1:54954-88145 GCA_009806455.1 Tetrax tetrax | reverse complement strand
CCAGGCCAGGTTGGCCGGAGCTCTGAGCAACCTGATCTGGTTGGAGATGTCCCTGCTCCTTGCAGGGGGATTGGACTGGGTGGGCTTTAATGGTCCCTTCCAACCCAAACCTTTCCATGGTTCTATGATTCTATGTATTGTCCTAAGTTTTCCTAGAACTATAAACCATTTTCAAGTTAATCTCCATGGGGCTAGGACCTGACCTAGTGAACCACTACTGACCAAACAGGATCTTCACAGACTATGAACACTCTGCTCAACCTTTTGTGGAAGTCTGCTCATTTAGCAAATGTTCAGTAAGATATGCTGCGACCTAGAACTACGTCACTTGGGAGAGTGCTCGTGGGACACCTCCAGTGATCACACTGAAGGGCTCTGCTAACTCATCGCCCATTTGGTGATCTCCTAAAGTGAATTTGATTCATCAGAAGAAGCAGCAAGATTTCATATTTGCTGTGTCATCCAAATGAAGGAATGAAACCATTTTCCGTTCAGCTACTGTATCAGCCTCTGACAACCCATGGCCTAATTATGTTATCACCATCATTAATGTGCCTAGCTAGTCAAAGCTGTCTACATTATTGTCTGGTCTTAATAAATACATAACAGTTTTACAAAGGAAAAATAGGATTTTTTTTTTTTTTTCCTGAGATCAGGAGCTCTGCTTTCACAGCAGAGTGGTAATCTAGTCTGAGTATGCTTGCCAGAGATCTGGACTTACTGTACCTCCTGGAAATTCCTCAGCTTGGGAAAAGCTCTTTCAGTATTTAAAGTACAGCCTCCTATTAAAATTTGCATTTTCAACTGTCATGTTTTATCTTAGTTTTCTGGTTGAATTTATTTTGAACATCACCTAAAACAATGCATTCTCCTGTGGATTAATAAAAAAAATACTTGGAGAGCAAGCTGGCAGGAAACAGGACCTATGTCATTATCAGAGTCTTGAAAAAAAAAAAAATAAAAAAATCACAAATCAAGAAAAATCAGTTGTTCCACACCCTATTTCAGCTGTTATGTGTGCTGAGCTATCACTCCTGTTTCAGATTTTTTTTTTTCTTTTCTGCTGTCTCAGAGTGAACTAGCCCTAACTTGTACAAACCTCTACGCAATTCCAAATCTCACCCTTGCTTTCTGTGAGACAAGGGGTGGGGTGGGGGGAGTTCAGCCAAGTATGCCAGAGAATGGAGGCAAAAAACATTTCAAATTCTTACCTCAGCAGTAAAAACCCATCCTAGAAGATTTCACATAGAAGACAGAGAAGGGGCACACGCCAACTAGCAGAAAAGCATTCTTATCGAGGCAGTAGTTGTTTTGCTTTGTAAAATCTAAGTGGCTGCTCCCAGGAACTCATGATGCAGAGATGTCCCCATAACCGCACGATGCTGTGTGACAGAGAACAGAGGAAGGGACTGCCACAAGAAGGGTCTGAGGTCAAGAGGTGGATGCCAACCATAAAGCCTCATAGAGAGGAGGATTAAAAAGGCAGCGCTGTCAAGATCAGTTGTGAGGGACACTTATGACGTACACCTAAGACAGAAGTTTAGCTTCCAAGCTTCCACAATTAGATCCAGTGTTCTCAGGCAGACATTAGGTGAGATAAATCCCTCACATTGTGCATAGCTCCTTCCGAAAAGTGTTACCTGGGGTCATCCTGGGATTGGCAAGGACAACTCTGGAGAAAATAAACAAACAAAGAAATAAGTCCCAGTAAAATAAAAGTCCATCTCCCAATGGATTTTTTTCTGCTGTCAAACTAAGAAGGAGGTCAGGAACGTGCACAAAAATAAACCTGCCCTGACTGTGGAGGTAGAGAGCTCTGACTTCTATGGATTTTCAGAATTAGGTAATAGGTTTGAGGAAAAATTAATATAGTGTTCCAAACACTCCAGGTGACCCTGTGCCAAACGTAGCAGCTGGCGTTAATAGAGTAAATTACATGATTATATTAAAGATGAATGGCACAGCTTTGCAAAAATAAATATCTAACACTTTTTAGAATTCAAATCATCTACAGCAGGAGCAGACCTAACAGATAGGAATGACCGTGGTATTAAAGTGCAGAAATGAAAATCAGAGTCTCTATTTACCTTGCCATCATGAGCAGGATTCAGACTTTGTGAATGTAGAACAAAGCTGATGACGTTTTCTCAGGGCTTTCAAAGAAAAGTCCCTGCCTCTACAGTATTTTAAGCACCTACTGACATCTTGTCACCTGGGAAAAGAGTAAATTGAGATCAGGACAAAGGTATAGTTTGATCTCAGTGGAAAGCAGAATTCTGCCCATAAAAAGACCTTGATTCTTTGCTCTGAGGGAGAACAAAACCAAAACCCTTCAGCTTGGGGTTTGGGGAGTGGAAAGTTGAAAAGACTTCCTCAGAATTGGCCGTAGCCCAATGCTGATGGGCTTTTGCCATGGATAGGTTTGGGGTTTTTTCTGAAATAAATAACTGAAGCTGCATCTCCATGTCTCTGTAAGAACGCTTTAATCTGTGCTACTGGCTCTTCTGAGCACTGTTCTATCTCCTGCTCCAGAGAATATCTACCCTTGGCCCAAAAGGCCAATACTTTTCTACAGAGTATTCAAGTGTTGATGTGGAGGAGGGCAAAAAGTTTCCCGAAAAATTTTTCAGCGAGTTCTCGTTATGGTTCTGCAGCCTTTCTGTAATGGAGTATTTGTGTTGGCAGTAATAGGATTACCTGCATCATTAAAGGTTGCAGGAGCTCTCCCTTGGCAGGTGCAGTAAATGAATTAAATAATTTTCAGAGTATTTGGTTTATAACAGAAGGGCTTAATTACAGCTCCAATGAGACTGAGGCTGCGCAAACCGTGGTGATCAACATCAACTCCAAAAAAAACATAATGTGGTACATCTGAGAGGTACAGAGAGCAGCGCTGTGGGCCGCAGGACAATAACACACGTAAGCATGAAAAGGAGAAAGCAGACAGTATTTCACTGTTTTCTTCCCTGGGCTAAGGATGATGCAAAAGAAAAAGCATTTCAATATGCTGGCAATCCATCACACAGTGTAGTCAAACTAACAGAGCTTCATATGTGGTCACATAATCTACTGATACTATTGCACTTTTGACAAACCTTAGGACACCAAAGAATCAAAGCCAAAACCAGATCTTGCTCGCTATTGCAAATGAGACTGTGGGAGAGCAAAAATAAATTAATTGCTAGCCAGTAGAAGACGTGACTTAACTTGTTGTAAATACAACAGATTGGATTTACCCTTCCACCTTCTCAGTCCAAAGCACAATTTTTTATTTTTTTTAGTGCACAGAATATGCCACTCAACTAATACACTCTATTTAACACTCTGATTCTAACAAGTCTTCCTCTTGCTGCCAAACCTATTAAAATCAGTGGTTACTCAGTCAAGTGAATATGATGATCCTAAGAGCCACAGCCGGACTAAGCTCTTAAAGGAAAAAGTTTGCCTAAAGCCAATGACTATCAGAGACTGATCTTCAAGACAGTATTTGTACTTGGGCATTTGGCCAACGACCAAAATAATAAATATAGTCTTGAGCATATATATACACACGTATATTTTTCAAGGCTGTTTATTCAGGTATTCATTATGTTTGAAACAATGCCAGTAGTAACATGGAGAAGTGGCTGAGGACATGATCCTGCACAGATCTGAAGACAGTTATAAACTCTGCTGAGTCCCCTCTGAAAAGAATAAACGGAGATTAACTGTACTGAATACAAGTCTGGATTTGTACTTGCCATATAAACTTGCCTAGGTCAGACTTCCATATAAATCACTGGATTTATATATTAATATAAATTACTGGAGTAAGCCTTGTATAGAACTCTTGGGCAGAATTCTCTATTGTTTCAAGTATTTTTCATCTGCAGAAGAGCTTACTCTCACAGGCAAACGCTGAAGCACCCAAGCAGCCTGGCGAGGCAGTGATAAGAAACATGGTGGGGAAGGCTCCTTTCCTTATCCAGCCCACAAGACATCTGCAGAGCTGATGTGCTGCAGCCCCTGCAGTCTAGAATATCCCTCGTTATTTACTCTAAATACCTAGCCCACAATAACGGGTCTGGGCCTTACCCTTCCCTTCTGATCCCCTTCCTCAGGTCGGTTTGTGCCAGTGAATTTGTCCGCAGCAGAACCCGTGCACTGGAACGCCACGTGGATGTGCGTCGCCTTTTTTCGCACAAAGCCTCCCCTCCGTGCAGACATTTGAAGACATGCCGTTTAGCTATTCCCGAGTGCAAGAATCCTTATTTCCTGCCCTGTCCCTGCCAGTGAAGCACACATGCAAAGCTGTCAGCAGAGCACGCAACAACAATTCTGTATGAATCACAGGAAATGTAAGACATGCTACTAACAACCATTAATATGGAAGGTTTTTAAGGTGGCCCTGTGGCCTAAGGTACTTTACAGAATATTTTGCATCAAGTAGCATTTGTCCAGCTCAAAGAGACAACCACATAATAATTCTGGACGCCTTTCTAATCTGATCCTCTGGTTGAGAGAAGGATGGAGCAAGGTTAGGTTCCCTCTGCAGTTTTTGCAGAGATTCTTGCAGTTCAGGGGAGGAAATGTATGGCCGGGTAGCGTGCAAAGATTTTCCTGTCCCATCCCATCCCCAACAGCAATCTATTTTCAGTTACAACACCTTGTATTTTTAACAAGCACAGTCTAACTCAAAATATTCTTGGAATCAGAACTCTAATTTAATTTTACCAGATCAGGTGATCAGAGGAAATTATTCAGCACAAACAACATTGAATTAAAAGCAAAACAAGTCTTCTGAAAATGACTTCCAATTAATTTCTGCCTCTCAAGATCTGGAAAGATTGGTATTCATTAAAAGAATGTATACCAGCTCAAGATTCTAAGACCTAATGCTATGGTATAAAAATATAAACAAATTGAATTCACGTTGGTAATGGCAATTAGACAATTGAATTGTTATATATTTATAGAAGCAGGCTCCAGAAAGTCCCAGCTGAAGCAATGCTGACAGCAGCCAAGACGGCCTTTACGAGCGGCTTCTGAGCTGCCTTTTCCTCATCAGTTCCAAGTCTGCCAGCACTGTCTTGGGGGTACGGCAGCCACCTGTTCCCAAAGGATGCTGAGGAGTAGCACATAATTCTAGACAAATGAGAAACACTTACACAGCTGCATTTTTAGTTTTACTGTTTGCAGTACAGATGACTATCCAAACTAAAATAGCATAAGAAAGGGAACAATTGGTCATGCTTACAAGGGAATCACTTCTATTTGAGAATTTTGGTCGCTAGACACACACAGGCTGCATGCCACAGCAGCCCCAGATACAGGAATGATCTGTTGTACTTCAACGCCCTTTCACGGTGGCCATGCCGACTGCTTTCATAAAAGGGAATAGAGTCGTTCAACTATTCTCTAAGTATCCTCTTCTGTACAAAGGAATTTGAACCAGGCGCAAGATGGGATGGTACAATCAAAGTACAGAGTTTGTGCCTTGGATATTGAGAGTATCATTGATTTTTGGATACGGCAAAAATTTAACAGCTGTTCCATCCATGAAGAGGAAGCTGGCATTCTATCTTTAGGGGCGTTGCATCTCATTACAGAAGAGATGCACGCTTTATAGTCTCTCACCAAGAATTTTCTAGATACTCTCTATTTACTGTTTTCCTTAACCAAGAATATATAAAACACATGAGTGTCCTTTGGGAAAGGAGAAATACATTTCCTATTTTCTCACATGATTCCTTATCTCCTCCTCACCTCATCTAAGCACACACCAAGGACGTAGCACGTACAGAATGTTCTACTTCTTGTAGTGCTGCTCTTACAGCACCGGCAGTGCAGAAGTATGACTAACCATGTCTACACCAGGAGCCTGGGGGTACTGCACAACTAACCTCTTTAGAAAGGAAAGCCAAATCACATCAGAGTCTTAAGCTCTCGCCAGCTCGCCACTTTGGACAGCCACGAGACCAGGACTCTGAATTGACAGGCAGCTATTCACTCTGGGTTCTGGTATTAGCTTTCAAATAAGACAGCACAAAAAGGTGGAAAAACTTGCATCTAGCACAACACAGCAGCTGTATGAAACATCCCGTAACCCCCACTGCACAGCCCTGCCTCTAAGAAAGCAGTCAAAAGGAAGGAGAAAGCGCCCATTAGCCTCTGAAGCATGCTCTCTTAATTTCACAATGACTGATTCATACATCACTTCTGTACGTCTTGCCAGCCCAGGGCTTGGCCTAAGCCCTGTTTCACTTTTTAATAACATACTTAATATTAGCATTCAGGTGTAAGCAACAGCAAGCAGAAGCTAGCATAGTATTTCTCTTCCTGTGTGCATTTTAGGGTTTCCTGAGATTAGCACTGTATTGTTCCTAGAAGAAACAGCCGAATTCAATAGTACTGGGTTTGACTATTCTCATGAATTCTGGTCTTTCTAATCTTCTTCGGTGCCCTTGACTTCCATCTAATAAATCATTTTAGACAGGCTTAGCGTTCATGCTCACGTAAACTTTAATGGAGTGACACATACAGCAGGCAAAATTTCTGGTTCAGCGTGAGTCTTCTGCAGTACTACGGCTGTCTTTTGAATGAAAATGTCTTTACCATATCTAAACTTTGCATTTTTTTTACTCTACAGTTCCAAAGCTTGCTCTTGCTGCCAAAGGAGTCAATGTGCCTTACCTCTTACCTTGTAAAGTCAGCAGCTCCACGAAACCTCATACTGTGCTGATTCTACAAGAAATGAGACAATACCTGCATCTTCGTTCAGGAGCAACATCAGAGTGTTTCAATCAGATTAATGGATTTATATTTTCCCTTAGATTCTGAATGCCCAGACAAACCTTGCCTAATTGAGAGGCCTGCAGCTTCTTCACGTTTCAGCATGAACAAAGCACCTTTTCCAAAAATCACGGCATCTCTCTCTTGAAAGCAAAATGCTAAAAGTTGGTCTGGGTTTCCAGTGACTCCTCATCACGCAGAATGAATCTTCCAGGAATTGGTGTGGGGTGGGTAGTTCCCTTGCTCCCCTCCTTTTATTAAGATGGTATGTATGCATCCAACTGGAAAACAAAACAAAAATCTTTGGTACTGATCCTCTACATACAGCATGATTGCTGGGGACTCGGTCACTCTAGAGAATTTAACCGACACAGAGGACAATCAGCATCTTACCAGGCTGCACTGTAAGGCATTTCAAATAATTGCTTAAACTTGATTATGACTTTCAGCTGCCTAAAAGAGACAATAAGTTGTATATTTTACAAATACCAGAAAAAACAACCTTATTCTTACTTGCTTTTGAAAGAGGCACTAAAATAGACTCAGATGAATACACATTGGAATGATTTACCATGGCCATTCAGAAGTAATTTCTATAAGGAAGAAAACACAAATAGTTGAACTTTAAGGACATAAAATTGCCTTGAAGTCTAAATAACAATTTACATTTACATTCATCTCAGTCTCTGTAGGAATGCAAGCTCCTTAGAGCCATAATCAGAAGGCAAACAAAATAAGGGAAAAAAGAAAAAAAATCATTCTTGTAACCAACCACGAAATTTGAGAGTATGCTTTCTTTCTAATCCTAGCTTAAGTAAGGCAGCAGTTAAGTAAGTGGGCAGCAGTTACCATGATCTCCATTAAGAAGGAAATACTGAGAGGTGAGAAAGGTGCTGGACAGAGAGCAATGAAAGACACAGCCTTGTCTCCTCTACCACAACCAACACAGCATGAGCACTAATCGTCATGCCAAAGTTCCAAAGCAGATTTTATTCTGGGTAGTAGTTTGACTTTGGATCACATTCATGTTCATTCGGTCTTTCTCTTGATACAAAGGAAAACAATGTCAACCACAAAACCCTGAACCACAACAGACTTGCTGTAGGGCTACCGAAAAGCATTTTAAGCCAAAACGTCAAAGATACAGGCTTAAATCGGTAGTAATTCGTCACCTATCACAATCTGAAGATATAAGCCTTCATCCATTTGCTTCATTTTCTCATCTGTAAAATGAGGATAGAAATATCTACTTAACCGTTGGGGTGTAACTGCATTAAAATGGAGGGTGCTCTAACGATATGGTAACATGGGCATGTAAGAATGTAAGATTATTCACACTTTTAACTGTAGTCCCTATCTCAGGAAAATCAGCTGGGATCTTAAATGCAGAAATGAACACTATTGAGAGAGCTAGCCATTGCTTGACATTGTATGAGGGCATACTAAGTTTTACCACATAGCCTACGAGATTGTGTAATGATTTAGGTTTATCACCACCTCACAAATTCCAGGCAGTAACTTGAGCAGCTGCTCTTCAGCAACTAGAACTTGAAGTTGACCTAAGGTTAGGAAAGACTGGGAATCCTGTAGATTCCCAGGGGCCAAGAATATTCTGTAGTTACCACTGTGTTTATGTGCATTTACAAAAGTCCATCAAATTGAAACAAGAGGTAAAACACCTCTTTTCCCAGCCCCACATGCTTCAGCAGCTCTATTCTCAAAGACTGTGCCTGTCTAAAATGTATTTATTGGTCACATGCGCTGGATAGCATACAACAAGATCATCCTGCCTAGACAGAAAGGATGATATAATTATGTAAAAGAACCACAAGTGACTGTTAATATTACTTGCTCTACACACAGGCTAGGCCAAACTATGCAAAGATTACAGTATACATTGTAAAATAAGAGTATATAAACTGAGAGTATCTTGAGAGAAAAATCTTAACTTTGAGAAGTTTTCCTCTCCTTCTCCTTCCCTAGGAGACAAAAGGAAAAATGTGAGTCTGGGGGAAAGAAGGAAGAAAGGAGAAAGTGCTGTTTATTTATATAAAAAATTACAGCTTAGTATAATTAAGTATTTCAGAACTCCACCCTAAATTCCAAGGAAAGAGAAATTGCTGCTTCCTATAGCAACTGTCTCTAATTAAATTCTGCCTATAGTTTATTTTGGCGTAGGACAGTTTTGTAAGGATTTTTTTTTTAATTCTTATCTGGTTTTGAGTCAAAGTATTAAAATCAGAACTCTTGAGAATGTAGAGCTGATCAGGCAAAGGTTTACACTACTAAGAAAACCAATACCTCAAAAATATTTTGATCACATTTTTGTATAAAAATGAAATGATTCAGAGATATTCCCAGGAATGTTTTCCTGAATAGCAAGTGATTCATGAGAACAAGGAATGAATCCTCATTTGAATATCTACACATCTAAGAAGCTCCACAACTAACTAGTTATGGAATTAGCCTCTCTCTGTCACCTTAACATTCAAATTATTTGTATCAACTCAAGAAGCTCCTCAAGAAACAGCTTCTCTCTCCCATACTGCATTGGTTAGGGGACTCACTTGACCAAAGGTCAAATTTTCCACACTAAAAATGAAGATTTGGAAGAAGGTACTTTAAAACAGCATCTGGAACAATGTTTTAGCTTACCAGATATTATTAGAGTGGTCTTATTGAATTTTACTATGCATTTCTCTCTACTTTTGGAACCTGAAAAATTTTCTTCTAAACATTTCATCCAACTAAGCCCTTTCCCGTGAAGACTTACAGGTTTTAACTCAGGGCTTTTTCTGTCATTGTTGGGGGGTTTTGGTGGGTTTGTTTGGTTGTTCTTTTTTTTTTTTTTTTTTTTTTTTTTTTTTTTTTTTTTTTTTTTTTTTTTTTTTTTTTTTTTTTTTTTTTTTTTTTTTTTTTTTCTTTTTTTCCACAAAAACTCATGAAAAAGAAATCAGACTAAACTCATTCATGTTCTTTTTTTTCCATTCTGTTTCTGCAATTCTTTTTCTTCACTTTTCTGGGAGTAACTGGTACAAGCATCGTCTCTACAACATGTAGGGAGCAACTCTTACACAGGCGAATGAGCATTCAGGCATGAACTACGTTACCCCTATAGCCTACACATTTGCTCTAGAGAGCAAGCCAGGAAGCATTTCATTATAATACCACATACGCATTTACGCGGTGGGAATATGATAAGACCAAAAAAGACAGCCAGCAAATCTTAGTTTCTCTGAGTCAAAATAAAAAAGTTACTGAAATCCAAGATCCACACCGTATAGAGTGAAATATTTCACTTTTCTTCCCCCAATGAGCTCACATCCTGCACTCTCTCCTCACTTCCCCCAGTCTAAATCATTTAAAGTCCTCGGTTCTGATCTCCTAATCCTATCAGAAAGCAGAAACTCCATCATTTTCCCCTAGTAGCTGACTACATCTCTCAATTTTAGAGTACCAACTTTGTCAAGTCAATAGCAGCTAAAAAGACTGAAGGTGCATGGAGAACACCACTGACAATTTCCAGAGATCAGCAAATGGAGAACACAATGAAAGGCAACTCAGAAAAAGTATTTGTCAAAGCTCAAGGTGGTGCACCAAGCCATCAGTAAATCTATGTTCTCACCTCTCTGCTGGTACCCAGCATCAGGCAGGCTGCAGAGTCCAACGCACGCAGCGCACACCTCATCTCTTATGTTACTTTCAAGGACACAAGTCAAATCAAAAGGGGAGGGAGAGTACTGGAAGAAGGTGGCACATACAAAGGTGATTTTATAGTGTTTAACAAGACATGACACAGTTCTTGATTCAATCTAATTTGTCAGGTTTTTTAACATGGTATGGCTCTACAAAACAAGTTTCATACAGATTAAAATTAGTAATACTTCACATATATTGTTTAGTCATGGCTTTCAACAATCTTGCAGATAGGTAAATAAAATTACCTCTCTTTTACTTTTAGGAAACCTGAGGCAAAGTCATTCAGGATCAAATTCACTCATCAGAAGGCAGAAATATTTCTTCCGTGAGTTCCCAAAGAGCCCCGAGGTGTCCAAGACCCATTGATTTCTGCGGTCCTTTTAAAATAACAGGTTTGCTATCTCGAGCTATTAAACAGCTCTAAAAATTAGAGGTGATGGCTTCATTCAGATCTGTGTCAGAAGCAGGATTAAAACCCAGGAGCCTGGGAAGGCCAGATGTGCCCAGAGATACACTAGGCAAAGCTGATCTGAAAGAGTTTGGGCCTTTCTCTCACAAAAATTCTACTTTAAAACCTTTGCTGAGCAGGCAGAGTAACAGGAGACGATGACAAACCCCACAAAGACGTGGGGCAGACTCCACAGAATATCTAGAGATTTATCTGTCACCCAGATGTGCAGCATGTAAGAGAATTGATTTCTTGTCCTAACAGCTCATGAAGGAGGAAGAATTACTGCTCAGACAGAGAACTGAAGCAGAGGGAGAGTGAGTGACTTTCTTACAATCCCACAGGAAGCAGACTCTGTTTAAGCAGACTGCTGCGTCACCTACAATTTCCAGGTTAATTTTACACAAAGGTTAGCCGTTTAGCAGCTCCCACAAGTGTTTCCAGCAGCAGTGTATACCCTGTTCTACAGGGTTCAATCCCAACTCAAAGACAGATCATCATAAAGGATGTGAGAGAATTTTCCAGAGACATAGGCAGGGGGCAGCTGTCAAGGCCCACCAGTGAAAATTCAGTGTTTTCTGAAGTCTCCTCAATATACAGGGAGTTGGAGCACAAGAGGACTCGAGGGATTTTGAGTTTGGCTGATATGAGGTAGAGAAGGAGAAGTGACTGCTATCTTAACATATCTCATTCCTGAAATATTTTTTGCACCATAATTTAGTCCGGATGCTTTTCTTACCAGAATTAACACCATCCTGCACAGACAGAGACACAGTAAGTAGATCTCCTTTCAGTATAAAGAAGAAAAGAGTAATATCAGCTTTCCATCCCCATTTCCATTCCTACCTCTGTATCTCCATCCTGCGTCAAATTGACAAGACTTGCCCATTTTCTGAACATATCACCTGAAAAAACATGAAGGGAAAGGGGAGAAGGACAACTACAGGGAGAGGATTCAAAGCGCAGTGGCGTATTTAAAGGCTGCTACTTGTGATCCCCTAGTGCCACCTCTGGTTGAAGATCACCAAGTGTGAAAAAGCTTACAATCATTCCCAGGAGAGAATAAAGTTTCATTTGAATGATATCACCTCATTTGTAGTAAGAGAGTCCTCCTGGATTCCCTGCCTTTTTTTTCCAAGAGAAAATCAAACACTGAATTCTTCTACTACAGTGACTGAACTGTATCTCCTGTTCCCGTGCCACAACTGTGCCCAAAGTGTTGGCTGGAAGAGGTTCACCTGATTTTCATGACTTTGCGTTCTCATGCATCATGGGGAAGAGATGGCTACAAGGAATCCGCTGTGAGAGGCTCACACAGTAATACCTAAAAAGGAGGAGAAACAACAACAAAAAAAACCCCTTCTGTTTCAGTTATCAGAAATATCCTGTGGATTTTTGTGTGTTCATGGTTACAGCCACAAGCCTTTTCAGCCAAACCCTCAGAGCATGTAAAATGCTCCAGGAAAGTCAACGCAACAATTTTAGCAGAGTTTCAGCAATTTGCTGTTGCCAAGAATTAGGCCCAGGAGCATAACAAAGACAGTTGCTTAAACCCATTAATTTAACACATTGGTATTATAGTGTCAACTGACTGAACGCCATTTCAAACACGTATGTAGGTGGTCTACTTCATGACACAGGAAACAGAGAAGAAAATGAATTTAAAATAAAAATGAAATAAATTTATATAGATGCATCTATATACATTAAAAATAGACAGATATGTATATATATTTACGCATATTTGCAAATATACGCATGTGGGTCTATCTAAATACAAATATATGTATATATGCAAAGACAAGACACACAACAAATATATAGAATTGTTTCCACAGGATGTAAAGAATGAACTTACAAAGCAGACCAAAAGCCTTTCAGTACACAAATGCCAACCTTTGAAATACTAAGCAAAACAGTCATTTAGAAGTTCATGGGCCAGCCAGCTGCTCTTTTAAAGTTCCAAGTTCACACTTGCTGAAAGAGGCCCTTCAGGCTTCCTCCCCTGCTGAGAATCAGGCAAACGTCACTTCTTGAGAGCTTCAGTAGCCAAGATGTTCTTCTGTAGTGGCTGTACTGCACCGCCGAAACAAATGGGTTTACTTCGCAGCTAGTACAACCAGGTATTTAGAGAGAACTTGCTTTTGGCAAGGTTATTATCCACTCCCTGTTGTCGGAAACCAATTTGTGGTTTTTGCAAGAATAATCGTACTGCACCGTGGGGCTTTCAGACAGGGTTAAGGAGTCAAGCAACAGCTCCTCATCTTTCTTCTTCTGATCCTTCTCTTCGCATTTTTAATCCCATAGTGGGGAAGAGGAAACACAGCAGGAAAAATAGTGGTTTTTTACTCCTAAGGTATAGCAGAATGACCTTTGCAGAACAGATTATCTGTAAATTAGCAAAAATAGAGACAGTGCTATTCCAGGTGTGTCTTTTCACATCCTGACAGAAACACCTTTGCCACTGTTTTATCTCCTGCCAACTTCACTTTCCATCCCCAGACTCTTGTCCTTTGCCATCTCTTGTCTTGAGGCGGTAACTACGCTGTCACCGGGTGCCTCACAGCTACCATCCACTCGCTTCTATCTGTTTTCATTCTTACACAGCGCTACTGCGAAATGTATCCTGAAGAAGCCTCAGGCTATTTTACTTGGTGCCCTAGTAATGATGTTCTCTTATGCGAGCAGTTGAGAAAGATGACAGGTTCACTCTAATCTACTCTGCACAGGTGCCATTTGAATGTTAATTACCCCTAGCTAGAAATTCTACTTTCAGGCCATCCTTCTGTAAATTTGAACTTAAGATGGCAAATTTCATATGATGAGATTTCATTCCTGGTGGCTGTAGACGGCTAATAGAGACATCGAGGTTAGGATCCTAACCACCAGAAAGAGCAGATTATTGTCTCTCTCCAGCGACTGTGAGTAGGGCTCAGTTAAGGGCCTGAAGTTGGCTCAGGTGAACATCAGCTGTATTTTATAGTTCTCCTTTGCAGAAAAAAGAATCCTGCTCAAGAAGAGTTGACCTCTCAGAAGGAAGGTGGAACATGAAGAGGACACTGTTGCCGTCAGTGGCTCAATGAGATGTTATGTTTCCATGAGTGCTTGTAGAGTAAGGGCGTAGCTTCATCTGCCCATCCTCACATTACCGTAAATACGGTAACAGGGTATGGTATACAGGGAAGCAGAAATGGTAATACCATTACATCACTGCAACTCATGGCAATTCAAATGCCATAAAGTACTTTATTTCTCTCTCAGTCACAGGCAACCTACCCTAAGGTACCTTGCACTGACTGTGTTCCTGCAAAATGTGATCATGGTCAGATACAGGTGAAATGCAGCTGAAATGCACTACAGTAATTTAGGTCTGTTTTTTTTAAAATTTTATTTTAAATGTAATGCTATTTCTGTAGCCTTGTTAATGATTCTAGTGTTCTATTCAATATTAAGTGTCTAGGTGCCACTGCTGGATCCTGCAAGTGAAATACAAGGAGAGGGCGAGGAAGAAACTAAAACCAGTTTATAATAATTGATATTTCCAGACCGTAATCTTGGCATCTCTTTAAATCCATTCATAATTGTTTGCTACCTGTTTCTGAATAAGAATAGGCTAGTTCACCCATGAAGGGTGTGTGCTAAGTTCCTTCCCCAGTTATGAAAGACCCATAACTCAAAAGGGCTGCAGGCCAGAGCGAGTGGCAAAGATTTATCTTTTTTTTTCTGCAAGTAAGTCGAAGAATCATAATCACCCTTCATGGATGAGAAAGTCTATTTGGTGTTCTTTGCTTGTATTTCTTTTAAATTAAGCTTTTTAAAAAACTGAAGTCTGACATCAGACAGTAAACTGCAGGCTGGTGATAGATCTGGATAATTAGTACTCTGGGGCCTGCTGGATAAGCAAAAATCAGTTTTTTAAAAAAAATAAAGTGTTACCAGAAGTATTTGGGCTTTACTTTTGGGCATATTTACACCAAAGTGACTAACAAAAGTAACATTGAAGGAAATGTTTTGTTTGACCAGACATGAAATATATGTTTAATTTGGTGCTATATTTATCACTTAATTTTAAAAAAAAACCTAAATTCAATCCAGCATTTTATTTCAATGACTGTTAGAAGAATCACCAATCCACCTTAATTACAAGAAGATAATGAGAAATGAAATAAAGCTTTGAAAACAACCATGTGAATATCAAAGGACATCTGAAAACTGGTGCTATCATGGAAAGATAAACAAGCATAACTGCAAAAGCAAACAAAAAGGGACAAAAACGCAGAAAGACAGGAACAGGACAGACTGGACAGCTGAATTTGAGGCTATTCCTCCTACCTTGACTCCTTAGGGCAACACCATACCAACCCAACCATGCGAGCCACACCAGCCCATAGGAACTCCCACAGGGATGCTGGCAGGATACCCAGTCCAAAGTTCAGGATGTTGCACTGTCCTTTCCCTAGATGACAGTGAAGGCAGCTGCCAGTTCTCTTAAAAGATGTACATGGAAAGCGTATCACTGCAATAAAAATCAGAGGCGGCTAATGGATTGTACTTACCAGACACTTTTGACTTTGTATTCTACCTATTAATCCATTTCTGCCAGAAGCATTTTGGACAACCAAGAGCTGCAAGACGCTTAGTCACCTTAACAGGCTTCCTCCTCCCCGCCATCTTCTATTACAGCATTTCCCTCCCCAAGTTACACTGGCCCCAAACGCTGAACCAAAAAGATTGAGCACTGGGTTTAAAAATCAATATTATGCCACTCCGCAGAGCTAGAAGTGAGAGCTTTTTCCTCTAGTGATTAAATGTTGCCAGCCTCCCAATGGGTTTCAGAGTATTTGTTTCCAGCCCTGAAGGTCCTGAGATTTTAAAGCAGTGACATTTTAACTATCCTTACAGGAAACGTGTATTTATCATACCTACAGGTTTTAAAAGCTCGGGGAGCATATCCCGAAATGATATACTGAGCTTTTACAGCACAACAAATGGGTTACTGCTAATTGTACTAGTAGTTGTACACCACTAGGTCACCTGTTTACCTCATTTGGCATAGGCGCTCGTGTCGTAACAGGAGCGCTTTAGCATACAGGGCCCTACAGAAGTAGCCACAGAAGATAAGCATTCCAATAAAACGTTAAGATATTTGTAAAATAGTTTATTTCCTAGGTCATCCAATAGATGTAGTATGAAAGGAATGGAAATTCTTTAGCCAGCAATAACACTGAGGAGAGCTGTTAAGTCTGTAACCTACATTTTCCCTTTTTTCCTTCACCTTCAGTTGTCATTTTTTCGTTAGCAACTTTTGGAAGCTTTTAGAATTCAGGTGAAATATCTTGGTCTGGTTTTTGCTCAAAGGTTTTGTAATATGTAAGAGCAGAAAAATGTATAAATTAATATTTACAAATATTAGAAAAACATGCTAAAAATAGAAAAAATGTTAGATAAGCCCCCTCACCTCTACTGCTTTTTGTGCTCTGAAAACAGCAGATTAGCAGCAGAAGCAAACAGCTCTCAGCTCAGCACGGTGCTTTTCCATGTGCAGGAGAACTAACAAAACTTAGTTTAGTGTAGATTCATATCCTTTGCTGCTGCCAAACAAAATACAAAATGGCTGACTTCTTTCTGCCATCTTCTCACTGGGCACTATTTTGGGTTTCTTTCCTCTACCTAGCTACCAGTTTTCAAGTTCTAAAGCACTACTGCAGCTAAGTGAAATTCAAACATGCATTATTCCAAAATAAATCAAAATATTTTGCTTTAAATCTCTTTCATCTGCCTTCACCTTCAAAGGACTTGTAGTTTCACTGTTTTTACCCTCAGTTCCCAGAAGGAATTAAGATACATAGCTGCCCTTCACTTCCCATAATGCATTTCTACCAAAATTGTATTAAATCTCGGGTTTCTCTGTGGAAATGTATTAGAAATTATATAACAAGCGTCAGCCAACGCAACAGGCACAATCTATCCATTTCTGTTACACGCTGCTCACTGCTGCATCAAGCAAAAATGAGAAATTTCAAATATGGAAGTAAGATATTACAACACTTAATTTTTTTCTTTTTTAATTTAAGCCTTTTTCTGCTTCTCCATAGGATTATTATTTGTCTCATCTAGATATTAAGGCTGAATTTTTCAGTATTTCTTGATCAACTCCGATTGTTATGAAAAGCTCATTTTCTGTCCATAGCTCCCAAAGCTTTCCGAACCGGATGCAGGCAAAGAACTCAAACGTACCTTGCAAAACATTCTGGAAGTTTTCCCGGTTAGTCAAGGATTTCCTCAAGATAAATCTTCAGCCCTTTCAAAAAGGAGAACAAACATAGGCTTTGTATTTATGTATCACATAAAGAATGTGGATTTCTGAATATCTGTGCCAACATTATTTCAAAGGTCTGCTGAAACCTCCTGAAAAAAAAAAAATAAAAAAATCTGCATCTTATGGAAGACACTCAAACTCCAGTAAAAGCCAGAGCAACTCCAGTTGCTCACTGTCAAAGCTCCTTATTTGTGATATCTCAGCAGAAAATGATCACATGATGAAAGAAATTATTATTTTTCTTAGTATTATAAACAGGAACATGTTATTTCCTTTAAAATGAAAACCTTGCAAGAATTTTTATTAGTAACAAACCCCGAAAGATGTTAAGCAGGGGTGTGAAACAAGGTGCTAAACATTTATATTCTTCCTCCCACAATGTACTTCCTAGTAGAATTTTTTTCAAAGTTACAGCAGCCATCAATGATATCAGGCTTATGCCCTAGAGCAGTAGGCTACTGTACATTTTACACAATGAAACTTATTGTTATCTATATATACTGGGAAGAATTAAGTCTCAATTGCCTTCAAGCACTGCTTGCCAGACTTCCTGCAACCAGTGCATAATATTTTTTAAGATGACGCATTTTAAGTTACCTCAGGCAACCATGCACATAAAGCACAACATCTCATCTCATTAGAGGACTGTATTACTGAATCCAATCACATCTTCCTTCTGTCATGCCTTTTCTTAAGATAAATATCCATGCTCCAGTCGTAACGAGCCAAACAATTCCTAGATGTGACTTTATTCAAATCAAGGATGGTCCACATAGAAGTCCAAGCTACTAGCAGCATTTTTAATGAGAATGTTTGATTCTTCAAGAGCCATATGAATCTGATGAACAAATCACAGAAGAACATTTACTTGTTAGTATATAAACACAATGATTAGGAGTTAACTAAGTCTAATTTTCCTCCAAGCTAAGTTTTCCTGAAAGAAGCAAATAAAGATGTAAAGATGAAAATTTCTTCTGAGATCATGTCAGGACCTGGCATTTCTGATTTTCTTGTTACCATTTATGAAGAGAAATAATTTTTGAATAATATATTTGTGAAAAAAAAGTAAATTACTTTTACATTCAACTTTCAAATTCTGCAGACTGAATTCTCTCAGGCATCCTACGCTGCTTTGCTCAACGCCACTCCATTATACTGACAGCCTTGGGAAGAGCAACATTATATATAATGGCACAGAGCAGCCACTTGATTTCTTTAATTAGGCACTAAATATCCCCATATCTAGTTGTATCAGGATTAGAGGACTGAGGCTGGACATTCATCCCACCGTGTTATACACACAGAGCTTGACTCATGTGGCATGTTGCTCAATGGTCGTGGAGCTATACCTGCGATGGATTCCAGCTGTACAAGCCAATTCCATTTCATCATTATCAAGCAAATCCATTTTCACTGCCTTTGCATAAAGCAATGAGTATCAGTTAATGTAAGATGTATTCCTGCTTATTTCCTAATACACATTTCTGATTACCTTGGATCATATTTTCCTGCATTGCTTTATCAAAAAGTACTTGTCTGAATCATATCTACCTGTCATGCATGGCATTGCTTTACTTTTGATTTATAGTCAAGTGATTACTGTTATTCTTTCATATACACAAAACACAAATGTTTTTTACACCATAAACAGCAGTACTGAATGTTACATTTGTTACATGAAACACTTCGTAATTGTGATTGCTAAACGCTACAGAGTTAAGTTTTCCTTCCCCTCAACAGAATCAAAAAGCTCCAATGTATATTTACAAATACAATACTGCTAAGTTTTAAATAAAGACTGCATAGCACAAAATACCTTTTTTCTGGCATCAGGTGCAAAGAGGAAGTCATTTTACTTTTGTTTAATATTGTTAAAGTTAGTTTTTGAAAATGTAACCAGTTTTAAAGGAATTAAAAGATTTCCCAAAGGTCACTCCTGTGAAATAGTACCATGCGAGCCATGAGAACGTTAAGCTTGAAACATTTAGAAAGGATTTAATGAGAATACTTTTACTGGAAAGTAACTCTTGGCTGTTACTCTGATAATCTGTGTCAGACACATACACAGCCATCCACAGTGTACATACACTACATTTCCACAGGTATCGTCTCTGAGCACCACGGTCCCTTCCCAACCCAGTTGGCTTGCCCAGCCAGTCCTGGCTCTAACTGCCCCCGGTTTCCCTCCTCTTAAATGGATCTAAATCCAACCTCGCTAACTCCTCTGTCAATGGGATGTTGATCATGCCTACATTGAAGATGGGCAGGTTCTTCCTTCTGATACCTGAACTTCAGCAAAAAGAAGTTACTTATACTGCAGTAGCGTTTAACCGTGGTGCCCTGGTTGATCTTCTACTAACACACATCAATACATTTTGGTTTTAGAATTGTACAGCTCTGCCACAAACACATTCTTATAAATACAAACTGCTGGTGATTTAACAACCATCCACTACCACCCTCTCAAAGCACAACTAAAACCAAATGGTTTAATAATCCATAAAAATCAGCAAAACATATCTTCACTTGGTGCTACAGAAGTTCTGTCACCCTGGCCTAGACTTTCTTTTACCAGGCAATACCTAGATGTATTTTCATGTGCTCTCCTTTGGGTCAAAAAAGTTCTAGTTCATGTTAGTGTTGAGTAACCTGCCACACTATGTACAATTGCTAAGGTTCACAAAACTGGGCAATTTATATTTGATTCAAGTACTTAATTTCTAAATTCTTTACTGTATATTCTGTAAATCACATGCTATCACTTATTAAAGAACAATGGACAGTTGCCAGACATGGTAGCTATAATTAAAAACCATTTATTTCGCAAAGAAAATTCAAGTGAAGCTTTTGTAAGAGAATACTTACCACCAAGCATGCTTAGTTTGTAAGATCGATTTTGAAGGATGAAAATTTGTTTTTTGTTTTGTTTTTATACTATAAAGGAGGAAGAAAGAGAGTTACTTGTGATATGTGGTATATGAAGTTTATTTTTAAAACTACTGTGCATTTTTCTAAATTAATGATGCCATAAATCAAAACCGTATAATACAGCTAGTGTGTCTAAATGTGCTCCCAGTGCAGACTGTAAAATAAGTTTTCCAAAACCTACACGCCGAGTTAAATCTATAAGTTGATCCCACTACTCTAAAAATTAGAGTTTAGTGTTCACGTATGCTTTTTAGTTTGTCTGCTAGACCTAGTATCTCGTCAAGCAAACCAAATAACTTGTCTATTGTACAGATTACAGTTAATACTCCACAGATATAAACTAGGATTAGTTTTAAATCGATTGTGCAGACGTTACATCACCATTTGATTCCTCCTGCTGAAGGCTGTTGTACAGATGCTTCCCTGGAATACCGGAATAGCTATGACACTGTGGAAAACGGGGGGAAGTGCCAGGGAGAGAAACCAGCAAACAAGAAACAATGCAGAGTCAGCAACCCTGGTATCCAAGATATCCGAGTACCCAAAGCTGAATTGTAAAATTAGTCTGGTTATGCAACATGGGATTTTCTAGTTGGGCATCCCAACCACTCTAAACTATTTTAAAAGTTTCTCTCTCCAGAAGCAGAGATACAGTCATTAATAGGTTTTTATTTCAAAGACAAACTCTGTACGTGTTTTCTGAATGTTCCCCTTCAAAAGAAGAGGGAAGAGCCTGAGAGACTCACAGCAATCAATGTCCTAATTAGTTAGGATTCTTCCCTTTAAAATGATTTTTCATTTTAGAAATACCATTTCTTTAAAAATCAAAGCTTCTCTGCAGAACTGCATTACTCCCAAATAATTAATGTCTATCACGAATTAACTCGGGGCCTGGGATTAGCTGAGGGCCTGATGATTAAGGCATTTCCCCGAGGATGTGGAAGATCCAAGTTCAAACCTGATTTGCCTGATTCAGACCACGAATTTAACCCCCAGCCTCTCATCTCCCCAGCAAATACTTCACCTTTTGCTCTGGGAAGCCAGCCTTTCATTTATCAAGGGATGGTATTTATTTACACAGAAGAGAGCAAAGTCAACGGCAAATATTTGGAGAGACTCATCCCTGGGCCTGTTGTAGGCAACTGCAGCCTATTGAAGAGCCTGCTATATATTGATCAAGCCATCCATACAGCATGTAGAAGGCTGAGACAGCATTCCGTTGCCATTTCAAACCCACTGCTATGAGATATCTTTTCCACAGATAAAACAGAGAGAATTGCAGGCCTGGAAGATGACCTGTGCCCAGCTGGAATGGCAATGGAGGTCACATGAGGACGTTTAAGGCATCTCCAGTGGCATGGATTGCCTGTGCTTAGTCAGCTAATTCCCACCCTGAGTTCCTCAGGCAGCTCTAAACTGGGCAAGCCAAAAGCCTGAAGGTGCATCGTCCATGTCCTCTGTGAATAAAGTGAGCTAATTGAATGCTAGCTGCTCCAAATTAGCCTTCTTTCAAAATCTCAGTCAGTCACAGTTAAATTTCAGTTAGAAACACTGGGGTTTTTTAATTTTTTTTTTTTTTTAATGCTGAGAACTTTCTGAGATTAAAAACTATTTATCTGTTAGGTCAATTAAATCTGGACACAAGTGATCTGGAGTAGTCTCCTAGTATGGCTTTGTTTAGATAAGAAAGGGAGTTAATATCAATACTGTTTCAGGGTAAGCAATTAAATAACGTCAAGGGAATTCTAAAGCAGAAATCAGTCCACTACACCATGGACCTGTAAGTATCCTCATAAACCCAAAACCAAAACACGTTTGGTTTACTAGGTCAAGCTGCATGTGTGCAGTAACAACTACGTTTCATTGCCTGACTGGCATCTCCACTCTGTTTTCTGTAGGACAAAAATTACCTAAAACCGTACGTCCTTGAAGACAGAACTGCTGTGAGCTCTCAATGGGAATCCTATCGTATAGTTTACTACCATTTGTGTCATTCTATTTAATTTGCTATTTCTTCCTTACAAAACGCGGGTAATAATCACGGCAAATTGATTCCCGTGAGCTCCTCGGACAATTAAAGCTATTTGGTTATTGCCACCTGCCTGCTGTTTCCATTAATGCAATTTTCAAGGTTTCTTTTTTTTTTTCCTTCCTGCTTCTCACCCCAGTAAATTCTTTGCCCAGTCTTGACACATCGCTGTGCTGCAATTAGTGTTAAAATGCTGCGGAAAGCATCTGTCCTTGAATCTGATCATTCATATTGCCAAATATTGCTTTGCCATATGCAAATTTAGTTTTGAAAATTTATGAAATTTAGCTTTTTTTTTTTTAATATGCAGAGTAAGGGAAACATGTACATAGCAACAGATGACACTATTTTTAATCAGAGCCTAGGTAGCTTTGCTGTTATTAAATATCTAACCATTTTATTCTGGACCTCTGTGATATTTACTAAATCGCCTGCTATGTCCTAACCTCCCAGTTAAATACACATACAGGAGTGAAAAAGAGGTGCCGTATTTATCCTTTTTTTGTGTGTTATTGTTGTCTTGTCATATCTTTAACTGTTTCTTTCTTGGAATATTTTGCTTTTCCTCCCCTATTTCTCTAGTTCACTACCAACTTTTTAAGATCTGCATTCTCAAATACGCGGTATCACCCAGACCTCTCAGGTTGTGATCTTTCTGTCCAAGACCAAACTGACCACTGACTTTTGTGGAGAAGAGGGGCAAAAAAGCAAGGCAAGGCCATGGATCAGAGAAGTAAAGACTAAAAGGGGAAGGAGGAAGTGAAAAGTCTCAGTTTCAATCCTGTTAAGGAAAATTCAAGTTTTGCTTTATACAGCAGCTAGAACAAAAGCAAATCTGAAACGGGTTATTTCACCTTCTAAAATATAGTCAAAACCTGGATTTCCTCATTAACCTCCTCTAACTGCCATGTTGGTTATAGTCAGACGCATATGCCGTAGATAGCCTGGGTTATCCATACCAAATTACCAAGACTGTGAGGTTGCAGTGGGATAAGCACATCAAAGAACCTGGTGCTTCATTCTGATAACCACAGACAGCCAATTAACTTCCTGACAGATTCTGACATAATCACTAACTTATCACTGCACAAATACAAGCTAATAGTGTCTTCATATTACAGAAGGTAATGAAAAAATGTGAAACTATAAAAATAGCCTTGATTTTATTCATGGCTATTACTTATTTTTCAGGCAGGCAAGTGGGAACACAAAAATATTTAAATCCATAACCTAAGCACCAATGTGGATCCAAGTGTCCTGCAAACTGAACGCACATGTAAAACACAAATTGGACCTGCAACAGAGAGAAGAGGTATCAGTCCAATTCCAGCTGTGTTCCCCAACAGACACAGCAGAAAGCTGATGGGTAAAAGCAGCAGCAGGAATCACCAAAAAAATCTCTAATTTGGGAACAAAGCTTAACCTATCTTTTTATTTGCTTTGATTATCTAATGTGCCACCAGATTTTAAACACCAGGGTAGAATTTCCAGACTTTGCAGATCATTTAAAAGCTTAAGGGATTATCAAACCAGTCATTTAAAATGACATTTTCACTGCGCAAATATTTGTCTATTAAATAGGCTGTACGGTACAGGACCTGATCAGCCTTGGCAGCAGTACAGGTTCTTCATATGCTGCAAACCCCACTGTTTCCTCATAAAGCTGTCAAGTCTCAGCTTAATGAAACATATATAAACCCAATGATGTTGGCCATGTCCCGGCAAGCTAATTAATTTTGTTGTTTTTTTTCCTGTTGAGTCCCTACTATTAGGACTTCTATCAATTTATTGGTTTAGGAGCACCCCAGCAGGTCTGCTGCCAGCACTGGGATACAAAATTGAGGAATAAGTTTAATTTTCAAACAGCCAAAACATTTATGTATCTACAAATACCTTTTGTCTTACCATTATTATATTAACCCACAGAGGACGGAAAATCAGGGAGCTTTAGTAACAAGTGCCTCCAAAATGACCCAACAACTGTTCATTCCTCCTGCCGTTTCGTGAATTCTTCCATGCTCTATACTACTGTTATCTGAGATGCATTCCCTACCACTTCTCTTTGGGACTTTACTACACATACCACCAGACTCATGGTCTGAAGGATCCAGAAGACATAAACTGTTTCCACAGTTTAGGGTGGAATCTGTAATCAGTCTTAGGAAATTAAGACTATTACCTCAGTTGTGTGATAGAGAAGACGGATCACCACCATCCCTATTCTATTCACCAAGCAAGAACATTCCTACCATAATTTTTAAGTACTGGAAAAAGGTGGGGAAAGCAAATAAGTGAATAAACAAAGCCAAGTACCTTGTTACCACCACACAATACATGACACTTAACCTTCTGTAAGAACTTCAACAATTCTACTGAAAACTTGTGTTATTCCAGAATATGTTACTGCTATTTTTAAATTTGACATCTGCAAGGAAGGACCTCTACGTAGCATTTCTACCAATAAACAAAATAGCTGATCTCTGCCATTAACTAATTACTTTTAAAAAAACCCAACAAAATAGTGCACACAGAACAATAAAAAGAACTTACTGACAATATTTGTCTGGGTTTCCAACTAAACTAACTTTCAATGTTTCTGCCCAATCCTACTGCCTATCCTATATTCATTTTTCACAAACATTCTAGCGAACAGTTTATGTGGCAGAAATACTTCTGAAACAAGTATTTTTTTAAGTGAATATTGTGGAACAGACTTGAAAAGTCAATTGCTGGTATTTGCAGTAGAAATGTGATTTGAAGCAGCCAAGTTCACTCAACTGAAAAATATAAATACACAATGTTTCCATGTATACAATGAAAACCTGAAAATCTGGGCACTGAATTTATGATAAATGCATTAAATTTCCTTGAAGATTCTGAACAGACACACTTAAACATCTGAGATAGACAACCAGTCAATTCCCAGAACAATCTGCAAGAGCAGTAAAAAGCCAAAAATAATGCAATACATTAATTCTGTCAAGTTATTTATCCAGTCCCATTTACAACTCTAGTTAAGTTTTATTACCTCTGTAGGGAATTTTGAACTAAAGAGAAAAAACCTGTCCAAAAGTAAGTTTGTATGTAATTGCACCGTGGCTTCCAAACCCCCGCCCCCCCTCCTGTGGCCCGTAGGAACAAATAACACTACTCTACACAGAGGAAAAAAAAAAACAAGAACTGTATACTGAAGACATGACGGGACACCCTACATGCTCTCGTCCTACAGGCAGCAGGGAAGAGGGCTAATGCTAGCAGTGAGGTTCAGAGAGTCAGCTGCTAGAACTGATCCTATTTTTCTGCCAGAAGCATGATTGAATAAAACAAGGAAGAAAAAAAAAAAAGAAAAAAATCAGAGCTAGCAACAAACCTTCCCTCATTTTCCTTTGCCCTTCAGGAGATCACTTTGATGGGAATTAGACAGTCCCCTGCAGGAAGCTCTTTAGTTCTTGTTAAGTCTTCTCACAGCATGTTTGGTGGAAAGGAGAGGTGGCGTTTGATGCCCTTCATCACTGTTGCTGCTGATTTTCTGAGGTTTAAGAAACATCAGTCTGTTCGCATCGCTTTCGAGAGCTGCCAAAGCCAAGATCTCACATGGGTTCCAAGCTTCTGGCTGCTGCGTTACAGCACATCCCCTCAGGCAAGCCCGCGCGCCAGGGCTGAGCACGTTCCACACATCAAACGCTCGTTTGAGGATCTTTGGTAGGTGAAACTGCTCTTTCTCCAAGTGACTGCGTGTGCTTGTGCTAACACAGATTTAATTGCGTTTCCAGATTGCATTTGAAAATCACAAATGAAATCTTTTCCCCTTTTGGACCTGCTGTTACAACTACTACTAAAGCATCTGCACCCAAAGGGGAATTCTTGCCCTCCAATACAGACAGAATAGATTTTCAGTTTGGTTTTGTGGTTTTTAGGGTTTTTTGGTTTGTTGGTTTTTTGGTTGTTTTTTTTGGTTTTTTTTTTAAATCTCCAGTGCCTTCAAGGAATAGAGGTATGGGTACTTCCATTACACAGATTAATGATTTGCCACTGTAATGCAGTGCTTCACTAAGGACAGACAGGTATCTGACAAGACATTCTTTCCTATTTTATTTAACAGCACCTCCGTGTTTTGCCCCGCTGGGTTTTGCTGAGGTAGAAGCAGAAACCACAAACCCACTCTGCCGTTCTCCTGCCTTTTTCAGTAAACCACACTTCCTCCTGCTTGAGTCGTAACCATGTTTGCCTTCTAGTTCTTCTCTCCAGCTTCTCCCCTACGGAGTCACTGGAGTTTTGTTCCCCGACCTCTTCTCCATTTGCTCTCTGATTTTAAGTCTGTTCAAACAGAAGGAGTTTCTCAAAGACTGTACTCATAAAATGAACCTTCACCTCTTCACCACCTTTACTTCCTTTCGCACTTCCGAAAATTGCAGAGCGCTGATAAAGTCTGAGTCACTTTTATTGCTTATCAGGGGTTAAAAAAAAATTCGCACTTAATAAGCCTCCACCACCTCCTTTGGTTTCATATTTCGCTCCCTTTACTCAAGCTGTCTTTGTATTAAGTGAAAAACTACTCCAAAGGTTTTCTTTACATCTACCACATCCTATGATCTCTAGGCACAAGGGCAGCACTTCAGTGAATCCGGATCCCTTTCCTTCCTGTTCAAGGTCTGCTCTGCTGCTGCTACCGAATTTGGTGTGTTACCATTGTACACACATCGCCAAGGAAAATCTGGCTCTCCTCCTGGCCAGTAGCAGACTTTCCCTATCTGTTAACCTTCCCTTTGGATGGATTTATACAACCCACTCTGTTAACAGATCAAGCTTTCAAGTACCTGCTCATCCCTGCTCACACGCACAGCAATTTTTCTTTTAGCAGCTGTGATTCAGCAGCCTTTTGATCCATAGCCATCCTTAGCACCTAAATGTTAAGTGGCATTAAGAGTCTGAGTCAGAAACATCAGTCTGCAGCGGCTTTGCGATCAGCCACTCTCAGATGTCTCCTCTTTTTTCTGCGGAGGATTTTTAGTTCGTGGTTTCATCTTTCTGCTCAATCTGATCAACTAAAAGAAAAAAAAAAAAAAAAAAAAAAAAAAAAAAAGGACATGAACGTGATTTAGCACATAGGCGAGGTTACTGTGATTCACCAGGTCTATTTATCTGATCACTACTTTTTACGTACGCCTGGAAGATAGAGGCATTTGGTGAGACAGGTATTATCACCGTTATTTATATTACCCACAACTAAAACGCTACACGAAGCGCCACGGACCCCCCACGGCCACGCACTGATTTCACACATTTCCATTGGCGCTGTTTGAGACCGCATATTAAAACCCACCAATCTTCCCAGCGCAGGCTGATGAAAGCCCCGGCAGAAACAGCTGCATTTCACATGTGGTTTCAGTTAATGTCTCATCCTCCGTGTTTAACTCTGGCTGGCCGTGCCGCTTTTTAATAGTCACACTCCTCTTCAGCTTCGCGTTAGAAGCAAGGCACTCTCCCCTGAAAAGCACAGAAGAATACAATGAGGCTGGTAGCACTTCATTTCTGGAGTGTCCAAAAGCACGTTTTTATTGCCGTAACGTGAAGAGCAGTTCACATTTGGTATGCTGTAAGCACACAAAACAGTGGCATGGCACTGTTGAACAGCGTAAACACACACTGATCTGTCCCCACAGTAATATTTCCTTTCAATAAAAATGAAGCATTACCCAAAGCAAGTAGCACTGTATATTTTTCAGCCTAGATCTACTATTAAAAATAAAAACAAACAAACAAACAAAAACAACCACAAAACACAGACCGCATCTTTTTCTACTTTCTCTTCCTGAATGGGCCAGAAAAAAAAGAATCACAACTATTTACTAGGAGCTGGAACATACCTAAAAAACAATGGCCCTACATAGGTCAGACAGTCCCTTAGGTGGGAAACAAGAGTGTAGAAGGATGTTCTTTTTTCCCCATTGAACCTAAAATTAGGTTAAAGGTCAGTAATGATCTCACACAAGCAAGCCTACATGTCTCCCCCACGTGAATGACTGTCAGACAGAGACATCAATGCTACTATTTTTTTTTTTTTTTTTTAAAATCTGCATTTCAGGCCACGGGAGTCTTCTCTACAGGCAACTTCGCTGCAGGTTGTGGTAGCATCCTATGGATTGGAAGGTAACAACCAACAGCGATGACACAGGTTTACGTGTAGAAATACATGACGCACTCTGGTTTGACCAACACATTGACTAAATCAATGGGATCAGGGGAAAAAAGCTTACTGAGGACCATCTTGAACATGGTAATTGTTAAAGTTACTAGGACAGTGTGGAACAGGCTCTCAGGAAAATCCATCCTCTACCAAAATCAGCAGCCAGGATTGTTGACTCTGGTTTCTTCAGCTCTCGGACAATAACAACTTCATCTGCTTAGCAAGAAGCCCTGCTACTCTCTATTCACTTGCAAGAGCAGGAACAGGAGCCATCAAATGCCTTTTTTGATTTTAGCTATTTTCTCTTCAATCTGAAATGACAGGCCCTATCCACCCGAGAGGTTCGCTTTTCAGTGAGCACTACGTGCCCATTACACCTAATGCACGAGAGCCTTTCATTTCAAGAGAGCTGCAAAACCCTTTTTCCCTAATATTCCCAATAATACGCAATAAAGACATAAATGCTTAGGCTGTGTGCAGAGGAGAGGAGTGTAGAATAAGGATAAGAAAGCACTTTCCAACATTATGGACTCACAAGAAGATAGCAGCACCAGCCCACAGCACCGGTGTCAAATATGTTCCACAGAGCAGGGCTGGGCTCAGAGAATTAACAAAAATGTGTTTAATTGCATATTATGGTAAATATAACATGGGTGCCCATTGTTACCGGACCGCTTCTATCCCGGAATTTGTAAATAGCCTTCTGCCTTACACAAGCCCTTTGCAAATCCTGAGGAAATGGAGAAGCAACTTCAAACTAAATTTGCCTAATTGTTTTTGAATGTGTGGTAATCAATAAAGTGAATGGAGAGGACAAGTGGGAAAAGGTCACAGCTGATAACTACCTGGCTCCTCACTGGGCAGAGGGAAAGAATTTAAGAAAAACATTTTTCTCTGTCCCTACTCCCCATGTGGAAGAATGGATTAGGTCAGGCTCATTGCATCTTCCCCTTCTCCCTTCCTGTAAAGGTGCGTAATAACTAAAGGCAGTCAACCCTAAAGCCCAAGAAAACAGCGTGGCTGATTCTCAACTGATGCATACTTATGCATACTAAAACTAACTCTGTTCTGCACAGTGGAATTATATGAGGATAAAACCAGTGGAGTCCCAAGGTCAGAGTTGCCAGCCAGTACCACCAAACTATGAAACCCTTCTCCCTGGAAACCAAAAATAGGACAGGTCATTCCCTAAGCTGTCAAAATCTACTTTATTGCTGTTTTAAAAGCCACAACAAAAAAGTGGCAGAGAACAAAGGGGAAAAAGAAAGAAGTGATGTGACTGAAGCCCTCCCAATGGACCTTTGCAAGCAAAAGGAGAAAGGCAAAAAGAGCGAGAGGTCACAAAAGTACATGTAATTAACATAATCAGTGTAAGAGTGCTGTCAGCAAATTAAAAATGGAGAGTCCGTAACACCCAGAAAGTGTGCTTAGGGCAATGCCGTGGAGAGCAGCAAGATACGAGACGTGTGCACTTTGGAATGAAGATGAGGATTTCTAGTCACTGAAAAACGTATACATAAAATGTATATACTGGACTTCAATCATTAAGAGTCAATCTCGGCATTTTGCATACATTTATAGTATGCAAAGATAAATTACGAAGACGTTAAAAAAAAATTTGTGATCAAGCAGATTGCCCATTGATTTATTTAACTTTCTTATCTGTTTTGACCTAGCCAGCATTGAGTTGTCTGAGGAACACTCTAGTATGTATTTTTTTTAGTTCACAGACTTAACAGCATTTACTCTGTAAACTAGAGTTATTGGAATTTTTAAAGTTTTATTAACCCCTATTACATCCGCTCGTTACATTATACTGCAAAAGCTGTTTCCTTTCTTTGAAAATAATCCTTGAAAATTATCAAAAAGGAATTCTTCAGAAAAACCTTAACCTGTGCAAAAACCTATTGCAAAGAAAATGATTGCAAAGAATGACACACAAAATACCCTCATCTCTGGTGTTATTCTTCCTCATCCCTCCTTGGGTAGCAAAACAAAAACCTTTGTGCAAGAGGAAAACAGAAGATTAATGTGTTTGAGTAAAAAGTAAACAGATGCTTTCACAGAAGTCATGAAGATCAAGGTCGCTGAGAAAGGTAAGTTTCAAGGCAACTTCGAATTCTCTGGAAGCTGGCAGGAGGAACAATTTTACATCAAACACAGGAGAATCAATTGAGCAGCTCGCTTAGGCTTCCTTGAGCTTCAGCTGTGGGACTTGGTTTGCCATATTAAAAATAAATTAAGTTGGCAGTTCAATAATCTGAGTTGTAAATGGCAGTTGTCGAGCTGTTCTTGCCATAGGGGCAGCAGCCTCGGGGCGAGAAGCACTTCAGCCCTCTTCACCGCATCCTCTGCTCCCAGCAAACACCTTTTCACTTCGCTCGTAGAGAAAGACTTCTCTCAGCCACCTGAAAGCCTTCCGTTCAGTCTTGTCATACCTCCCCAGCCTGTTAATTGCCGTAAAAATCAAACCTAAACGTACAGCCTTGAACCACAACAAGGTTTCAGGTTTTCCGGGTCCCCAGAGGTTGGGAAAATAAACCTGGTCCTTGTTCCTATGTCAAAGACCAAGTCTAGGAGATGAAGGATTAAAAGAGAGCCAAGTCTCTTTGTTAGCCTGACTTTTAAAACAAAGATGAAGTTTCCCATAGCAGCAGGGCGCATGGTGCCAGGGACGGCTTCGCCGCCTGCGGATGATGCCGCTCGCTCCTCCGCCTCCCCACGCAGCAAAGACAACAAACAACTCCCTCCCGCTGCACGCGTTCCGATCTACCATTTCAAACAGAGCCCTTCACGTTTCATCCTAAAGTGGCACTTGTTAAAGGAGCTGTGACCACTCGGGCTATTTCCTTTGAGGATGATAACACTGCTGCAGAAGCTTCATTATTATGCTAATCGAGCACAGTCTGAGCAGCTTTCATAACTGCCACATTAAATCATCTACCAAGGGGAGGCCTCAAGAGCCATCTACATTGCGCTGCATGCATATTAATGAAGCCTGTAGCAGCAGAATTGTTTTTGAAGCGATAGCCTGGTAAGAAGAAAAAGAAAAAAAAAAGACATTATTTTGAATGTTGGAAAAACTAGAGGTGGTTAAACTTCACACAGGTTTTGCAAGTTCAGTTCTGAGGCTGGGTGCTATTGTCTTCTTTCCTCATTCTGTCCTCCTCACACCCTGGCCCCCTCTTCCTTGCCCAGGGCACATTGCTTATGATGCACCTAAAGAAGATAACGCTACTACGAAATGAGATTAAAAAAACAGTACCTAATAGCATGCCTTCCAAGTAACTCAAACACATCCATCAAGACCATCATCCAACTCAAACGCATCCATCAAGATACAAAGGCAAACAAGTGACATTTGGAGAGATCTTGGGCTGACAGCTGAATACAGATACATTTTTCCCAAAAGATAAACCACCTGGAAGCCACCACAGATGAAGGTGGATGCAGACAAAGAGGTGAGGCTGAAGAAATAGCAGGAGCGATAATCACAGCAGCTCACCTGCCCCAACAGTGCCACACTGCTTTTTTCCCACATATGTTCTAGAAACCGTGTACTGCCAAGAGGCAGTTTAAGGACAGGGTGATGGCACTACTGGCAGGAACTGGGAGCTCTTCTCCACTCATAGAATAAAATTGCCTAAAGGAGAGAGCACCAAGAAAAATGAGGACAACATTGGCACTGTTGTTGAAGCAAAGTCAGGACCTTTTTATCAGATCACAGGTTTGTTTAGACAGTTAGGCATATTTTAAAATGATTTATAGGTGAATATTATGGGCACTGTGGAAACAGCACACACCTTAGAAAGATAGCATCCCAGGAAACGTTTTATGAATCAAGCCGTGCCCTCTCTTCCATCACCGTGTTCTGTAATATCAACAATCCGCTTCCCTATCTTCCTCCTGCTACTCTCCTGCTCTCCTCCCTGGACACCTAACCTCTAGAGCCAAACAATTCTTGACAGCAATCCTTCATGTTCTCAGGACATCACCTTCTAGCACTCTCTCCTTCCCCACACCTCTTTATTCCAAAAGGATTCGATAAGAGAAAGCCAGTGTTTACAAGAGCAAGAATTCACCTGGAACCAGTAAAGAATGACTTTTCTTTTTCAGTTTCTCTTGAAATCCAAGAAAATATCAGTGTCAAAGTATTATTTTTATTATGAATGGAGACACTTTTTGCATAGTATCGCTGCAAATGCCACAGTGAACCCTGCATATTACATACATGCAAAAGGTTGATAAAAATCAGTCACACAACCTTCCAGGTAAGACTTTGTAAGTCTTTATCTGACAAGAAAAGACTAGAACCAGAATAATGAAAGAATAATTAAATGTTCTCATAATAACTGCCTTCACTACTGAAAGCTGTAAAGTTTCATTTTTCCATCTTCAAGACTTTTCCTTCAAATGCTACCTTTTCTATCTCAGTTGTGTTGCCTGCATTGAAGGGTACCACATCATCGCGTAGAATTACACAGCTCTAAGTTTAAATAGACTTTCTTGAATACTTCAGTACTGGTTTTGATTTTGGGACTCAGTAACTTGAAACAAATAAATTAAAGGTAGTGTATTATCCTCAAGGAGATTTTTCACCCCCAGTACGCTATAGCTGCTTTTTAAAACTAATTAAGCAGATAAGCTGGCACATATAGATATTATGTCCATCATTCAAGACTCGTATTTCAAAATATCTAAATTTAAAGATAATCTAGTATATATCGGCCTTGAAAAGGAAAGAAAATATTTACAAGCATTTTATAATTCAGCAAGCAATATTAATCTGATAATACCATGCTGTGATAGA
>WHYT01016666.1:26134-53169 GCA_009806455.1 Tetrax tetrax | reverse complement strand
AACATTGGCACTGTTGTTGAAGCAAAGTCAGGACCTTTTTATCAGATCACAGGTTTGTTTAGACAGTTAGGCATATTTTAAAATGATTTATAGGTGAATATTATGGGCACTGTGGAAACAGCACACGCCTTAGAAAGACAGCATCCCAGGAAACGTTTTATGAATCAAGCCGTGCCCTCTCTTCCATCACCGTGTTCTGTAATATCAACAATCCGCTTCCCTATCTTCCTCCTGCTACTCTCCTGCTCTCCTCCCTGGACACCTAACCTCTAGAGCCAAACAATTCTTGACAGCAATCCTTCATGTCCTCAGGACATCACCTTCTAGCACTCTCTCCTTCCCCACACCTCTTTATTCCAAAAGGATTCGATAAGAGAAAGCCAGTGTTTACAAGAGCAAGAATTCACCTGGAACCAGTAAAGAATGACTTTTCTATATGGTTGAGAAGTGTTTATCCGCAATCTCAGTTTCTCTTGAAATCCAAGAAAATATCAGTGTCAAAGTATTATTTTTGTTATGAATGGAGACACTTTTTGCATAGTATTGCTGCAAATGCCACAGTGAACCCTGCATATTACATATGTGCAAAAGGTTGATAAAAATCAGTCACGTAACCTTCCAGGTAAGACTTTGTAAGTCTTTATCTGACAAGAAAAGACTAGAACCAGAATAATGAAAGAATAATTAAATGTTCTCATAATAACTGCCTTCACTACTGAAAGCTGTAAAGTTTCATTTTTCCATCTTCAAGACTTTTCCTTCAAATGCTACCTTTTCTATCTCAGTTGTGTTGCCTGCATTGAAGGGTACCACATCATCGCGTAGAATTACACAGCTCTAAGTTTAAATAGACTTTCTTGAATACTTCAGTACTGGTTTTGATTTTGGGACTCAGTAACTTGAAACAAATAAATTAAAGGTAGTGTATTATCCTCAAGGAGATTTTTCACCCCCAGTACGCTATAGCTGCTTTTTAAAACTAATTAAGCAGATAAGCTGGCACATATAGATATTATGTCCATCATTCAAGACTCATATTTCAAAATATCTAAATTTAAAGATAATCTAGTATATATCGGCCTTGAAAAGGAAAGAAAATATTTACAAGCATTTTATAATTCAGCAAGCAATATTAATCTGATAATACCATGCTGTGATAGAACAATGTAACACAATTACGTCAATACTCCCACAAAACCAGAGGCAATACTACCTTAATTATGAGATATAATATATATACAGATGTAAACAGATTTTTGGACTCCTAAAATGTACCAGCAAAACATAAGAAATGTTTTGAGTGACTGCCAAAGTCTAAGAGCTTAGTTTCTCAAATGGATAAAATATGTAACATGTCAAATATCTAACTGCAAATCATGGACACACACTGCATTTTAATTGCATTTTGCACACCTTACTCTCATTTTTGTCCAATTAGCTGTTCAGCTTCGAGAGCTTTGGGATAGAGACCAACTTCTTCTATATGTTTATATAGTACCTCTCAACAGCACAACAGGGCTCACTCCTGGACGAGTGCCTACTGCTACGCTGCTGTTCTGCTGCCGTTAATGACCATGGAGATGATTTGCATGATGCGATGGAAGAGGCACACGGGAACAGTGGACACACACACACACCTTGCGTGTGTTATGAGTGATAATTTCACAGGCTAATTTTCCTTCATATGTCTTAGAAATGTGTTGGCTTGGTAGTTCTATGAAAGAAATTGGTTTGTGTTGTAAGCAAATTAATGAATGCCAGCCTTTGAAAGATGAACAGACAGCAGAATACACAGAAATTCCATTAGCTAATAATATAAAAAGTATACTCCACAAGGTAAAGTTCATCTTCAAGAATCTAGTTTTGTGCATACACACAGAGCTCCGAAGATACCCAGAGACCTCTGAATGGTTTTCATTTGGATACAAGTCTTGCAAGTCCTCAACTCCTAATCTCTGAAAGCCTGACATTAAATTAAACCTATATATGTGGTTTTGCTGGGGGGTGGGATGAGGAGGGAACTACTATATGGTATTTGCTAAGATATTACCCACAGAGGGGACGTTTCCCACTGTCGATACCCAAGGATCCAACTTCATTGCTAGTCTGTGAATCACAAGTTCCTAAACCACTGTCTGTCTATTTAATTTTAAGCACTCTTTATCCATACCATTTAATGTCTATTAGATCACTGCAACATGCTGGGTTTGTCCTGTGTAATTTCCTATGTCTCTTTTAGAAATTATTTATTCTCCTTCACTTCCCCAGAGCTGTTCTGTACCCTATTACCGTGTCTTCCTGAGGGGTCCTTTCTGCAAGATGGAGTTATGAGAGATTTCAGCATTGTCACTGCAGAGATGCTCTCAAGTACCACAGCCACTGGGCTTGGCTCTGCTAGCTGTAACGTCATTAGGGGGACTTCATAAGATCATCAGAGAATGAAAGAGATGCATCCCACTTTAAGTGTGCCTGTGGGACCAGCACTTCCAACTGGTCCATCAGACTGGACAATGAAGTGCTAAGACAGCATCGGAGCCTGCAGGTAAAAGGCTGAACCACTGCTGCGTCCTGCCTTCCCTTCACGAAACAGCAAAAATGCTCTCTGGAAGCACCTTCTGATTCTCAGTCAGATTCAACACTCAGTGGTTAAGAAAGAAAAAAGAACCCCGTCCTTCATTACGGAACAACTGTAACTCAAGGCCATCACCTAGACATGTTGGGAGGAATATAGAGCCTCTGCTTATCTGAAAATACATCACTTCTGGAGCTCTACACTTTGTTATTTCCAGTCAGAACATTTTTTTTTAAATTATGTAGTTCAAATTGACTATGTTTCCTTGTATCGCTAATTAATCACCAGAGCAAATCCGCTGGCACCTAGACTTCTTCAATGTCATGTAGAAGGTGAGCTAACAGATTGACAACATTCAAAGGAAAATCCATATTTATTAATGGACAGAACAAACCAAATGCCCAGGTTAGAGCAATGTGCACATGTGTAACAACAATTCCCAATTTTGAAAAGTGAGTTATTTCTCTGCAGGGACAGCTTAATACAGTAGAGTGCACAGACCTGGACCTCCGCCAGCACCTGTCTGCTCAGGAATTCCATCCACTTTAATAAGCTGCTGCTCTCTGGATCTCAATTAACCAGACAAGCTGGTGCAATTTTAGAGAACTCAAAAATAAGAGAGGGGAAATTTCACAGATTCTCCATCTGTAGGCCTTCTGTAAGCGTGACACATACAAATAGAACTTAACATTGTAGGTGACATCCTTAAAATTATGAATTACAGTGAGGCAATGAAAAGCTAGTAGAGAAACACCAGCATGAGGCCCCAGAACAAATGTTATTTTTCATGGCTTGCTTCAATCATTGTCATCAGAAGTCAGCATCTACACTACGCACCTTATTGATACAACCGCTCCAGTGGAATCTGAGCTCTGCCAGAATGGTTAACTGCTCCATGAATTAACCCTACCTACAAGTAGGCAGAAGGGTCCACCAGCATGAGTCCAATCACAGGACTGAGGCCCACATTTGCACAGTGACAATTTAGCTACCAGAATACAGATACATCAAAAGGCTTCAATCGCACAGTAGATCACGAGAACCTTATTTTCACTTTACAAGAGTCTTACAGGACTTTAAAGGAATGGAAATAGTAAATTCTTAAATAAATTACAATAAAATCCCACAATATTTTCTAGGAAACTGTATTCTTTCCACATACTTTGCAGTCGTACTGTAGAATTCCAGAGCAGAGATAAAAGTTTCCAGTAAGTTATTTTTGCTTACACTTATGTAGCCTAGAAATTCCTAGTAAACGCTGTTAGATTGCTCACATGCACTTTATTTCACAATAATGACACAAAATGCTGCTACTCTGCCCCGTAAAGCAGCCTGTCATTTCCTAGACTCATTATCTGTCTGGTCTATTGGGATCATATGCTCTTAAGATGGGATTCTTTCAGTTTTTATCGGTACTTAGCACAATATAGCTGTTAACTAAGTTGTGGTGTATAATTTGTGCATTTTTCATCTCATGATAAGAGATGTTTATTGTAATTCAATGCAGGGCACATCAGAAGTGCAGGTTATATTTATTAAGAACATTTGAGAAGTGGCAGGATGGACTGTGGATTAAAAGTAGTGTAAATCTGTGTGTTAGACACCTTTTTTTCCAAAGCACATTAGTGCAAATAGGAATCAGAACATGTCTAGTGATTTATTCTTCTCATAAAACTATTTACTTAATCTCTACTACATCATCCTACACATCACTTTCCAAAGTACTTAGAAGATGACTGGAGATGATATTAACCAGGTGTCAATTTAGCGGTAAAATAACCATTGAAGGAAGATACCTGCAAGCTAGGACCTGTTGCTGCTCTCAGGGGTGTTTTTAATCAACTCCTCATGATTCCTTGAAGCCTTGTCTATTGGCAACCACAAAACCACAGAAGACAGCTGGAAGTGGACATTACCAGCGTGTAAAGCAGGCAAATAAACATCAAGGGTAAACTGGCATATAAAAAGAAAACCACCAGACTGAAGATGGCAAAGCAAAATATTTGCAAATTTCACACCCAACATCTGACTACTCCACAGGTCCAGTCATATCCCTAGTTTTTAATTCAGGCAACCTTCTCTACTGTGCTGCCTAATACAAACTGAGTATTGAAAAGACAATAGACATACATGATACTGCATAGAACATAGATTTTTAATTTACAAAATACTAACTACTTTCCAATAGGTACTGCAGTTCAGATCTTGGCCCAGCTTTTACATTCATATCCCAAGGAGACAAATATGAACACTCAAGCCTGAGGAAGGAATTAAGCATGAAAACTTTTGAGTCACCACAAATAAAAGTTAACATAAATTAACTGACAGACTTCCTTGTGACAGAAACCAGGGACAATCCCATTCACAGGGCAGTGCTGACCCCCACCCTCATATTAATACAGGTTTTAAGATTTTGTAAAGGCAGGGAGTGGAAGCCTTTAAACAGAGATGAATTTCCTTAAAGAATAGTAGTATATTAATTCTCTCTTAATGTACCACTATTCTGAATACAAACCAACCCATTTTTCTTCCTTTTTTTTTAATTTCCAAGTGTTAGAGGTGCAGCAATACGTATGTCTCCTGCCAATGTAATACCAACTCTAAGACAGACAGAAAAATGATGGGTTTCCCAGTTCTCTCCTTTTGGTTGACTTTTGGACTGTTTCACTTAACTACACCTATGTCAACATTAGTACACCACAGCCATGTCATCCTTACACACATCCTATGGAGACATGCCACATTAGATAACCATACTCAATGCCAGGACATAACCTGATTCACGCTGTAGATCTCCACTGAGGTCATAATAAAATAAATTTCCTCAGCGTTACTTGTGGGATCAATTGATTGCAAGGTCTAATAGAGCGAAAGTCCGAGAGAACATGAGAATGCTCCAGACACAGGGCATTTCTTTGAAATCCATGAAAGGCTGGATTACTAGAGGCTTTGGGCTATTAACACCAGCTGGTCATTAAGTCCACACAAATTATTATAGCTTTTATAACCTTGCCTTATCTAAAGAAAACAATTAAACATTTTAATTACATTACAGGGATGACAGAAGATAATTGGAGTTATCAGGAAATTATGTAGTCCTGTTAATGTGAGTTACTATGTCATTTCCATTGCTTACCAATGTACTTGCCATGTAGATAACGTAAAAGTAACTGTTCAATTAGGTCTATACTCAAACCACAAAGACAGAAGAATATAAAATAAGTAACATAAAACCAGATGAATTATCATATTAAGCTGGTATTGTATAATCTTATAAGGTCTGGAGACAGGACATAATGAGGAAGCCTGAGTTTAAAAAGCGCAGTTATTACCTGTGGAAACTACTTTTCATATCTACATTTATTTAAAATTGTGAAGTCCACAGAAGGATAAGAAAATTCTATGTTTACTTAGGTTCTGCACCATTTACTTAAAAAACAGTACCAGCAGTAGAGGACCACCTGCTGATGGGTGCTCTTTCTATCATTTAATAAAGTATTAGCCTCTCTAGATCTCTTCTGGCCTAGATCTCTCTAGTCCTACTTCTGAAATATCAGGAGTTTTTCCCTGTGTTTCAGTACATCAGTTCCTCATCGGGCTCAGGTTATTATAGCGAGATCTGCATAAGACTGTGTGTCCAAATTGGGTGCTTTTTACAGCATGACTTCAGTCTGTCTGCAATAGGTAGAGAATGTGTAGGAACGTGCCCCTTAATTTTTCACTGTCGTTCTTTTCTTGCATAAATCGCTAAGGCTGAACAGCAGGCACAGCAGCAGTTGCATCGGTTCCCAGGGAATTGCTGGTCATGATGTGCCAGTCTGTTGGACTTTGAAGATTCACTGCTTTGCACTTAAGGGAAATGGATAAGAAAATATTTACAAGTGCTCATTAGGGCTAAATTGTGTCCTTATCCCGTGCAGGTACACAGGGAATTAAGAAAATTCTGTAATGAGAATGGATGTAAGGCTGTAATGCTTATGCAGGAACAGTCAGCTGGACAAGGGAAGGATGAAGAACTGCACTACAAATACAGCACAGTGCCATGGTTGGTAGAAAGTGGAACATACATCACCTTTATCATGGACACAGTCACACTGTGATGCATAAACAGGAATATATTCTAGAAATATTATGTTATCTAACCTTTTCTCACCTTCAGCCCTGGTGAGGCTTCAGCTGTAGCCTACATGACGATGCTTCTCAAGGAAGGAAATGAGTGAAAAATCTGCATGGCTGTGTATGTGAGGCTGAAAGTCCACGTACTAGCCAGCAGAGCTAGCAGCTCAGAATGGGGAATAGATACAACACCACCCTAGCCAACACACCACAGACTGAATCATCATCAGTCCCGATTTACTACGATGTGCCTCATCCCTGGAAACATCCAAGGCCAGGTTGGATGAGACTCTGAGCAACCTGATCCGGTTGGAGATGTCCCCGCTCCTTGCAGGGGGGTTGGACTGGGTGGGCTTTGAAGGTCCCTTCCAACTCTAACCATTCTATGATTCTACGACAGTTAGTGCACCTTAGGAAAATTTGTATGCTCAATTCTGACCCGGTGAGATCACTTGAGATTAGTTTGAGAAGTTCATAAGCTATCAAGTAAAGCCCTCTTTCCAAAGACTGAGGAGAAGCAGGAGGTTAGTCCTTCCAAAACTACAGACCCACCTCTTCTCTAACACTCAATTTTAGATGGTCACAATTTCTATTTGTTCCAGACCTTTGTTTTACTTATTTGTCATAAGCGTCCTGCCATACTGGACGCTTCAACGGGCACCGAGGAGACCTAGTCATTAGTGCCTAGGTTTTCTCTTTTTTAGCGAATGCCCAAATGGGATGAGGAGGTGACCACCAGAGTGATCAGTGTTAAGCACAAGGAATTAGCACCTGTGCAAGTCTATGAGGTCACCTCTTGCCAGCAAATCAGAGTTTGTGAGTCTTTGCTTGCAGGTCAAACATATGAGCTTGCATGTTTCGGGACATAAATAACGGCATAAAAACCCTGCAAGAGAAAACTTGGCACATCTGAATTTTATGATAGCATGGGGATGGATTCAAATTAAAGTCTGTAAGATTTCATTTCCAGGTGTTTTCATGATGCCCACTTTATTTTGGTACAGTTTGGTTTTTCAATCTGTCTGGAAGTCTACACATTTCCTACACCGACAGAGGAATTAATTGGTTTGTCTCATGGAAAGGGCTACTGAAGATGGCATATATTCCCTTACATGTAAAACCACAAGTTTTTGTATTTTTCCATATTAACTAGTCATTTATCCCATCTTTCCTGAAGTTTAACATTTCACACAGATTGCACACATGGGTTTGTTTCCATTAACTTATTTGCCATTTGTACAGGTATAAAAGCCAGCAAGAATTAGACTCAAAGAGCTTCATCTATTTTTCCAGATAACTCAGCAGACTGCCTGTGAACACAACATTACAGCAGAGTAAATTCAACTGTCACAAAACCCCAAATTCCTTCCTACCAGAAAGGTCCACACGCAGCCAGAAATGATGGCCTGGTCGTTCTTTGCAGTGGTAATTCACAGAACTATAATCCCTGAACTGATACTCTGCTCAGTACCTTTAGGAAATCTGGTTACAGCCACACAGTCTCACATGGTTGCATGCAAAAATAGGCGCAAGCTGTTCATGAGGCGAATGCTAAACAAATCTTCATAGCAAAGCTGCTACTGTGGAAAAATTCTCTTGTCTGCCTGAGAGTTCTAAATTTACCCTAATACACCAGCCTTAGTCCACTCGTAACAAGCATTGCCCGCATGTCCAGCATCACTTGACCCTGATCATCTGCTCACTTGCTTTTCAAATTCTTTTCCCACAAGATATATCATCTGTACAAATCTCCCACTGCTTTTTCACAAGGTCTCTGTGCAAACGTGGCCTTGGGGAGCAATCCACTGTATTAAACAACTGCAAATAGTTCTCCTGATCTACATGACAAGCTATACTGGACAAAATGGTGCTATAAGGGAAGAATTATTTGAATGTGAAAAGGGTTATAGCTCACCAGGGAAAGCAGGAAAGCAGACAATGGCTACAGTATCACTGATGATATTGAGAAACTGGGACAGTATTATAATTACCTCCTCACCATAGCTGTCTTTCCTTAAACAAGCCATTGAGAGTACCTGATATAGATGCTTAAATGAAAAATAATATTTTTAGTCTCTTTTTTTTTTTTTTTAACAGGTTGTTAGATCTTTCTGTCCACATTCTGCTTTTGAGGGCAGCTTACATGTGGCCTTATGCTACTATCCAGCTTTACAAAGGATGAGAGATTGACAAGGCCTCAATGCACTTTTATCATGCAGGACCCCGTATAAGTTCTGCTTAATTTAATGAAAAAATTAAGAGCACATTCACTGGATATTTTATGAAACCCACCGTGCTGCATGTTGGAAGGTCAAGTTCGATGCACATCAAGAGCCCATAGGAGTGCAGGCTAAGAAGTGCGTGTTGATCTTCGATGTTTTGTTTCTATTCACGAGGAAAAGCATCCTGTGTGCAAGGCATCTGCAGAGGACTGCTTAAAGGAGTGGTAACAAATCTTTCAGACACTAAAACAAAGGTGAAATAGGGATGTCAGTAGAGCAGCTACAGTCATGACAAAAAGCAAATCAGCAGTTTTTGCTATTTTAAAGACTATTTAAAATACCAGCTTTCAGACGTTTTTGTTCTTACAATGCATCTAAGGGAAATACGTGCTTCATATGAATTCAGTTATTACGCCACTGCTACAAACCTTCAGTCTGGGTCAGCATTTTCATGGTGAACTTTGCAGCACTACATCTGTAGCTGGTCCATGAAAATTTGCTGAGGGCAGGAACCTGACATAAAAGCTAACATAGGTACTTCACGCTAAGCTGTGAAGATTTTAACTTTAGACAAATATAAATACAATTAACGATAACTGGATTCGGTCTCTTTCTTGAATCTGACTGAATACATAACACAATACCCAGTGTCATAAAGTAATCATTTATAATATCGTCATACCCTTCTAGTTCTGAGATATTTTAAGACATCCTCATTATGTAAACAGGGTGTCTGCATCATTTAGGAAAAGTATTTTTGTAGTTCTTTATCTTCAGCCAGTTGCTTCATAAGTACGTGTCCAGTAACACCTTTCACGCAGAGGTGTTCCTATTTCCATTTTATAGTTGGGACTTCCAACTCAGAGGCCTGCCAAAGGTTTTTCAAATCTTTAACCTTAAATCCTTAGCCTTCACACCAATCACAAGAACACTATCAACATTCTGATCTCTTAATCAGAATGAATTTCCTCCAAGAGCTTTTTTATTAGTAAGATCTCTCAATTCTAAGTCTCTCAGCAATAGCAACTATCACCTCTGTAACAACCGGACTAGAAGCCAACTCAAAAAATAGTCTGAGATTGATTCCACATCATCATGCATATCCTTTCAGCAAGAAAATTACAAAATTTAAATGGAGATTATCCTGAGCCCACGTCTTTTGGATGACTCTGAGCACTGGTGATTGTGCTATGAACCTAGACTGAATGTTGATACGTGCTGAATATATTTTTCTATCTGGGAGGGACTGTGTATTTTAATGATGACAAAAGCAGTTAGAAAATCAGTTTTCTTCCTCATTCCACGGTTTATAGCTTTGAAAGAAAAAATATGGTCTCCTAAGCAATTTGCAAAGCACACAACCCAGATTTGAAAAAGAATAAGATTATTCTATTAATGGAGGTGCAAGCACGATGTTAGATGTAGATTGGAAACAAAAGGAAAAAACTACATGACAAAAAAAGCATTAATCTCAATAAACCTAGAAAACCTTTGAAATCTAACAAGTCAAAATCTTGAAGTCAACTCCCCCATTAACAGAGGGCTCTGGAATCATTTGCTGGTGGATCCAAGTAAATTTTGAATTTCAAATGCGTGCAGTCTCGGTTGCAGTATTGTTTTGATACCGGCCATTTTGATAACGCAAAAGAGAATGCTTTAACAATATACCAATTACGACAATGTTACTGTAGAATTGTTTTAGAATATGTAATAGCACATAGAATACACTAATGTATATTATTTTAAAAAAAATCCAAACTAAGTATATTATTTGGAATCTAAGTAGGTATTTCCTTAGAGCTGCAGTCTCCAAGATAACTTAAACATCTGGCTCCCCATCGTGTCTTGCCAGCAGTTCTTGTTTGTTTGCTTTATATATTAGAGCATCACTTCAGTGTAATTATCGCATCATATCCAATATCTACTGTACAGAAATAAACACATCTGCAGTTTTAATTACCTTAAAAAGTGGAAAAGGTTCCTCTTTGGCTTTATCTTTCAAACAACAGAAAGTTCATATTTTAAATTAGAGTAGCCGAGGGGTATTAACACTCTGACAGTGAGAAACACGAAGAACCCTCTTCTCCAAACCCCCGCTCCTCATTTACATGCTAGCTTCCTCACTTAGGTAAGTTCATTTCCAGATATTAAAACCTAATTTTAGTTTGAAGCTCAACCTCAGACAACTTCTGTGCTACGAAAGGCCACTACAGCACATCCCATAGATACTGTATTTCCAGCCCGTGAATCTGAAACAAGTTTTTCCAAAAGTAAATGCTCTCTGGTTCAGAGACAGGCAGTGAAACTACAGGCCCTGGGAGAAGTAAAGTGAGGCACTTCACATCATTAACAGAGAACAGCTTTACAGGAACATTTTGTAAATTTGGGAAGCGCTCACATCCCATAGTGTGGCATTGGAAAACCAACCTGAGATGCACACATGCAGGTATGTTTATAATTTAGTTATTTATGCGCATTAAACTTTTGTCACACTTCCTTTTTTGAGACACTTGTAACAACTTTTCTGAAAGACTAATGATATTTCTCCAGTGTTTGTGATAGCACTTCTCAAGACATATCCTGGGATCTCTTTCATGATACCCAAACATAGAAGAATTAGGTGACAATCTTTACCTTCTAGGGTGCTTCTGACTGTAGTTCACAAAAATTCCGTTGCCTGTTTCTGTTCATCTACAAAACCTCTGTTTTCTCAACCAGACATTGTTTCTGAGGGCTTTCTACAACGAGTCCTCAAAGCACGAAGCAGCAGGAGCGGAAGCAAGAGTCTGGCATTTGATTATTAACGAAGATCAGCCCTGATGGGTGCCTTCAGGCTCACAGTTTTCTCCCCACACTTTCCCCAGTGCTGCTTAACAGATTCTCTCTTGGTGAATCACTCCAATTTGCAACAGGACATTCATCTTCCCAGCTATTCCTGACACTCGTGCCTGCATCAGGCCCTGGTAAACATTGTCCACTGCGCCAACACCATAGAAACATGAGATTCTGGAGAGCTCAAGTCTGAGAAAACTTTCTGCAGTCTAGTTGTCTCTGAATGGTGTCACTGCTGTATTTCTCTACAGCAGCCAGGTACGTATTTTTATTCCTTGTATAAGGCTGGCTTACGACAACCCACCATATGACTGGTATGACCCTACCTTTCCACGTAATAGATCCCAAATAAGGTGTAACATTTAGGCCAGAGGTAGTTCAAACAGCCTGTGATCCTTTCCAAAGCTGTCCAAGTCAGAATGCCTCAGATAAAGGATGTCTGAGGATCCATGGGAAAATTTGCTTTATCACACCAAACTGCTACAGTACTCACGTGAGGCTGAGTATGAGAGAAACAGATCCTGAAATAAATTGTGGTTCTTTCTCAGAATCAATGTTCTATGCGAAACGGGGGGAAAAGCCTTCCTGTAGGATACAACCAACGGAAACAATTCCACAGGAGGCTCCACAGAATTTTATCTATGCTGAATCATATACACGGCAGCAGCCAGGCCATCCTCTGTGTATGCAGGATCCCAAACCCTAAAAATTGAACTGGTATGAAATAAACCTTAAAGCCAGCCATTCCCCAGGTTCCTTGGTTCACTGAGATTTGGAACTTTCATATATCCATCCAGATAACCTGTTCTGACAGAAATAGCACTACTATACTTTAACATTAGAGACTTGAGAATGCAATTCCTTAAACAATGATCATTCAACCGATCATTTCCACATACATTCACTCTCAAGTGTAAACTCTCAATGATACATAACTGGGAAGTGTTTACTTTACTTCTACAAAGCTGAAAGCAGGCCTGAAGTGCACTGTGACCAATCACACCAAAAAGAATGCATCATCCAAAGGGCAGCTGAAGCAAATTATTCAAATTACCTCCTGGTTCAGAATTTTCCGCATGAAAGTTATTTGATTTTGTTTGTATCAAAACACTGAGAATATAAATAAATGGATAGAAAACAAACTCTGTTGGCAGATCATCCTCAGTGGAAGCCTGTTTGAGCTTTTTTTTACTCCAAAATATCTCTCGGTCTCTAAGAGCACTGCAACCCCCACGGCTTTCTAAAAACATCCAAGAAAATTCAGATTTTTAACATCTGCCTACCTGCCAAACTGACCTCCAAGGTGCTCTGCCTCCGGATGGCTTTACCCAAAGAATGTGCAATATTGAAGGAATCCTAACTTAAATGGATTTCAAGACAACTTCACACACAGAGGAGAAGAAAGTCACAAGGCACAAACCTGGGAAAATAATAATGGCTCTGGATTTGTTGGCTTGGGTTTTAATTTTGTTAGAATGCTTATGTATTAAGGGTTGGAAGAAAATAAAAGTACTAAATCAGATGCACTGGAGAGGAAATTACATTTAGGATGTTGCAGAATATGCCCAGCAAGCCAAGGAAACAAATCTTTAAGACTCTATCTGCCTGTACAAGACCTGGATTCAGTATTACATCCCTGTTTGACAAAACACCTCAGCACAGGCTTAAAGCTAAGCCTATCCTTAAATTCCACAGAAGACAAGATACATTTTTTTAAGCTGTCAATCACTAGAGAAGCTAAAGGTTTTCAGTTATGATATGTTAATTCTTACCTGGAGACAGCAGGACTCCTCTAAGAGAGAACAACTTTATATAGCATATCTACTTCACTATTCGAAGAAAATGGTTATTACAATTTTCAGACCCTGAAGTTAGGTATTTAAATCCCAAACTAGGTATATGACTAATAAAACCACACATTTTTCAGACATGCTGAGCTCCTACTGATTTTAATGAGAGCAGTACGTGTTCAGACCTTCTTGAATGAAAGATTGTTTAGATATCCAAGTATGAACGGAGAAGCTTGACTTTTGGATGGAAATTCATTTTAAAAGAGCCAGCTGGAGTTTTTTATTTCACATTGTACACCACTGATGAGGGATTCTGGCTCCGAGTGATTATCAACCAGCACATTACACAGCAAGGGCAGTGCCTTCGTTTACAATGCAATGGTACCTGAGGTAGGAATACACTGCCATCCAGCTACTAATGTTGAAGTGAAAAAAATGTGTAATTTAAATTGAGTTTCTTCACTAATAGCTCCATGCATGCCTCAATTTCCTATTAAGAAAAAATGGCAGCTATAGTATCACATGGAAAGGTCAACGCTTCTGAATTTTCAGACATGGCAGGAGTATTGTGGTTTAGCCCTGGTCACCACACAGTTGCTCGCTCACCCTCCCTCTCCCCAGTGGGATGGGGGAGAGAAATAGGAAGAATCTCTGTGGGTTGAAATGAAGACTGTTTACTAGACTAGCATAGGAAAATTACAATAATAAAAAAATAGGGATACTAAAATACACAAAATGAACAATGCATGATTTCTCACCACTTGATGTCCCAAAGACCGATACACAGCCCCTCCCAAGCAGTGATCATGGAAACGAAACCGAGGAGCAAGTAAAGGAGAGGGAGCCATGCCCCTCCGGCCAACCCCCAGTTATACACTGAGCATGACGTTTACAGCATGGAATACTCTTTTTGGGTCGATTATTTTTGCTATACCCCTCCCAGATTCCTACACCTGCACATTGGGAAGACCTGGAAAGACACTGTCCTTGGTCTCATTAGCAACAACTCATAACATCAGTGTGTTTATCAACATTCTTCACATCTGAAATCCAAGACACACCGGTTACTGAGGGGAAAATTAACTCCATCCCTGCCAAAATCAAGTCAAGAAGTGAGACATATTTCACTGTTGATTTCCTATGGGTCTTTTAGTACGCACCTCACCCAAACCAAGGTCATCTACGTGTTTTCTCCATTACAAGAAAGGTAAGAGCTTCGAATCTGGGAACAGGTAAGATGTTAGACACTTTGGCTGGCAAATTTCGGAGTCTCACTGGCATTTGATCCTTCAGGTCTATTTCTGAGGTGGCAGGGAGAAGCAATACACGACCTGTAGGAATCTTGTTTCCGTCAACTCGCTGAAGTTTGACAAGCGCAAGACTCCAGCTATTAAGCACTGATCCATACAACACTGATCACTAGGTCCAGCACCTTCTTTTCTCAATATATCGAGTGGTGAAAGCAAAATACTGCACCGTACGGGTGCCCACCCTATTAAAACAATGTGTGTGGCACAATCTATCATCCATGTTAAACGTTAAGCACTCTGTAATATTAATTAACAATTAAGAGCTGACAAATTTTTGCAACTAGCATCCCAGTGAAATTACAGTCTGCTAACAACAGAACGGTTTCACCTCCTTTTCTAGACTTACTCTTCCAGACCCTTCTCAAATAAGAAGGAAATAAAATTTTCAGAGAGAAAACACTGAAAAACTGGAAAAATAAGTTCTCCCTGGGATTTTCAGGTGTTGTTTCCAGATTTTTTTTTTACTTTACAAGATCATCACATTTGCCAGTGCCACGTTGCATTCATTAGTGTAAACAACATGATGGGTAAGATCATATCAGCAGATCAGCAGGCAAGAAAACAATTCATACTGCTGGCGGAATTTAGATACCTGCTCATTACTTTCGGGAGAGTAATGCTCATTACTTCCAGCAAATTGCTCATAAGGACACAGCTTTTTCAAGAAGCTGTTTATTTAACTGCTTAATGGATATTCTTGTCACACTAGGCCAAGAAAAGTCACATCAAAACCTCTGGCCCATCACCTGGTGCTGTTTTAAGAAATTTGGCACACATCACACTGCGGTGTGATGCATTATTAAGTGTCATTCCAGGATATGAGATAATCAATCAGAAAAACCCCTTGGGATCAAAGGAAATTGAATAACTGACACTTCTGCATGAACAGAAGTGTAGGGGGAAGTAAAGAAGGAATGAACTGTGCAAAGAAGCTTAATTATTTCTCTTTCTCTTTTTCTCCTGATAAAGATTCCCAACTGTCATATTTAGGTCTCAAATTTGAAGTCCTTCCTTTGCTCAGTGCCTGGATTTCCCACCGCCTACATTGTGAGTCCTGGAAAGTCATAAAACACAGAGACATGCTGTTAAGAATCTGATCATGTTACTCAGACCGTTTGGCCTTGGGCTTGCGTTCATTATATGAAATTAAGTGCTGTGAAATACTACGAAGGCCAGTGAGAGAGGGGATTAGGGAATCTCTCCAGGCCTCTCGCTCACTCCCACTGCCTTCTCCTCTCCCTCTGTAACAGGCCAGGCTGCTTTCCCAGATCAGACTGCATACACTTAAAAAAACCGCAGACTAATGCAGTGTGTTTAAGGTAACTGAAACACACTTTGGAATAAAAAAAAAATTAAAAAAAAATTTAAAAAGGAAAAATAAAGAAAAACTGCTGTTTATACAAAACAATACAAACCTATTCTGACAAGTATAAATAGCCACCAGAAAAATGACTTTTGTGACCCAGTATATCAAAACTAGCATTTCTATTTCACACAGGCTTGGCAGCTTTAGTTCAAAACCAGTCCAGGCTGGAAAAAGTGCGTGTCTAACACACACGCACACAATGGTTGTTAATGCTCTCCATTGAGATAATTTATGAATACCAAGAGGGCTAGATTCTGCAACCAAGGTTGTGGAAAAGGCACATTAAAATACATTTTATAACTTCTTTAATTCTTTTATTTCTTTAGCTGTGAAGGCCTCCCTTTGGTCATTTTTCACGTATTTTACAAGCCTGCACATCTAATCCCCAGGCAAACTATCCACATCAAAGAGGCAGCTCTTGAACAAAAGGAGGAGTCAAAGAAGCACCTCTACCCTTGGATAAGGACAACGTCTTCCTGCTGCATCATATGAAATCAAAATACATACACACGCAAACATCCAGTGCATTTGTGACGTATTTAGAATATGTGACTAATGGAATTTCTCACCAGCATTTCTCCAGAATGTCTCACATCTCAGAAAGCAGCTTGTTTGACGATAAAACCCACATTTTAATAGGTAGTGTTTAATTCATTAAACACTATTAGCAATGGCGTGACCTCTGTTGCACAGACAGGAAAGGCATTTTTGAAACCAACTAACCTTAATTACATTCCATTTACTAAACACATAAAAGAGCACTAAGATGTTTAAAACTGCAAAATTAACAGCTCTCCTTTAATTTTCTTCAACTAAGCAGCCAGCTAAGGAGGTATCTTTAGAAGCAAATAAATTAATTAGACTTATAAATACCGTAGTAGGCTTAGATTTAGTAGGATGTGCATTCTTTTAGTAGGATCTACATTCCACGTAGCAGCTACTGAAAAAAGATATCACTTCAGATGTTGCATTTACCTGGTTGACGACGTACAGGAAGAGTTGGAAAGGATCTGGCATGAGTGAGCGGAGGGGTCAAGGAGCAACCCAGTCAGAGAAGCAGACACAAGCTGCAGTACCGTTAATGCTTCTCAGGGGAAGACATGCTCTTGCAGAGAGAAACCTGCTGATAACTGTGTGGCATTGGTTCACAGTGTCCTGGCTTTGCTGTACAGCTTCTACACCTGGTATTTGCCTTTGGAGAACAAAAAGCACCATTAGATTTCTTAACACAAGACATACTGTATGCCAGTTAAGCATTACACACTGTTTTGCTTCTTACATCTTTCTCTCTGCAGCACATCTGTGCTAAAAAAAATCAAAGGCCTTTGTTCCCTATTAGTGAATGAGTATAGACATTAGGTTTGTGAATTGCAGTATGCAAAGAATGGGACGATTCAAGAATTCTATTTTAATATGTTCACAAGCTCATGTATGTGCACAATGTATACATTTATCAAAAAGTATATGTTAATATATATCAGAAAGTCGTGTTAATATTTAAAGCCAAACCTAGGAGTCCTTCCCTGCTGGCACACCCGGGCCTACATCCAAATTCCTACCAGCATCAGTCAGGATTCGGGCTGAAGAGAGAATGCAGAAACAGCGCTCTGCAGAACTCCCGCAGAAGAGCAGGTAGACGAGGACTTGTGAGCAGCAAGCAGCACGCTGCTTTGGGCAGGGAACTGCATCTTGCTCGCATATAACTAGAGAAATTCACAATTTCTAATAAGCTCCTATTTTTTCCTCTCTTCTCCATCTTATCCCAAAGACCTCTTCGGCAGTGGTCACACTGTGCAACCTGTCTGAAGGTTTACCAGCTCAGTTCAAAGGGTATAAAAGGGACCTCAATTCTTTGAAATACAGCTCCCCGTGGCGTTTCTTCCCACAAAGAGCAAAACATATGCCATAAAACTTTATGCTCAAACTTACAAGAATCTGGCTGAGGGCCTGGGAGTGCAAGGAAACTAATTAATTCAAACCACTCCCTGGATCCCCTGCTACCTTCCATCCAAACAGTACCAAATCCAATAGAAGTTAAAAAAAACTTAGTTAAAGACCAGCTAGACGATGGGACAGTCGTTTTTCTTTACACAGTTTTGTGTTCTTTTCTTAAAAAGATGCTAAAAGAACAAGAAAATAGGCCCTACTTAGACTGCACATCTTCCTAATGTACAGGAATTCACCAGTGGCATATGGAAGAAAAAGAAATGGATTCCAGTTTTACTCAGGTTATCAGTAACGTGATATTTTTATATATACCTGTATGTACTATTAGAGCAAGTGCAGTATTTCACTGCCGCTTCCCAGGGTATTCAGTAACATTACATGCACTTAACTAGAAAAGAAAAAAGGTCAGCGTAGCAGCAGCACACAGCCCAGGCAAGGGCAAGATGGGAGACCTGCTCCCAGCAACTGAAGCTTTTACAGGAGTATGTGGAAGATACTGTGAAAATAATCGATTCCAACAAGAGATGTTATAGCAGCACTACACTGTGAGGGGTTCTGCCGAGGAGGTTACGGAACTGATGAAGGCAGGCACGAATCCAACGATCTGCCTACCCAAACTGTGCTGTTATGATAATGCTGAGCTAAGCGTGGTAATGGCTAAGCTCTACATGAATTTCAGTATTTACTGTTACGGGAAGGAAGAGGAGAACGTTGACCAACCATCATTCCCAACTTTTTTCACCTAACTCATATTTCCCCAACCCCCTTCCTCTCTTACTTTCCATTGTGTCAACGAGCTGGCACGGTCATTTTATGTAGCTTCACAAGCATTTTCACAAACTGTGACACCCAGACAAATTAGCTCCTGTCTCACTCCCTGATAGCTCAATTCGTTTTCCAGCCCCACGCCACGAGATTTCCCCTATGCTGAGATCGGCCACCTGCCAGCAACAGATAGCTAATTACATATATGGCTTCTGCGCCCCAAGAGCAGAAGAGGAACCAAGCACGGTGTCATAACTGGGTTTGTCACTCCTGCCAAAAAGAATCTGTCCGGAACACATAGCTCAGCGTATCTGGCTATTAGTCCCATCTCTGCGTGGGATCTTCCCAACTCCTGACCACAGAGCGCTTCACCACATTGACACGAATCAGCTTAAAAGGTTGTGCTTGAATGAGATCACAATCTAGCACCGTCAAGCTTTGCCCTGGCTAGCTAAATTTTGGAGACTGCTACTCTAATCAAAAGAGGCAGGAAATTATGACTAAGAACACCTGCTAAGAGACCTATGGAAAAACTAGACCCTGACAATTGCTTTCTGTTTCAGAAAACAGCTCTTAGTTTTCTCTAGACAGTCATATCAAGTGAAGAAGAGTCAGAAGATCTAGTCATCTAACACAAAGACCAAAATTACTTCTGTGCATGGACTGATGATCATGAATAAGATCTCACAAGATGCTGAGAAATTCCTCAGAACTGAGATAAAGTGGTGGCAGCTACCACCTACCATAATGTGCTTGGTTCTCTGCAGACAGGAGAGCTTTTGATATCGCTTTGGACAGGGACCAAAAACCCGATCCCATTACTCAATTAGAAAACTCAAGCTTGTCTGTGCAAATCCATATTCTGCATCATATTCATCTTTACACATGATGAGAGTCACAGAAAGCCATGTGACTACTTTAATTAGCAAGGGTTACTGACATGAATGTTTGCAGGCTCAGGACCTGAGAGCACAGACATCAACATCCTCTCACGCAGTCATTTCATTTTTTCTATCCTTTGTGGGGGAGAAAGAGCAATTTTCAAAGTAATACACTTACTGCACTGCGATTTGAATTTGCATAATAAAAGCATTTGCTTTTTAAAGCGTATATTAATCTTTAGAAGGGAGAGAAAGTGAATGTTTTAATATAATTCAAGATAGCTAGACACAGTTCCATTATTTTAATTTACATTTTATTGGGTTTTTGCTTTGGTAAAGAAACACATGTTATAACTAATCACACTTCTAATTACTGCCCAATTCCATCTTTTATTACTGCTAAAATTTCTATTAAGGGAATGAAAGAAACTAATAGGCTCATTAAAAGATCAATAGGAAATATTGCTTACATAGGAGTTACATTATATAAACCTCAACTCAACAGTTAGGATCAAAAGATTCCTTGGAAACAGAGAGTAATGCATCCATTCCACTTAGGAAAGGACACAAACTGATTTAAAGCTTATCCACAAGAAGAATTCTTTTAAATTTCATTCCTCTGAGAGCAATAGGCAAACTAAAAACACGACAAAATTTTGGTTATCTTTCTATCACCATACTTCTACTCTTTGTAGAGAGTTTGAATACCTTTCAAGTGTATCATTAAGATCTGGAACGCACGTGACGTTCCTGAATATAAGCAACATGGGGATGTGACTCACTTTAAACTGTAGCTTCATGGTCAAGGATCTCATTCTCAAAATGATGCTCAGGTAGATCCCGTTGACTTTCCAGTCTATCTAAATCCTCTTTCTCACTTAGTTTTGGCAGAAAAATAATTATTTCACTTGAAGTCACTACTCTACTGAAGTGGTTAATCCAGTATGAATACAACACAGAACTATTAATATGCTCAGTGCCTTTTACCATACAAGAATACCTGCTTTAACGCATCTTCCTACTATGGCTGCCAGAGTGAAAGGTACAGGTGTGCTGACATATGTACAAGGGTGCAATTAGAGCAGGATAATTTGTCTATTAGTTTATTAATACTTTTAGTACTTTTTAAAACCTCAAATTCCACACCAATTTCAAATGTAAATCCAAAATTCAATAAGCAGCTGTTACGGGCTAGCAGTGGGCAGCAGCATCAGCCCAGCAGTATCAAGTCCCAGAAAGTATAAGGAAAAGCATATAGGTGGTACATTTCAAAGCACAGTTCATGTAAACACAGTACCTGCTCCATGACACCAAGAGAGACAAAAAGTGGACATTGGATACATACGACTGATGCAGGTGCCGAAAATTAAAATCAAGGCACTTGTGGATCTGTTCGTACCATTACTTACCTAAAAATCTCTCTTTTCTGGTTCTCCAGTGAGCTCTGCTATGTCCTCTTTCTTCAAAATTCTTTGAAAAAGCAACTCTGTCAAGCCTGGAAAAGAAAAAAAAAATTAAAACCAGAATAAAACAAACCGATGCTCAAAATATTTCAGCCCCTGAAAGTCAAGTCATCTCTCTTGATCACTTGCTGTGACTGCTCCCAACTCTTTCCACAGGTCAAAACATCAGAGTCTTGCTACCCACTCATACCTTGATTTGGTAATAAAACTTCAAGGGAACTGTATTCAGGAACTCTGACACTATCCAAACTAGTTCATCTCAGCATAATCAACCTGCCCAAGGTTAAAGATCTAAAAGGTGGATTTCAAAGCCTTCTCTATAAACGTACCATGAATTTGCTCACCACATTTCCACAAGGCACACAAAGAGATATTTTACATCTTCCTGTCCAGCACTTTTCACTAGATCATATACCTAACTAAGGAACTGATGGGCAGTTGCCTTGGTTGCAAGTTTGCCACGTTAGAGAGATGAACCATGTCCACAGAGAGCTAGCTCAGTTCTGAACAAGTATTTCAAGGTAAAACACAGCATCACATGAACGGAACCTACTTTCAATGTAGGTCAAGCGAAATCAAAAGGTGCCAGCACTGATGCTGTAGGTCTCCGTAGAGCCAATTTACAGATCCTTCCTGGAGTCAGAGTGTTGATAAACAAATAGAAACACATGATTGCACCAAAATAGCTGGGGTCCTCCAGAGGGTATAATGCCTGATCCGGCTGCAGCAGTGCCTGTATTTATGAGAACTCTTATGAGCTAAAATCCTGCAAGAACAAGAAGAAACTCCAGTGGTCCTCCAGGAGCCACAGCAGAGGCAGTAGGGTCTGAGCTGAATTTAGGAATCTCTGATTCTATGCAGTGTAGTGGAGGCAGCTCTGAAGTGCACTCCCCAGAGCCTCCTTTGAAGTCTTTTATTCAAGCTTTCTATCTATTGTGTCCCAGCCCACAGTACCTCAGGTAATGGAAACTTGACTGTACAGAGCTTAAGAAAGGAAGAGGGGAAAAAAACCAAACCAAAACTACTCAATACATATATCAGCAGACTGAGAAAGTTCAAGTACTCTATGGTGAAATGGACCGAGCTAGAAACAACATCACCAGCAACAGAAACAGAAGCCCTTACATTTCTGCTGCTAAAAGTATTAGCAATTTTATTAAAGTCAGACAGTATTAAAGGGATGCTGCAAGCCAGCACCCATAGTTTATAAAAATACAACAAAATTGGGCTGATAGTCACAGAAAACTTGATTTCAAGTGGGTAAAAACCTGATAGGAGATTAGAATGAACTTTCTCTAATAGAACGCTATAACTCTGTCTACAGAGAACTATGAAAGAACTATGAAAACAGAGGTCTTCCTGCTCAAAGCAGTATCAATACTTAAAGTCAAAGACTTCCAATATTCTCAAAAAAATATATATTCTATTGTCTAGTAAACAAGTAATAAGACATATTTTGGATAAGCAAGTCAGATCCATGAAGAAGTGGCGCACAGCTTCCAAGTCCTAAATCATAACATCCTCAAAAGCAAACACAAGAAAATTCATAAGACCACACAAGAAGTGAAAGAATATATTCAGGTCACAAACCTACCTGACTGAAAGCTTAGAACGAGTGAAAATTAAAAATTTTTTTTAAATTTTTTTTTTTTTTTTTTTGCTCCATCTTTACAATATGATAAAAATATCCCAAAGTACAGCATCTATGCAGCATGGGTATATGTTGAATTGTGTACTTTTTCACTTTAAAAATTTGCCTGCATAAGCAACATAATGATGTAGGTGTTCTGGTTTACACTGAGCACTGCCTTTTTTAAAAAGATTCATTATGAGTACATCCTGAATTTCCATAAATTTCTATTTGAAATTTGTATTTGATTTGGAAAAGGGACTGTTGCTTCATTTTCTGAACAGATGCCATTTCTTGAATACTACATGATGGACAATCTGGAAAGCAATACTCAAAGTTATATTTTGCAGTAAATTATTATTTTCTAGAGATCAAAGGGATAGTTTTCACAAAGCTCTGATCAGAATAGTCTTTTATGCAGTCTCTTTTTGTCGTGTTACGGTCTTTCTTCTCATATCATATTTTTTAAAAAAATACTGTTTTCTGATTGCAGATTACCCAACAGACTAAATGCGATGTAAGGAGTCAATTAAAAGAAAGCAGCAACTGATTAACTTGCAGCCAGTAAAGAAGTTCATCAGAAAACTGATTAGTATGAAAGCAAAGAAAACAGAACTTTTACAGTCTTGAAGTGTCTCTTTTGGCCAGTCACACCCCTGGAAAATGGAAACAAAATGTTGTCATTTAAAAATATACACTTTGCTTAACCTCTGCTCCAAAGGGACCTTATATGGCTAAAAACACAGGCTGAAGGTAACACAGTGGGACATAGCTTATAGCTATTTCACAACACTTTTCATCAAAGGAAAATAACATTTTTATAAGTGCAACCCATGCTTGGCAATGAGGCACCAGCAGGTGTGAATGCAATTCGGCAAAGGCTGCCCCGAAACCCTCTGTTACCCTTGTTTACGCGTACTGTGTCCGTACAGAGTCTGTTCCTCCTGACACTGCCCCCGTTTATAAGAACCAAGCAAATTCCCGGCTTCTGTATGCGACTCAGACATCTGCTGTCTTCCTTTGTCCTTGTATCTTTTTTCTTTTCAGGATTCAGTTGCCTGGAACCAAGCCAAGGTCTGGTATCAATCAAACCCACGGATTCGTTTACTCCAGTAATGATTAGAAAGGATTTCATTTTTTGCTGGGGGAGAACATGAAGGGGGTTGATTCAACATCATGCAGCATTTCAGGCAACACCCTACTCTACTGGCAGAGTGATGTTCATCTGCTAACGTTTTAATATTGTCTAAACAGTGCTTCACTGATTTTCTAGGAACAAAGAGTATACATATGAGTCAAATAAACATTTAAAATTATGCAGTTATTATTGCAGTTCAGCCTCTTTGTACTTCCTGGCATTTGCAGGGTCACCTTACCAGTCTCTTAATAGTTTTAAATAACATACTGAAGGTACTATATGACCAAAACACAGAAATTTCTTAACCATCTGCTTTTACCTTTTATGCCTTTAGCTGTTACCTCTGTTCTTATTTTCTGGTCCACATCTGGATTATTAAGGGATTTCCCCATATGTACTGACTTTCACGCGCTGGCTATCAGTTTTTCCTGATCCTACCGTGTACGTTGTCCGGTAACTAAAGGCCACCGGTACAAATATGGCACCAAACACTTCACTGCCATGAACCGGCACCAAATGTTGCCTGACAGGAGGAAGCCAATAATGTTTCACTTCAGGGTATGTTTAAATTTTTGCAATAATAAAAAAAAAAAGCTATAAAAGGAGATATTGAGATAAAAATTGGGCATGACACAGTCCAAGATCTATCTCCACTAGTGTCAGTAACAAAAGTTTTCATTTCTGAGGGATGCTGATGCATGGGTAGCTATTTTTAAGGGTTCTTTTAAGTTTATGTGAATTGCAGAAACAATATTTTTATAAGAAAATGATTCAATATAGCAGATAATTTATTTTAACTACATAAATTTTGCATGCAGAGCCTGAATGTTTTACATGGTTTCAATGATCCACACTGCAACAGCTTGAACAAAGACAATCACATGGGCTTAATAAAGTCAGTGGTAATAAAAAAGAAAAGCTTTACTTGAAGAGGAAAATATTTATATGGGAAGCAATAATTATATAGCACTTTTCATCCCCAGAAGTGCTTTTTAAGTGTCATCTGGTGGTTTGCTCAAAAGACCGATGAGCCAGGATTGGATTTCTTCTCCCCACTGCCACCAACTTGCTGTGTGGCCTTGGACCAACCGCTTATTGCTGGATTTCAGCAATGCCCGGCACCCATCCCAGTACCACTGAAAAATCAGACCACCTATTTCCTTGGGCCTGATTTTTTCCACCTGTAAAATGAGATTACTCTATTTTGCAAAGCTGTCAGGAGCATTAACTGGTATTTGTAGGACGTCTAGAGATCCTCAGATAAGAGTGCTACGATTAGGCCAGCGTACCCTTCAAGGTAAGCATTGGCTCCCTTGCCAGCAAACCAACCCAGGGCGCAGCGCAGCCCCGCTCCAGGGAAGGCAGAGCACCACACGGATACCATCAACCCAACCCTTCCATTTAATGCTGCGCAACACGGTGTTATACACCCGCACAATCGCTGCGCACGTGAACGCACCCGCCCCCTGCGCCCACGGACCTATCCGCGCCTAGCACGCGAATCGCTGCGGACCGCCCCTCCTGCGTACGTGCAGCCCCGCTCGCACCCTTCCGGCGCACCTGCAGCCCGTTCCCGCTCGAAGCCTTGTTGCTCTAAGGTCTGCCTTGCAACACCTGCCAGTTTGCTGACGTTACCCAACAATTCCCCCCCTCTATGCTAAATCATCCTAGTCTAAAGTTGAAATTTCCAAAAACAAAATATGAAACTTTCTCAAACCACTAATCTATAGTTCTATTAAGTACATAGCCAAGAGTCTTATGCCGTATTCCTGAGTAAACCAATGGGCTTGTTTCCCAAGCAATTATATTGGAAGCATCATGGACAAAAATGAATATTTACCAAGTCAAAGGCACAGTCAATAATACACCATCTTGTTTAAATGAAACTTTTTCTGGATCACTTGCACTCAGGGAAAATAATCCTGTGGAAACGTCTCTTTTTTCCAGCATGGGCATACTTTCTTAAGAATCTGAGTAGATTTCTTTCCCGGTAACTTTTATACTTCTTAACTTTGAAATCAAACTGATAGATGTCTCTCAAAGATTCATGAAGAAAGTAAAAACTTTCTAGAGCTGTAAAATGTTCCTGCGATTTATAATTCTCATCCAGGTAAACTCAGGCTCTGTTATAGTCTTTCATTGATAACAATTCTTAAATAAACTTGTCCACATGAGACATGGCAGCTTCATAATTTTTCCTCCAAATTCTTAACAGTGTAAACCCATGAAGTGGGGCTTGTGTGCATGTACAACCTGAGTAGAGTTGCTGTAACGTGTGAACTGCTCCCAGAAGTTTGTTACCACCACTGGTGTCAGAATAGCCACAGTTGGGATCAACCCCACGAGGGTGAATAGGTGCCAACCGTCTCTGCTCCAGCCTTCTCCGGCCTGCACCTGTGGCATGAACAAACAGCACCCAACAAAACTGGAAAACTTCAGCCACCATGCACGGTTGTTGACTCTGTTTCCTTCCTCTCTGTTGACGAGGTTGATCTTCTTGAGGATATCTGAAAATGTTCTGAAAAATGGGCTCATACTTCTTAAAATTACTGCAGAAACTGTAAGGTTCTTCTCTAGTCTCTCAGTTCATAAAGTTCTTCTCTAATCTCTCAGTTCGTTCTCAAAATGGGAAGGGTAAATTTGCCATGTCTTCCTATTTTCATCTTGTTAAAGAACTCGATCAAGCTTTGTTCCAAACAGTGCAAAGTTCTGGTTAAAGACACATTATTTCCTTCAGCTGTTCCTCTGCTCACAGTTGGGATTGGTTTTTCCAGAGTACATCAGCTACCCCTTGAAAGGCGCAGTTCTTAATGACAAACCGACAGTGGGCGATGGGGTCAGGGCCCGGCGAGGACTCATCCAGACCTGAGGGGCCCAGCCCACCCCAACCAGGTCTGACGAGGACGGCCGCCTCGCCAGCTCCTGGGCCAGCCCCCCCAAATTAACGTGGGGGTTTTTTTGTTTTGGTTTTTTTCTTTGATTTTTTTTTTTTTTTTTTTTTTT
>WHYT01016665.1:385835-435327 GCA_009806455.1 Tetrax tetrax | reverse complement strand
TTTTTTTTTTTTTTTTTTTTTTTTTTTTTTTTGCTGAGCACTGAACAGCGTCCCTGCGTTTTGGCCTGTGCAATGTTGTACCAGGGCTCTGGGTGCAAGCGGGAAAGCTTCCGAGCCTTCCAGAGGTGGGGTTGGTTTCTCGCAGAGATGCTCACGCTGGGCTGGGTTCCTATTTTCAAGGGGCCGTAAAAGCTAGAGATGGTCTCCTTTAAAATGGAAGGGGAAAGGAACCATGTGAAAAGAGACATTGTTCTGCTGCTGCCCGGAGCGCAGGGGCCTCTCTGGTTTTGGATTACCAGCACGCTGCACGACTTGCAGTTTGGAGGAGTTAGAGAGAAACTGCTGAGTGACTGCGCTCCTCATCGCTGAAGTCTAGGGGCAATGAAAGGGATGAGAGGTGGCTGTGAGGATATAACAGCAGCAAGAAGGCGACAAAAGTTTACACAGAGGGTTAGGAAAGCAGTTTGGAGCTGTTTAATTGGCATTAGTGTTGCAAAATGTCAGAGGGCAGGGTCAGAACTGACCGGTTTGAGTTACAGAATACATTCCAGCTATAGCAATTCCAGCGACTGCACATCACTGTGTCCGAGTTTTCTTTCCTTCACACAAGCCCTTTTACGAAAAACCTGCTTCCATCACAGAAAACAACAAATAGTCAGAATGACAGCTTTATTGCCATCTAAAATTGCCAAGAAATGACAAAAACCATCCAGAAAAACAGCCACTTATTTTCCACAGCAGCTTTAACATTCAGAATATATGAACATTATGTTAGCAATATCGTCTCTCTTGTAATCAGCCTCATTCACGAAGACATAGAGGCTTCTTTCAGAAAAAGATCACAGCATAAATCACTGAAACCGTGCTTCCTTCAGATAATGTATGAGCCTTTATTATTAGCATATTTTTATTACCCTTTTGGGTGTACCAGCTGGATCAGTAAGAAGGTTGTTGCCACATCCCTGCTATTTCACTGTTTTTTTCACACAAATGTATGCAGAATAAAGGCACAGTTCAAAATTCTGTGTTCCCTTCCCAGTAATTCTGGGTAAATACTTTCAGAGGTGTATTACTAATATAGTGATGAAAATCAGCTAAATCCTGAGTCTTGAGAATGTTTTCTTCACAGGAAATTTATGAGACTAACAGTTTTGTTAAGTACTGTGGGATCTTCCACCGGATTACGCTAGGGAAAGACAAAGGATTCAGATAAAAAGCTTTTTCCTTCCACTGTCCACGTAACAGGAGATTTCCAAGTGCTCATATTACTTCCCACCATAAACCCCTTCTGATTCTGCATAACATCACCTCAAACCACACGTGTTTAACAGGAGATAAGGATGAAGTCAGCCCAGTGACTGTCGGCTACGGGAACGAGACAGGATACGTCAGGAGGTTATCCTACTTTGGGCAAAAATACCCTGCTCTGGTATGTCAATCCCTTCTGACAGCAGAATTAAATGGTGCATCCCTTATGGATCTGTTCGTTACATCCCATACATATCCATAGGTTAGTTGAGATGCCGAGAACAAAACCCCTGAAATTAGGTAATATTTAAAGGGAATGTGTCAGATACAGTAATTTGAAAGTAGTTCTCTGCAGTTCCTTGTGCAAATGAGCTCATAAAAAAAAATGCCACTCAAGCTTATGCGTTAGTGCTATTCTTGTTAATCTCAAGGGTCTCCCTTTTGTGATAACAAAATACAGAACTTTTCCTGATCTTCCCCAGAGTATTTGAGGGTCCCTGTTCTGCATGGGCTATATTTTTGCAGGTAACAGATCCTTGCAGGTGATAATCGAATAATCCTTTGACCATCCAGAATCTTTCAGTCAGGGGAAGGGAACTGCAAATTGGAATGGCTGTAAAAAGTTTAAAAATCATATGTAGTCTGTGTTTCTACAGTAGCGTTGCCTTGACCTTATACAGGTCTAAACATCTTACTCTGCTCTGGCCTGAATAAACTTCCAAATTGTGAGGTATCGGCATCAGCTTTCTAATTTAACCCTCCTAATTACTGGACTTCTGTATAGTGTTTGGCTTTAAACAGCATTTATAACTGTACTTTGATTGGATCTCCAGAGCATAAAGAACTACAGAGTTCTCTTTAGGGACAACTGCTTTTCCAGCTGCTTGGTTCAGGCTTTGGGTTGAACTGTATTCCACAATCCAGATCTTAAACTGTGCTCTGAGAGCAGCTGTCAAAGTCCTCCATCTGCGAGGAAGTCAGTCATTAGACAACAGACAAAATACTGCTGTGGCTGAAATCACCAGAGGGTTTAATTAAGTCTTTAAATGGTCAGAGTTAATAGTTTCTACAAAATCATGGTGTTCCAGCGGGGTAGAAAGTTCTCCCAAGTATAAATATTGTTAAGTTTATGGAGCTCCCAGGTGACTTCCACTGGGTCTAATCTAATGGTGTGCTGTAGACACAGGGACTCGCTCACCACGGACACGCAAAGGCCAACGTGTGCCGTCTGCTGCCATTCCCCAGGGAAGCGCAGGTGACCGGTGCCAGCAGCGTGGCTCTCCTCTGCGCACAGACTGGCTTTACGCTCACAAACCCCTGCAATTTGAGATCAATAAAAAACACCCTCGTCCATGCTCCTGAGTGTTCTAATGTGCAAGCTTCTTTTCTCTGCAGTCCTTTGCTCACGATTTTAAAATTCTCATCTTCCCCTGACTGCGTGCTCTGTGACTGCATTAGCACCTGCCTCTGCACTCCTTAGACTCTGTTTTCCTATCATGTCATGGATACGTGAGTCATCTTATTTGTGATCCGCTGAGCTGAGTGAGAGTCATAGTAGAGTTGTGCACTTCAAGGCCATTAGTAACGCTGCTAAAACTTGCATAATATATTCTTCTGTGTCTGAATCCCTGAGAGATTGAGTAACTGTTTTCTTTTCACACCAAGTGACTATGCAACTGGATGAGTCACTGCTGCTATGACAGAGGAATTGTAATCTTGCCAGTTTTGTTGGGCCAGAAATTTATTTTATAGGACACCTTTGTTCAATCTCCTCTAAGTCCTTATGTGTCACCAGAGACCTTTTCACTGACTTCAGTTCACTTTAGATAGATCACGTGCTCTGGTCTGGAAACCCCGTTAGTTTAGGTTATTGGTAAAACACATGGGAGAAATGTTCATCTTTAGCCAATACCCTGGAATTGTATTACTGAGCTGTTTCATCTCCTTATTTACAGAAGTGTTAATGAAACTTCAACGTATTGAAAAGTATTTAAATAACATTAAATAAAAGCTTATTAAAAAAAAACCAAACCACCACGACAAACAGAGATATACTGAAGGGAATATTTTGTACAAAAGATCTGCAGTGACATCTGTGAATGAACCACGGAAAGGACTGGCAACAGATGGCTGGTAAGAAGGAGGAGGCGGTGAGAGGTGGCCTTTTGCGACAGGTGAAGGTGGTACCCCCGCAGACAGCACGGGACGATCGGGCAGGGCCCTTTGGGGAGCAGGACCTGACCCAGGAGGGGCTGGCAGCCTCAGCCCTGCGACAACAAACGGTTCCAGGAGAAGCCTTGCAGCCAGAGGCATTGCTGGAGCTTGGCACCTTCCCCGTCCCCGTAGGCGAGACAGCCTTAGTGCAGAGCCAGGCATCAGCCCCTGCTCCGCCCGGCGATGCTGATCTAGGCTCAGGTTTGATGCCAGAGCGCCTCAGGCTGCGCAGGGCATCAAGGTTTCTGCTTTTAGGTAGCCACTTCAAGAGTGGGTAGCCACAAAGCAAGGCAGTCTTCTACTTAAGCATTGTCCAAACACCCTTACAAATATTGCTGAGTTTATTGTTTCAAATGTTTTTTCCTTGCCTAATTTTTTTTTTTTTTTCAATTAAGCCAGGATTTATTTCCCCTGTCTCTGTGACCCCATCTCTCCCATGAGAGCCTGCACTGAAATCCAGCTGGCCAGCCTTCTCATGTCAGCGATCGCTGCAGCAGAACAGCTTCTAGTGAAACAGTGGGAGGAAAAGTCAGGAATTTCTGGATTTAATCCTGCCTCAGGCAGTGACGAGTTGTGTGGCTTTAGGTGAGCTGCAGAACTACGTGAGTCAATATGCAGAGTGAGAAAACCAGCGTATCCTGGAGTCAGGATCCGTTTGTTCATCTTTCCACACAGCATAAAATCAGATGAGTGCCTGACCCTTTTTTTTTTTTTTTTGTCGTACTAAAAAGAGCAATACAGGATCATACTGGCCATGGTCATTTCTTTTAGCTGGAGATTTCTTTTTCCTTCTTTTTCCATTGTCCCTCACGCTGGTGCTGCTGCTTTCCAAGATACTCTGTAGCTAGGAAATAGTTTTTTTTTCTCATAAATCCTCCCAGCGTACCAGCTGACATTTCAGATGTTGCATTTTTGCGATTGTGCCAGGAAGCATTTAGCATGTTACAGTTGCTTATGTTGTTGTATTTTTTTAAAGAAGGGAAAACAGTTCCTTCCCCTTGTGTCTCCAGCAGAGAGACTGTTTCTCCTTGAGGAAGAAGTTCACATGATCATATAGATGCGTCAGATAAATCCCTTCCCACGTTTGATATTTGCTAAGTGGAATGGTTGTTATTCCAAAGCCAATAGCTGGGATGGTTGTGTGATTTAACATCTCCAAAGAAATTTTTTCCTCTGTTCAATAAGCTTTAAAGAAGTGAAGTCTAAAAATGAAATCCTTCAACTTAGAAAGACTCATTAACTAAACACTCTTGACTGCGTTATCATCACAAATATTTCTCCCTGTTTGTTTGTTTAAAGCTGGCCAAGAGTTCCAGAAATACTTTTAAGATAACAAAAATGGGCACCCAGATCAGAAAGGAACTCTGTATTTAGCTACTCTGTGGCTGTGCTGTTAACTCTTTTCTGGTTGCTCTGAACCTTTGTGGAGTTGGAGAGTAAATCATGGCATTCTTCTTTGCATAAATGTTTTCCCCATCCTAGATGATTTAGGAAAAAAAGTACCCTAGGGCAGTTTAATAATACAATACCATCTCTAGTTGCATCCCTGGGTTCAATGGGGTCATTTGCCCAACAGAAGCTAAATCAAGCGGTTTCCTGCCGGCAGTGTGGGGCAGGAGCTGACAAGGCTCAGTATTCACCGCGTCCACGTGCACGGGGGGCAAAACAGCCACAGGCTTAATTCTGGAAGGGAAGGAAGAGGAAGAACTGAGGGCTGAGTGTTGGTTTATCAGGGGATCTTACAAACCAGCTTCCTGCTGCAGAACACACTTGAGAACTCTGAACCTCTACTACAAATTTACACACACACGTTTTCAAAATGTACGCTGAGGGTATGATGTTGTCACAAAATTGAGAGCATCCAGAGGAAACAAAAGCAGGGCGCCTTGCTAAGCCTGACCTCCGCAGCTGTTTCAGTGGCAGAGTTGTTTTCCTCTAATTAATTGTTTCTCCCTAATGTAACTAATAGTTCTGTTCTGAACTTGCTGTCTTTGTGAGATAATGGCAGAAGGATTTTTCAGACTCTAAAAGATGGCTTACAATTTTTAATTAAAATGTGTGCTTGTATAACTGTACTTGTTGCCGTGTTTTTAGGGGCTTGTGCAAAACCCAATGCCTCCACAGGCCCACAACACAGTTCTTGTGGATATTTTCTTTTCAAAGTTGTTTTTTCCCAACAGGTATTTAGTATTGTTATGGTCCTGAAACAATTTTGTGCAAGAGCCATCGTAGCAAAGCAGAAATGGATACACTGGTGCACACGTCTATGTCAGAAATTGTCACTGCACTAGCAGGGGCTTTTGGGCTGAGAAACAGTCCCTGCAAGAATAGAGAGCCTTAGGTGAGATACGACAGTATAAACGAGGTGGTTTTTTCCTTTCTTGCTTGGATGGGTTTCCTCTCACTGCCTACGAGGTGAGTGTCTGAGCTGTGGCACGTATCGCGCCCTCCCTCGCCAGTGAAGATGGACAGATGGGGTGAATCGCTGCTCTCTGATGTCTGATCTGCCACTGCTCCCTTAGCCCTGGCCTCTGCTTGCTGCCATGGGAACTTTGATGTCTCATTTTTAGATGAGTTTTTGTGGTTTTAGCATGAAAGTCTGATTGTAGTTGGATACTAATTTCAGTGAAGAAAATAACATGCAAAACCAGACACATGCTGGCCGATTAAGAATGTGCTGGGCAGTGGTAATCTCGACTCAATTACCTGTCCGTAGGGGTTGAAATTTAGTTGGTGTTTTATGGTTAGGCGCTAGATATTGTTTAAGATGTTGCTTAACTGAAGAGCCATTATTTACTGTTAATAAAACTGATACCATGACACATTCCTTATGGCGTAGATGTGCTATCATATCTTGGCAACGGTAGCAGGAGGAATTATTCTGCCTGGCTTGCACTCTTGTCTTCATTAGAAAAGAAAAAATAATGAGGCTGTAATTACCCAGCTTGGAACTAAATGAACCCAACTGAAAACACTGAATGATGAAAGACGATCCTTAACAGCTTCCCAAACTTGACTTGGCAGTGGCAGCTCCTGGTTCTCGCTGGGCTGGATCCATAGCCAGCAGGCACAGCTTAATTGTTTGGACTGTGGTGGTGTCCCAGTTTGAAGTACCGTTGACCAAATAGCAGTAAATATACCATAAGCCTTGCCAAAACGACCTGTTTACATGAGGAGGCCAGCATGCAGCAAATTAGGATGGAATTCATAGCACAGGAGCCCCTTCATATTGATTCTTGGGGTAAAGATCCCTGCCGTGTAGTGGTTTACTTGAGATTAGTAATTGCTTTGCAGGTGAGATCACACACTCCTCCCTCCAACATCCGACATTTCGATATCAAATCTATGAGGTTTCTCTACTTTTGCATCTTAAATTTATCTAATAAACCAGTAGATTAAATAAGTCTTTTTTTTTTTTCCCTAGTGCAAATAAAGATGGGAAAAGGGGGCGTCTGTTATTCCAGTAATTCTAGTTCTCAGTTTCACACAATTTCTTGTTAGCCAGCAACAGAACAGCTAGCAGACTTACTTCCCAAATTGGTTTAGCTACTGAAGAGCTCGTGACCTTCTACCTTCAGCACAGAAGCGGCGTGTTTGGTGGAGCTGCCGGAGAGCTGAGGATGAACTTCCCGTAGCGATGAAGAGGCATAAAGGAATGCTTCTAGGTGCCCAACTGGCTACATTCTTGTTCAACTCATCCTTGAAGACCGCTGAGATTTAATGATATTATTAATTGTATGTTACAGTGCCTGGAGACTTGGATAAATAATAACTAAACAGGCTTCTTAGTCAAAATAAAGAGGATTTTCCCTCCTGGTTGCTCAGTTTGCGCCCTCCTTTCTGCAGGAAAGCAGGCAGCACTGCAGTGGAGCATACACCTCTTGTCCAAACAGTGATATTGGCTGCTGGTTGCCATAGCGATGGAGAGAGAGGAGGCCATTTGGGGTACAAATTCTGCAACGCAAGCGCCCTGTGCAGCATCCCCTCGCTTAACAGCCGGGTTCCAGCAACTATGGCCAGCTTGGGAAGGGCAGCTGGCAAAGTGCCCACTGTAGGATGGGCCATTTCACAGATATTTACCCTGTTGTACAGGGTACTCCCTTGAACCTGCCTTTGCAGGATGGCCAACATATAGAAATATGTTGAAATATGGAAATATATCTTCCGTATAGAAATAATGGCGTAACTGTTGCACCGATGGCTCGCAGCGTAAGTGGCCAGTCACAGATTTGCATGCAGGGAGGAGCTGTTAGACAGCGCAATCAAAAAAAAAAAAACCCAGCCCAGCTTTTGGAGAAAGCAAGAATCTGAAAGAGATACAGTGAATTAAGACAGTAAGTGGAACCCTTTAAAAACTGGAAATGCTAGAATAGCCATAAGGGAATAGTCATGGCACAAAAAGCAGTAAATAAAATACATCCCAAGAGCACTGGGGAGTGAGATTGGCCATTATGAGGTGAGGAAGGTCTGCTGGCATGGACCCACCACAGCATCAGGCTGTCCATCTGCGACTGACATGGAGGAGCTGCCAGTAAGAGTGTGGATAAGGTTAATGTTCTGTGCTGGGTGATAATCTGTCTCTGTAGCAGCCATTTAGCCTTCTGTCCTTCTACTAGCCAACTGCTAAAAGGAGACAATAATACCCCTTTTCCTTTGTCTGTCTTGGTTATTTAAAGGATTAAGCTCTCTGAGGCTGGGATTATGCCTTAGTATCTACTCCTACAGCAGGGATGGAGCATGGGATCTCAGCCTGAGACACTGGTGTAGCACCACCAGGATCACTTGAGAAGTGATGGCTCTGCCCTCTGGCACATCCCACGCTCCTCAGAATCCCACATGCTTTCCAGGAGCCAGCACCATACCCTGCCCACACAATCAGTAAGGAACAGGAGGGTTTTGTCAGCCCCTACATCCACCCCGGGGCAGCAGAGCCCTTCTCTGGGCCACCCAACATGCAGAGTGACCCCGTCACCTCTGCTTACACCTCCCTGTGTTGGCCACCGCACACCTGGGCAACGCCTGAAACCCAGGGCAGGTTCACATATGGTGCTGGGAGCAGAGGGCTGGATGCAATGCCTGAGCAAAACTCTCCCAGGACACGAGGCAAACCCTGTTTTTATTTCATGTACACTGTCGGCACAAACAGAATATTTTGTTCCCTGACCAGAACATGGAGCCCTTCCCATGGAGCGCCCTGAACTCCTGCTGCTCTCAGACCGAATCGCAGGGATGCTGCACCTCCCCGATCTGAGTCTTTATGGCCTTGGGAACAGCTTGAGGAGATAAACGGCGCTGTGTCTAAGGGCACGGGATGGCACAGGACACAGGAACGGCCTTATTGAGCTCATCCTGGCTGCTGCAGTGGCCAGCTGCTTCACAAGGCAGCATCTAATTACACGTACCCCCTCAACGAGCCAACACGGGAGGCAGGGAATCACACCAGGAGGTTAGACTGAATTTTTCCTGACCTTTGGTAGTGAGTGAGTATATATGATGAAGCCTGGAGATGCCATCCTTTGACTCAACACAGAGAACTAATAACCTGGGTTTGATCTGTCACCTTTCCAAAACAGTACTCCATAAAGAGCCCGTGGAATAAAATCACGTGAAAGCCCATTTAGCTGAGAGCACAAATCAGGATCAAAATATTTACGTGGCTTCTGCACATCTGCAACAGGAATCCTTGTCTGGCTGCCAAACACTGGGGAAAAACCATCACCGTTGGCTGGGTGGCTCTGGTATATATTACAAGGCTGACAGAGGCGACTATTTTCTTTTCATTTATTAGCATACCCCTTTGCTCTCCAAAAGGGAGAAGCACAACTGCCAACCCAGCCTGCTACTTGTTTTCCTCCAGCTACCCCATCCAGCAGGAGCAGAGGGACAAAGGGAAGCAGGACCTCTGCACAGACCTCGCAGGATCTCCCGCTTCCCCACCAGCCAGCCCTGAGCACTCGCGATCAACTTAGGCAATCTCTGGTTGCACCTTGTCATCCTGACAATCATTTTTCATGCTTTCTGTACATCTCACCCTTCCTAGCAAGCAGAACGAACCTACTTAGTTCATACTTGCATATTCTCTGCCCCACTGGAATCCGTCCCTGAGCTGACAGCGATGTTGCTATTCACCCTGTATCCCAAACAAGAAAGCTTTCACCAGTGGGATGATTTTCTGGTGAAGCATGTGCTGGATGCGTGACCTTTGTGGGTTTACACTGAAGAAGCTTCTGGATTCCTTTACACAAACAAATCCCTTACTGCGCAGGATTTATGCTTGTTTTGTAGTCTTTGTGCTGCCAGCCAGTTGCCACGCTTTCTCCTATCAGCAGCAGGTAAAGTGCTTCTTGTACAGAGTGGGTACGGGAGTTTGTGACGGGCTTTGGGACCCCCGGATCAAACGCGGCGTAGGGCAGAGCTGTCACTGACTGACGACTCTGGGTTGCCATGAGATCTGAGTTTGAGACCTGCTTGTATTTGGGGCGGCTGCAAAGAGGTAACCATCAACTGACTTGTTATACAAGAGCCTTTGGACAGAAGGAATTTTGCAGAACTGAAGGATTAGAGGGTGCGCGTCCACTGATGGGCTTTCAGCAAAGGCTTTGAACTGGACTTCAGAGACTACTGAAAAAACCTGTTCATTTATTTTCTAAATTGAATACATTCCCTAGGGAAAGGGGCGGGGGGGGGGGGGGGGGGAAAGAGTAAGTTTGGGCTGAGACTCCAACTTATCTCACTGGGAGAAACCTTTTGGAGGCATTTGGCTCAGCAGACAGGGCAGATAAGGTCCCTGGGGGAGTCGTGGCTGGGGAAGGGATGAACTGGTGGAGTGAAATTGCCCAGAAGCAAAGTGCAGCCACTCACTTGGCAATGAAAAGCTTTATCATTTCTGCACAGATTACTGGAGCTAAAAATAGCTCCTGCTCAAAGTAAACAGTTTTTGGAGTGTGCTCTGCCCTGCTGGCATGTCAGCAGCCACGGCGCACGTCCCCGCAGTCCCCACACCGAGAGGGGCTCCCCAGAGCCGGGCTCGACTCTTCCACCCTGCCCGCCAATAGAGGTGACCCCAGAGGCTGTTCACTAATGAGTTTGGCCTCATTACAAGCTTTTCTCCTGTTTCACTTGGTGATGAACCTTTCTGGATGAGCAACTTCTATAAAAACAAAATAGGTCTAAACGCCAAGTAATTAATTCAGACATCCCGACACCCACTCTCTCTTTCCTCATCAACCGCAAACCATGTCCTTTGACAGCAAAAAGAGTGGCTTGTCACTAAAGCTGCTTCTACCTGACAGTTCCTCTTCTTCTCATGAACCTCCAAGTGCAAGATGTTATTTGACGGCTTAAGACATCCACAGTTTCCTCAGGGAGCCCAAGCAGACTGTTGAGATATGTTCTGGGGATATTTTTTGATCAAAAATATTTATTTTGGGGGAGGAAGTCTGGAAAAAAATCAAGTTGTCACATTTTTTCCATGTGTATCTTGTGCCATTTCACATTTCCTTGCAATCTTGATGACATCAAGCGACTCAGTGAGCGCAATGCCTGGGAAATGCGGTGGGAAGCTGATCTTACGTGAGAAGGCTGCACGCTGCATCAGAGGGAAGCGACGTTCAGGCTGCAAAAACATTCAGGTCAGAGGCAGGTCAGGTCCTTCTGAAGTGATGGCTTGTCTCCTTAGGCTTCGGAGCTTCCCGCAGGGTCCTTTGTGCTGGTGGTTTTTCCTGCTGAAGCAGGCAGTGCGAAATCCAGCCACTGCGGCACCGCTCCGGGGCTGGGTTTCTTTACGTTTGCACCCTTGGGGATACTCTCACCTCATTCTGGCACTTGCCCTAAGAGATTGCTCCTGCTTTGTCCCTCCTCCAGCCAAAGGCTGGCAGTCAGCCTGTGGGACAGCTTCTTGCTCTTCCCCAAGCCATGCTCTCTCGTCCTGTGCTGCACCAGTGCAGTGAAGGTGGCACCCACGGGACCAGCCCTTCCGTGGGGTACTGCTCTCCGCATCCCACTGATGCAGAGCTAAAAGAAAAATAAAATCCCTGCAGTTCTCTGCAGACCAACATGGTCAACAACAGCAGCTGCCATCAGAGCAGAGCCAAACCTCCCCGTGACCAGAGCGGCAATGTCATTAACACAGGCCTAGCCCACGCAGGGTAGCACAGTACAAAGCAGAAGGATGCAACAGGCAGCAGAAAACTTGCCGAAGACAGGCAAATTAGTCAAGTAGAAGCCACAGAAAAGCTACAGGCAGCCATTAAGGGCTGATGGTGGCTGCAGCTGCTCCATCACGTCGAGTGTGCCGGGCCAGGCAGCTATAACATCTTATCACGATGGCAAGATGGGAACTGCATTTATTCACAGCCCACACCTCTGGGTGAATGTTTTATGGTGTACGAAACAATGGGACAAGAGATGGTGAACCTGAGAATGAGCTAGAAGTTAGGGTGGATTTCCAGAGAAAAACATCACTGGAAGCTATGCATTTTTATCCTGATGTGTCAGGATTTCAGGCAAACTTTTTGGCATCTAAGGGTTGTTATTTTTTTCCTTTGGAAAAAAAAAAAAAATGTTCTGCAGCAAATCTTTAACTGCATTTTTCCTACTTAGAAGGAGTTTTGATGGAAAATGTTTGACCAGTTCTTGTAGGGGATAGTGCTGGATGAGAAGGTCACTGTAAGGACATGCGGGTGCGAGCAGGAAAGGATGGACTCCTTGATGGATGCTTTGGAGCATTCCCAGACCAGACACACAGGACTGGGAGATTTGAGTACGACAAATAGTTAGTACACCTCTTACTTAAAAAGTACAGATGCTGCCAGCTTTTAGAAGTGCGTTGTTGTTACCATTGCTGTATATTTCATGTGCTGTCACAGCGCTGGCCATGGGCTGCCAGGAAAACACCTGGGCTGCTGGTGCAGCATTTGCATCCTCACCAGATTTGGCCTTCAAGCCCCCCAGTCTTCACGTCAGTGTAAAGTTGTAGCCCTCTGGTTCACTTTCAAATACGAGCCGGAGTAAAGACAAAACCGCTGCCTTGGCCAGGCCAGCGTAGCAACCTCCCGAGGCTGTGCTGGTCCCTCCTCCCTCCATCTCATCTCATGAAGACAGGCAGGGCGGTGTGGTGAATCCCTTACCGTTACCTTCAGGTAAGTAGTAACGTGTGACTCAAAAGCACTGGAGAAAGATGGCTTTCTGCCAAGTGATGCATCTCAGGAAACCAAACTGGCTTCCCAGGGCTGGTTTTGAAATAAAACTGAATTGAGTTGGGAGGCAGAGCTACACGAGGTCAGTTTGGGGATGCGCTGAGCATGGGTATGTTTTGCTCCGTGGAGGACTGTTCTCCTTCCTCTGTGCCTTGTTATTGTCATCAGGGTGTTTCCTGCACTGCCTGCTGCTTTTGTTGGTGTTTTTATCTCTTCCTGCATGCAATGGCAGGGGTGTGGATATCTGTCACAGCAAACGGCTTGTTTCTGAGCACGCACAAACAGATTCTGGCTGGAGGCGGCGAGGCCAGCGGAGGTGGAGCAGGTCTGGCTGCGCAGCAGGTGCCGAGGCGAGAGGAGAGGCTGGTGTTTCTCGCCGGCGCCGAACGGCTCCAGGGCCCATCTGTGATGGGGGAGCTGCAGGATGGCAGAGACACCTCTTCTGAGTCTGTCTGGTGCTCAGCGAGATGGTACGCTGGGAGAGCCAAGTCCTCCCAGCTCCCACTGCTCACTTTGCGCACAACCTGAAATAAAAGCTGGTCTAGCTCTAGCAGGGACTGGATCCGATCCTTGGCAAACACCCATCCCGCTGTCCGGTTGAGTCGTGCCACTTCTTCCACCTCCTTGCAAGGCTGAGGACCGGAGCGTCCTTACAGCAGGGATGGAGTGAGTCTTTCACTCTCCTGGCAAAACAATTAGCACTAATGAGCCCTGCTGCATTTGGGGCCTTCAGGCAGCAATATCCACACCCTTATGTGTTCACGCAGGAGTATGGGGCAGGCTGGACACCCGGCACCGCAACCAGCTTCTTCGTTTGGCTTCAGCAGCCCAGTGGTGTCTCCAAGGCTGGTGGGACACAGGAAGGTGATACCACGCAGAGGGACATTCCTGGGCCCCTGGGGTGACAAGAACAGTCAAAATTTCCTCTTCTGGTGTGTCCCCAAGCTTACCGAGAGCTCCCAGGCTGTGCTTCACAGCAGGGTGGATACAAAGGTACGCGCTTGATATGTGGTATTGCCTTGCCCTGAGCACCTTCCCCCCCTTAAATCCATGTGCCATCACCAGTGCTGCATTGCACCCCCAATTAAGGCTGCACCCAGGGGCAGGTGAGCTGAAGCACGTGTGGATTTTACCCCTCCAGAGCCTGCAGAGCAAAAAGCACTCTAAAAAACCACACAGCTATTTTTTTTTTTCCTGAGAGACCCTTCCCCAGCGCTACTCCTGGTAAAATAGCTCAGGCTGCATGGAGTGTGACAGCCAGGCCCTGATGGGAAGGACGAATGGTGGGATGCAGGTGGGACGCACATCCCAGAGATGCACTGGAGAAACCTGGGGCAGCGGCGGGTGGGAGGAAGCGCCCTGCAGCAAAACCTGCAGTGCCCAGCATCGAAGGAAGGAGGTTCAGGCACACGCAGCTGCCTGGAGATGGGGTTACACGGCGAGGCTAAACAAATTCGCTGCGAAAAGGAAACGGATCCCTCCCGCCGACTGTAAGGTAGGAGCCGAGCGGTAGCTGCTTGACATCATCGGGATGAGCATTGGATTACAGCAGCAGGGACTGACTCGGAGAGGAGGAGAACACGCCCCTCGGCCCCAGAAGTGCAACTTCATTTAGCAGCTCCCAGTACAAGGAAACTGCAAGTCTGAAACTGGCTGTGACTTCCCTGGCCAGCTTGGCTGCTGGCCACGGCGGGCAGAGACGCCGAGAGGGTGTAATCCGGGCTCGATTCTGTCCAGCAGCAGGACCGCGGAACTTGGGATTCAAGAGGCAGCAGGAGCTGAGGTGGCCGTAAGTAGGGCTGTGCACGTTCTGCGAGCATGTGGGGCAGGCGATGGGCTGGGGTGGTCGGTGGCCAGGAGCCCTGCCCGGCGGCACGGCGAGGAGCTGCTCTCCCTCTCGGCACGGGAGCTGGAGCCACGCTACGAAAGGGCGATTTGTTTAGAGACACACTTAACTTTTACCTAACCGCCTGCAAACAGCGAGATTTTTGCTGCCTACAAAACCTGGGGCTGAAAAAGCTAAGCTGCAGTTTTTGTGCCGTTGGGAGAAACAGTTTGTAGGCTGATGGCAGGGAGGTGGCTGCTGTTTCACTGGGAAAATAACGCAGTTTAGTACTTGCTGTGAAGGGGTAGCAGGGAGAGCAGGCTTGGCAGTTCAAAATCACAAAGGACCGTGGATCAGTGACCCCCGCAGGGATTTCTGGCCTCATTTCTGACATGTGTCCATTTATTCTGAGCGACTTGCTGGAGGAAAACCCTTACAGCATCGGGGTGGCTCTGTGCTCTCACGGGAACGGATGCCAGCCTGCGGGACAGGCAACCGGCAAGCCATCCACGCAGAGCCGTGGCGTGAATCCATCCTTAGGGCTGTCGGGAGCTGCAGGTCTGCCCGGGGCTCCTCTTCAAACCCCGGGCAACGGCTTTGCAGAGCGTGGCAGAGGAAGCGAGCTCGGAGACTCCCTGGCATCCAGCTTTCCAAGCAAATGTTTTAAAAGGCAAAGACTTGGGATAAAAAAAGAACTGCTGTGTGGTGGTATTCTCAGGAGGCTTTGCAAATTCCTCCACCTCTTTCTCTCCTCTCTCTGGATTCCCCTGAGCAGCTGGTAGCAAGCCACCGTGGTGAGCTTTCACATGCATGTAATGCCTTGGCCCCAGAGGGGAGTTTGGGAAACGTTTCCCTTTGCTTGGAAGGGGTAAATGGGTCCACAGAACAAGAGCCAAGTGGAGCTGTGAAGCCAAAAGCGATGCCCTGGATGGATGGCACAAACTAGGAGGAGGGCAGGCTTGTGTCAAACAAACAAGAGGCAGCCACAGCGGGGATGCTGCAGCAGTGCAAGAGCAAGAGGAGACCTGTAGAGCAGGGATGGCTTGGCTGGATGGTGGAGACCATCGGATGGTTGCGGCCCTTCAGGCTCTGGGCTGTTTGCTTGCGGTGAGGTCAGTGTGCCTGCCTTGGGTAGCTGTGGGGCACACCTTGGCTTCCAAGAGTCTTGGCTCCAGGGGCCACTGTGCTAATGCACGGCCACCCAACGGAGAAATTGTTATGTTTCTGCTCTCTCGAGGGATGGTGTTTGGGAAAGAAGGATGCATGAAGAGATCCTCAATGCCTGGATTCATTCATAGCGCAGATGTTGGTTAAATGAATGTTTATAAACATAGAAGCACCCGTAGTGCCTAATATACCTCAAGGACAGAACAGGGCATGGAGTCCCTCAGACAGAGCTCCCCACAGACATACAAGTCCCCCATGCCATCCTTTTCAGGGACAGTTTCCAGACAGCATGGACCAAGCAGTGCCTTAAAGAACCGGAGATCATTAAGTGTAGTACACAGGGTCCCACTGTAGGTAGCTTGGTCACGGAGAGATGAAACCCCAAGGCTGTTCACAGCCATGCATCTCCCACCCGTTGTTTCTGCACTCAGTGGCCAAGTCTGAGGAGGGCTACAGGCACAGAGTGAGCTAGGATGCAGCGTTTTGCTTCTTCCCCCTTATCCTCTTATTCCAAAGAAAGGTATGTCTACTTTTGAGCACACTCAGAGGAATAACCACAGGCACACAACCTGGCCGCCCCAAAATAACTGTGGAAAACTTGTTTCCAAGTTTCTAACATTTCCTGATCTTCCACAATTCAGAGCCAGTTCCTGCAGCATACTGCTGTGCATTAATCCTTCCAACCAAACACCAGCGTTATTTCTATTTGACATTGGGCTACTACGGCGAACCAGTGATGAATCTGCGAGTCTATAAGAAACAGCAGAAGCGTCAATCCAGCTTTTTGTTTGCCTTTCTATGCCACCCAGTTCTGGTCTCTCCCCTTTTCACATTCAAAGCCCAGATTCAATTGTTTCTCCACACTACTAAGCGTTTCCTTAGCATCACCAAACCTGCATGTATGGACTGATCCAGAAAACATATTTTCCCTCACAGTAGCCATTTTAGAGAGGATGAAATGAAAAAAAAAAAAAAACAACCCATCCTTCTAATTGTCTCCAGACCATGATTAGAAAAAGCCAAGTCATAAAGGGAGCTGCTCCCAAGGCTTGCCACCCCAGCCAATGAGAAGGGAAGGTTCAGCTGTTGCGTGGACTTTGTCCCCAGCTCCTCATGATGGCAGTTAGAGAGGTCGAGACATCACTCCAGGATGCAGCTGGCACCCTTAGCCAGCAGGAAGAACAGCAGTTGGATTCTGAACCACCTCTTCCCCTGTTTCAAAACACTCACTGTCCTCGAGCCTATGGAGATGGGTACTTTCTCTTGCCTATTTCTGATTTGCAGGGTGAGTTCCCAAACTCTTCCTTCCCAGTGCAGCCCTGGAGAGGCTCGGTGCTCTTTGCATAGCTCCTCCGTGCCAGCTTTCATGCGGGCACGTTGCCAGTCGCAAGCCGCTGCCTCGGGAACTCCCCAGCGAGCACCAAAATGCCAACGTTTGTTGATACTTGCAATGATGTAATGAGCCAAACATTCTCACTGAAGTGTCATCAACTTTACTGGTATTACTGTTTCCACAAAGTGTAATTACTTTGTGCAGCTCATTGCCACCGGATACCACTGGAATAAATAAGGAGCTCAGAAGGTGTTTTCGTAGCTACCAGGTAGTTATCTCTGTAACAACACAATCCTGGGTATGATTAAGAGGATAATGCATTTTAAGGATTATAAAACCCCTTGGTTCAGGGTAGTTAGTAACTGATGAAAAACATTCTACTACAATTTCAAGTTTTCTTGCACCTCTGAGGCCAAGGATGCCAGCTGCAGTGGGGGACAGGGCACTAAATGAGACAGTCTCTCGGTCTGCCCTGGGCCCCTGCTCCGATCAGCGATGCAGGCAGCCTGTTGTTTACCCAGGAGCCGAGAGACACGAGAACGACCTTCTCTCTGCTGCCATCACCTTGCTCAAAACCAGAAAGGATTTCCTCTCTGGATCAAAAAGCAGCACTGGTACAGCTGTTGTGTAGAATAATGCTGAATTCTGCCAAAAAAACCCCAAACAAACAAAAAAAAAAACCAAAAAACCATTCTGGGTTTGGCTGGAACATAAAATACTCATTTTGAAGCAGTGCTGGAGGACCAGTTTGTTTTGTGTGCTTGTTCCTTTTGGGGAACAGCTGATAAGCATGGAGGGAATCTGAATCCCAAAACCACCTGTATCATGCTGATGCCCTTGCAGTTCATTCCTGATGGGGTATGGATGTTTAGCTATCCAACAAACACTTCCATGGGGGTCCCAAAATAATCTGTGGTACTTTGAGCTACAGGTCTAGATTAGGAAATGTAAAATGTTATTTAACAAGTTACTCTAGCCCATCCTTAGTCACACTGCATGGACTAAGCCACCTTACCGCCCTGAAATCCCCAGACTCCCCATGTGGGATATTGCCCAGCCTTTGCCATCAGAGCTCTGCCTGGACTGGATGCACCGGCAGAGGATGAGCCTCTGGGGATGGAGCAAGGGGCTCAGCTTCCAATTTACAGACTCCAGATCCCCAGGTGAGGGCTGTGGGGAGAAACATCTAGCCAGAGCCAGGGCTGCAGGGTTGGAAAGCCAATACCAGTCACTAAAGAGTTTCTGTCTCCAAAATCAGCTTTTTTTTTTTTGGAAAGAAAATGGGAGGTTCCCCCCACATCCCATCAGGAACAGGGCTGCTCAGTGATAACTTCTACTTCAGAGCATCATTGCTCGGATTTGCTTTAAGCCTCTCTTGGCAGAGGGCCACATGTTTTGAGATATTTTCCAACACATCTGAAGTGCTGGAGGTTTGACTGTTTGGGCTGTGTAACACGCAAGCCAGAGCGAGGCAGGAAGGCAAGGGAAGAAAATAAAGACTTGTGGATTTCCAAAGCAGGCTTGCTTGCTTTCTTCCTTCCTGCTTTTGTTTGCCTGCTTGGTGCCCCAAAAGGGTGATGTATATTCCCAGGGTTGTGGGAATACCATTTCTTTTCCATTCCGGTGTTTACAGTAAGCACTTCACTGTAAATGGGGTAAACACTAACAAAAGTGTATTGTTAAATCCCTATCTCTTTGTTTGGCTACTAGCATGATCATAATTAGTATTTTCCACTTCTATAGGCCTGTCATCTCAGATCCGAAAGTGCTTTACAAATATTTGAAGCATCTAGCGAGGGGAGCGAGTATTAATAGCACTGTTTAACAGATGGGCAAACGGACACACAGGAGCAGCAAGTGCCCTGTCCTTGACGCAGGGCCAGAGCCAGCAAGTCGTCGGCTCCAACAACTAGGGACTTTTAAAAGTGGGTCAAAAAAAAAAAAAAAAAAAAAAAAGTATATATAGAAAGGCTACAGATCTGTCCCAGCTTGGTAAATGATGGGGAATAGTTCCAGTCAGAGTGGTACTCAATGCAGATGGGCCAGACAGATGAATTGCTGGATGACCTACTGCTTATATGGTTAAATGGTTCATCGCTTGCTTTCTGTTCTGCTAATATTTGTCCCTGGGACAAATTGAAAGAAAAAAAAAAGTCCATGATGTTCCAAAAAGTCTGGAAGCTGAAACAGCTGCTAAAATAAGCAAGTGTCTTGTTGGCTGGGCTGTGCAGGTCAGGAGATTGCAATGCACCCACAGATGTTAAGGCCACAGAGGAAATGTCTTTGAGTGGGGCTTGGGGACAGCAGGACAAGGCACAGCTGTGCACAAACAGCTGAGAAACCCCAGGAGCCAGAGACAGACCCCGCAAGGCGACTAAAAGCACCAGAACAAACTTCCCCTTCTGCCTCAGAGAAGCTGGTATGGAAGTTTCACTTCTTTAAAGGGCAGTGAAGCTGCAAACCAATATTCATTTATACCCTCGAGGCAGCCACCGGGTCCCCCGTGCTGCTGGTCAGGAGACGCAAGCCGCTTCAGTTCTCCCTAGCACGCCCACATGAAGTTAGCAAAAGGAGAAGCAAAAACAGAGAGAACTTCTCTGTGAAGCCAGGCCCCTGGCTGGACTTCTCTTGCTCTTAAGACACAACAAGCCAACTCTCTTAAGAGAGAGATTGAGACAAAGAAACCCTCCCGAGAAGGTGCCGTATGAGCACCACCACCACACAGCCCTTCGCTTGGTGTCTCCGTGCTCACCGAGCCCCGCCAGACCCCACGTCCCCGTCACGGACTGTGGAAAACCAGCTCAGCTTTATGCCTCTCAACAAAAACACAGATAATGTTTTCTTATGTTTACTTTCTTCTCCTTCCCCAGAAGCTGCTGCCCTGCCGCATATGAAGCTTGTTTGAAGTCATGTCCAGAAGGAAAGTCAACTAAATCAGGTAGGGATTCGCGCTATGGACTGATAGAATTTTTATTCACAGGGAGATATTGCATAAACAGGAATGGGGTTTTGTCCTTCCTGTTTCATAGAGCCATTTGACCTCCCTCTGTTTTCTGCATTACTAGGTGCTAGAAAGCTGCTAAGAGGGAAAAAATATCAACAATTCTGCCGTAGTGACTTTCCTGCTGTGTGCTCCTGCACAAAGCTTTCCCTTACCCAGAGCTGGCACTGCCGTGTTGTGTGCGGATCTGACAGTGCAGGATCTCTGGACTCTCTGGTGCACATGGACATTCCTCCTGCAGGTCTCTCAGAGCAGTTTCTCTCTTGTACCCAGCATCTTTCCCATGGGTGCTGGACACACCCCATGTCCTTCTACACCCAGGCTGCATTTCAGTGGACCGTAAAATGTTGGCCATTCACTTCATTAGCAGCTTTCCATTTTCTGAGACCTAACTTGCAATGATCACTGAGCATCCCCAGTGTAACGCTACCGGCACATCCTGAGCACCGCTTCCCCTCATGTCTGGGTGTCGCATCCCTCGTGACTCATGCAGACAGATTTACCCTGCCCACAGAAAGGATCAGAAGCTGCTATCACCTGACACAGATGTACAAAAACTCTCCATCCATCACGGAAATACTCAGAGAAGGGGGTGCGCAGGCCAGCAGAGCTTTCTCTGCCCAGCAGGGCAGGGGTCCCAGCAGGGCAGGGCAGCCAAAGGGCTCATTTTGTGGGTAGCAGAAGCACGGGGCCACCTGAAAGGGCTTAGCCCAGGCACCACCGCCAGCCTGTTTTAACTCCTACACTTTCCATTTCTATTGTGTGTAAAGCACCAATAGCACCATCCCAGCCACCTAATCCTTCCCACAGTTCCCAAAACCAGATCTTCCCAGGCAAGCACCACCCCTGCCCTGAGCTGAGGGGCTTTCTTCTGTGCAGGGGGGATGGACACGGCAGCCAGCCCCAGGGAGCAGAGCTAAGCCTGGCTTTGCTAATCAGCCTTGTTCCACAGTGATACTCTTAAGAGCAGCCCTGGTTATTTTTAGGCACAGCTGGGAGCTGTGGGGCTCCTGCACCTCAGGAGGTTTCATGGCTCCTCGCTCAGCCCCTTACACCACACCGAGTCAGGGCTCTTGGGGTGCTGGATGTGAGTTCCTGGGGGATTGTGCAAGCCTGAATGAGGAAGAACCAAGGCAGGTGGCTCTCAGCTTCACACACCCTGTGCTGAGCAGAGTTTTCTCAACCAACAGCAGCCAAAAGTGCATGGTTACAGCCTGCACAACACCTTTTCCAAGCTTGCAGCCATGCAAGCACTGCTTTCACACAGCAGCAGAGCTCAACTCCTCAGATCAGAAAGAAAAGCTGGACAAAATTGCTCTTTTCCCTGCTAGAGCATAAAAATAAAGATCCGTCCTTGCTTACCTTGTGGAAAGATCTTCCTCCACCCCGAAACAGAGATAGCCCATCAAGACCTGCTGTGGCTTTACCTTCCTTTTATGCATGACAAGGGCAGCTGTGCTAGATAACAGCCCCAGCTGCATCTCCTCTGGGCTTATTTGACTTCTCCTTGCCCAGGGAGGCCTGTGAGGTCTGGGGGGGTAAGCATCCCTGGGCCAGGAATTCAAGCAGGGTTTGAGTAGGTGATGCGCACTCAGAGGTCAGTGCCTTCGTGTGATCAGAAGAGCTGTGGGACCACTGGGGAGTTTCCAGCTTTTGAGGTGAAACCCAGCAGGGACTTTTCTTCCTGCATGGTTTGGGGGAAGACAGGGAACCCAAGTCTGAAGGGCATCCCTGTTGCAAAGGAATTCACCCCATGACCCAGATGTGATGGGGTGTCTGCACGTCACAAGCGAGGACAATAACATGAGTCTTCCTGGAACATGTCTGCAACAGCAGCTGTGGGGCTTTTGCAGCTGAAGGGCTTCAAGACTGGTCTGTGGTTCGGCTGCTTTGCAAGTTCAGGCACTGGTAGATCTTCCACATGGTCACTGGTTTTGTTCATGTGAAAATACGCTGACGTATAAAGGCAGCTAAGCAAGCAGTTGGGAGAAAATAAAAATAATAGAGAAGGGACTCATACCCTCGTACTCCTTACAGCTTTCAAAGCGTCTCTGCAGGGGATGGAGAGACCTGTGGGTGCTGGCTCACAAGGCGATGGGTGCTCGTGGCTGTGCTGGGTGAACAGAGGGCTCTGGCTCGCTGCACTTTGCTGTGCAGAAGTCAGGGAGCTGTGTCCACCCCCTGTGAGCCTGGCTTGAGGGGGTGAAAAATGGGGGGCAGAAAGGTGCCAGCCTGCCATGTCCTAGGGCTGGCGGGGCCAAGCGTGCCTCATCCTGCTGTGCCACCCCATCCCTCAGAGGGTTGTGCATCTTTCGGAGGCCAGGAGGGGAACCAAAGTGCCCTGATTTATTAGCACCTCAAAATTATGGGATGTGAAAAACAAGCTTGACCTGGGAACAAAACAAAAATACAACTGCTGTCACGGCAACTGTCTCCAGATGCACGAAGAGACCAATTATTTCCATTAATCAACTTTGTGAGAAGCTGCAGAAGAGGCTTAAGCTGCAGCCGAGACTCAATGCTGAGGGGTGGGAGGAGTAGAGAGCTCCACTGAGCTCCAGTTGCCAAGGCAAACCATGAGTCCTCCTGTGGCAGAGGATTTTTGGAGCAGAGGCGCAGTACCCATGCCCCGCAGGGACTGGCAGAGGGGTGCCACCCGCTCCTGGCACGGGGATGCAGGCTGGCAGCATTGCGTGGCTGGAACTGGGCACCGGGCAGACAGACGGATGGATGGACAGGCAGCTCCCTCCCGCCATCGCCCACGCATCCTGACACTAATGAGATGCTGACGGGGCTGAGCAATCCCCTCCCGCCTCCCCCTCTCCTCCCCAAGCCTTCCCCTCTCCCCTGGGGACCGCAGCAGCACGCATAAAGACTCACCCTACCCTGATGCCAAGGGTTGGCCGTGATTTTGAAATCTGGCTGGAGCATCTCTTGCAGTGGCCGGGAGGATGTGGGGCAGCAGGAGGTACCTTGGGACAGCAGAGACACTGCAATGGGGGTCCCTGGGGACCTGCTGAAGGCCAGGAGGAAGGGGAGGGAGATTGGCAGGCTCAGTGGAGCTAAATACAAGGTTTGTGAAGTTGCAGAGGAGTCGATCTAGGCCTAATCTTAAATCTGAGGCTCAGCAATTAGTTACCAATTCTACAGGCAGTAACTGATCTGTACTGTGAAACGAGGGCAAAGCAAAAAAAAAGGGTCTGTTTGTGAGCACTGAGCCTCAGTCCTGCTGATCTCTGTGCTCTCCTCTTATAGGAATTACAATTTACTCCAATTATATGAATTAGTCCTGGAGAACCCTAAAAGCTCTGTTCCTGTAAAACCATGGTAGTAGCTGGAGAAGCAGTGATGTCTGCGCTGGCTGAATTCATTGTATTTGGTGTAAGAGGCAGAGCATGCAGAGTTATTACAAAGAATAGCAAAAGCCTTCCAGAAATACCAGTGTGCCATGCCCAGCCTTGGCATCTCTTCATCACTGAAGTGTAGTGAAGCTTTTCCACGCTGTTCTCACCCAGGAAGAAGCTGCTCAGCACATGAAATGGACACGTGTGCCCTGGTAGATCAGGCTGCTACCCTGGTCCTGCTTGATTTCTCACCCAGCCAGGAAACTCGGGGCTCAGCAATTTGAGGCACATCAGTTCTGGCCAATAAGACCCACCACCACCACATTTTGGAGGATGTAGACACAGCAGAAAGCAGCCTTACCAACGCTTGTTGGCCTAGCAGCTACCACACTGGGCTCCCAACAGGACATCAGCAGCTTTAGCTTGGCTTCTGGCCATGGATGTGAGCTCTCGTGCACGAGCCATAGCAAGGCCTTGAAGGCACAAGCAGTGGTCTAAAAATAATCTCTAACCCTGATAACACCGTTACGGAGCCCTCTTTCTTTGATGTGCAACCCCTCACACATGTTCCCAGACAAGAGCCAGTGGAAAATTTGCTGAAATTCCAGCTGGAAGTCATCAGACAGTTGGTGGAAACCCCCTGACCTCAAGTGCTGGCTTCAGCCCTACGGGATTTTTTTTTCCTCCTCGCTGGATGTGACTCTCCCAGCAGGAAACCTCACAGCAGACCCACAGGGAGCACAGAAATCCTGGTGCTCGCATCTCTGTGCTCTACCAGGCCCCCCTCCGCAGCAAACCATCTTACGCTGTAAATATTTTAAAAGCCCAGCAGGGCTGTTGAGTATGTTTTGCTGTTGTTATGGATCCAGCCCCAGCAGGAGAGGTCTAATAATAGTCACTGTACCCTGGAATGAAAGGGCAAGGGGCTCTGCACAATGCAGAGAGCTCGAAGGCGAGCGTACAAACTTCGGGCCCCAGTCCCCGCAGGTTGACAATGAAGGGATGCTATGCATGAGCAGAAAAAAGGGGTCACATCCCTATTCCCCAGCAAAACTTTGACATTTCACCCCAGAAACACAGCTTGGCTTCATGGCTTTATGACTCCAGAAGTTTGGGGACCAAAAGAAAGGGTGACAAAAGTGCTGGGGGGACAGCATGGTGGGCTGAACAACTGCTCCCGTTTGCACCCAGAGGACAGGGAGGTCTTGAAGGAGAGCAGGGTGGGATTGAGCCATGATTCAGGCTTAGTTAAGCAGGGAAATCCATTGCTGCATTTAACCGTTGAACCGCCTTCCCTACAGCAGCCCAAGTGTGCTGTGCTGGCTGCCCGGAGGGGCAGGGATGTCCAAGAAGGGGACTCCGCTGCAGCTGCCCTGTGCCCAAAAGTGCCACGGGTACCATGCAGAGACAAACAGGACTGTCTCTGACCTAGAGGCCCTTCGTGCCTGCTGTGGAGGCGGGTTAGGTGGAGGGGAAAATGTGTTGGAAAGCAGGAGGTAAGCGAGGCAGAGCGGGAAGGAGGAGCGAGGGCGGCAGCAGAGGGGAAGCAGGCCGAATTCGGCACAGCCTGTCGATAGCCAGCATCGTGCAGAGTACAAAAATAACCCTTCCTAGCCATAAAAAGCTTACAGTTTAACCTAGATGAGGGACAGATGCAATATTGTGTGAATGGTTTCCTTGAAACCGGAGTCCGGGGCTGGGTGTGACCGTAACGTCTGCCCGATCCTGCGGAGCCAGGGCCTGGCCGCAGCTCCCGTCACGGGGCTGTGTTTGCTCTGCAGGCCCGCGGCCCTGCGCTGAGTTTAACCTGCCCGCGGTGTTCCCAGGTCATTTCTCTGCCTCTCATATTATCTGCGGTAACTGTTTGCTCGTAGTCACCGGGATCTGTGCTGTGGAGAAGCAGGCAAGGGGGGAAATGGGAATTAAATGCTGGCTTGTCAGTGGGACTAAGAGGGGCATTGAGCTGACCCAAAAGAAATGCCCTGTTTTCTTCTACCGAGAGCCAGAAGAAACATTTAACCCTTTAATTTCTTAGCATCCACCTTCTAAATGGGTACAGTTCATCCCTGGTGTGCCTACATAGGGCTGGTCTATCCGCAGCCCCCCTGTGAGGAGCCAGCTGCTCCGTCAGCTGCTGGGTGACTTCCCTGGAAAATGCCGGCGAGCCCAGCTGCGGTCCAACAGCAAAACTGCTCCGGAAGCCAAGTGCACGCCAGCAAAGCCAAGACTATTATGGTTTCAGATTTTTTAGTCTTCACAAGACACTACAGAAAAAAAGTTCAGACCGAATGGCAGGTTTGGCAGAGCCAGGTTATTTCCGCAGGGCAGGGGAGCAGAGGTGGCTCTGGGGACGCGTCGGGTGCCTGTGGCAGCTTGCGAGGGGCTCCCTCACTCACGTCCAGCTGCCCTGGGATGGGCAGCACCATGTCCTCATGGTGGAGGGGACACAGCCTCCTTCCAAGCAGCACAGAAAGTTTTTGAGGAGCCTACAACAGGCAGCAGGTCCCAGCTACCTGCTGGTGGCCTTTGTCACCACGCCATGCATCCCCTCCTCCGTCCCCGTGGGCTGGCACCCCACGCTGAGGACACAGAAGACGGATTCTGTTATCATCAGCAAGGAGGGAAGGGAGGAATGACCTTCTGGGCACAAGTTGAATCATCTCTCTGAAGCATTCTGAAAACCCTTGCGTTGCACAGTTGTGTGCTGCGGCCTTATTCCTGCAACGCCTGGCAAGAGCTGGCACATCATTCCCTCCTGCCGGCCCATGGGAGCGTGAAAAACCCAAGGTGGGGAGCCAGTGGGTGATGCACCCCCCCTTTGCACCCCCTGCCACTGCTAAATGGCTGCCCAGGGTGACGCAGATTCAAGATGAACTACATGGGCAAGAGGGAAGGTGGTTCCTTTCTTGTCCCTGGTAGATGTTAAAAGATGTTTCCGCTGAACAGTTCTGCACCTGCCTGGAAATGTGGAAATGCTCTTTGAAAAATCAGATGTTTCTATTAAAAATTGAGGCGACCGCTCTCATCACCTCCTAGGTCCAGCGGCTTCCCAGAGGCAGAGGAGAGGGATCTGCCTGCAAAGCTTTTGAGAGCCACCCACCTTGAATATTTTGAAGGAACTGCACACATTTGAAAGCTTTGCTCATAAATCTGCGCGCTCCAGCTCTTCGCAGGAAGAGCTGAAGGCAGGAACCCTCCCAGCCATGGAAGATATTTAAATCACACACGCCATCTCCTGGCCACCAAGCCAGGACCCAAACCTGCTTCTGCATACTTGCTTATAGCATCATAGAATCACAGAATGGTTTGGGTTGGAAAGGACTTTTAAAGCCCATCCAGACCAACCCCCTGCAAGGAGCAGGGACATCTCCAACCAGGTCAGGTTGCTCAGAGCCCCGTCCAACCTGGCCTGGAATGTTTCCAGGGATGGGGCATCCACCACCTCTCTGTGCAATCTGGGCCAGTGCTCCACTACCCTCAGCAGGAAACATTTCTTCCTTATGTCCAGTCTGAATCTACCCTTCTTTTAGTTTAAAACCATTGCCCCTTGTAATATTGCAACAGGCCCTGCTAAAAAAGTTTGTCCTCATCTTTCTTATCAGCCCCCTTTAGGTACTGGAAGGCCGAGTGTTTGCAAAGATTTGTTTGGAGAAGCAGGTTCTCCTGGGAGGTCTGGGTGGGCCAAGCCCCACATCCCACCAGCGGGGCGGTGCCAGCCCTCCCTGAGCTGGCATCAGCACCAAGAGAGAAGTCCCTGGGGCTACAGAAACATACCAGGTTTACACAGGCTTGAGGTTACTGCACCCAGCTCTGTGTCAGGAACAAGGAGACTTTACCCTCTCTTATCCTTCTTATCCTGGCTATTGCATCTTCATCAGCATCTTCTTTCTACTGCCGTAACATCAAGGATTACGGAGTGAGGAGTGTGATTCCTGCCCAGGCTGGTGGTCTGCCAGCAGATTTCCCTGGTAGGAAGATCAATATTAAGCAGGATTTGTACAGGAGGCTAATCAAGTTTCTCAGTGGGTCGTTAACCCCAAAACACAAAGGCAAGTAAATGACAAGAAGTTTGGGGTTTTTTTTTGTTTCTTTTTTTTTCCTCTCATTACACACAAGCGTTTCTAATCGGGACCTTCTTCAAGTATTGACAACATCAGCAGGGCTAAAGGCATTTTTTACAGTGAGCAGAGTCCCAGGAAAGATGATGACTGATCTCTTAACTTATACACAGACAAACTAAGTGCCAAACTGGGTAAACAGGAGCTGGAACCAAGAGCACCAGGTTTCCAGAGCGAAGGCAGCTCGCTAGCTCTGTGCCCGGAAGCCAGGACGCCGGTGACTCGTTCCCCAGGCTGCTGAGGTCCCTGGACTCTGTGTGCTGTACAAACGCTGGCAAGTTAAACTGTCAGCTGAAATGAAAAGCGACAACTTCAGGACTCACCAGGCTGAACTAATAGCTGGCTCGCGGCGCAGCTCACGTGTGACAAGCGGCCGCTTTCTTCGCGCTCTGCGCTTGGCACAGACACCAGCCTGGAGCGAAGGGATCCAGCCGTCTCACAGAGGGGCTGATTTTCAGCTGAGGTGCTGATTTCAAAGCACTCCTGCCCAACACTTTTCCAGTGACATCCGACAGCCAGTGGAGGCCAGTACTGATCCAAAACCTATAAAACACTCCACTGCTCCCCGAGCTTTCCAGCAGGTATCCGTCGGGGCCCTGATCATTTCCTGTTACAAATTCAAGCCGGATCAGCACCCCACCCCCCAGTGCAGGGAGCCAAATTTGGTTTCCGTTCAAATCTCCGGTGGCGTTTTGAGGAGGAAGGAGGGCTTTTTCTGAAATATTTTTTTTTTCTGTAGGAAAAAGCTGCTGCAAGCGACCTCGCAGCTCCTAAAGGCAGAACCTCGAAAGGAGGGACAAACACCTTCTCTGCCTTGCTCTGCAATGGGAAAGCAGAACAAGGGCTGGTTCGGCAGCTGGGGCAGAGCTTTCGTGCCCGCCTGCTCTCAGCTGGCACAGCGCGTCACCCGGCACGATGGGTCACCCTACAGGGTTGGTCACCCAGCACCGTGGGTCACCCAACACACTGCCCCACGTGACAGCGTTGATATCTGAGATTTCAGTAGCTGCTGTTAGAGGAACCGGAGCAGAGTTACAGGGACTATTTTTTCAAGCTGTAATTTAACTCCATGGAGTAACCTAACCAGGCTTGCCGAGCATCCTTGACCTCACAGCTGGGTTTTCTCCACAGCATTTTGCAGGCATATAGAGATGCAATGGAGGTAGAGTCCAGCACCTACACCGACTTCATTTCCTGCGATCGGGCTGGTCGGAGGAACGCTGTCCACGACATCCAACGAGATGCAACCACCATCAGCATGCGCAAGCTGACCGAGGACCTAGGCGACCTCGCCGTTGAAGGAGCAGGTGAGCTGCCACAGACACCAGTAAACCCAGTTCCTGGTGCTGGAAGGGCAAGGCACGAAATGGCAGCGTAACTGACCAGTGCTGTCTCCAGGAGCATCACGCAGATGCTCAGGAGGAATATCCCGTTCCTCGCTGCAGTCAGTGCCTTCATGCTTGGTGGGTGCTCACCTAGTGCGAGACTCCCCAGGCCGAGGGGCTCTTGCAATGAATGAGACGGTCCCGAGGTTCTCAGCACACGAGCCCTGCACGCTCCAGCCCTTTGCTCAGCTGGTTTGTAGTGGGACTAGTGCTTAAACAAGACATGGACTGACCAAAAGCATTCCCTGGGCAAATTACACGAGATATACCATAGCCTTTATAAAAATCAAACGTGGGGTGGGCTGTGGTTTGCGTTTTCTTTGTTGGTTGTTTTTTGTTTTGTTTTGTTTTTAAATCAGCCTTCAAATAGTTTCACAGTATTTTACGTAACAACAGAAAAAAAATTAAAACACCACCAGCCATCTCCAGAACTTCCCCTGGAGCCCAAACACGGCAGCAGCATTACCTGGCTCAATCCACGCCGACCAGCTGACTACAAGCAGCATAAACCCTGCACTCAGAGCCCAAGCAAACCAGCCAGAATGATTTCACCAATAACCCACAAAACACACAGCACCACTTCAGGGCATTAAAATAATTTTTCACCCTTTCTCTTTCACTCCTCCAATCTGTAACTGTAAAAACAGTTTAGAACACATTACCCCAACGTGTCCATACTAGCACATGTTCATCCATCGGTCCATAATAAGTACAAATTAGAGCTCTTCTAACAGAGATCAACCCAGGTAGCTGCCAAGCTGTTCGGAAGACATTCCTGGAGCGCTTGCAAGTTGCCTTTCCAGGTTAGACAAAGGTGAGCACATCCCTGCCCCAAGGCTCACTCCCAGCATCACCAGATCTTTTGGGAAGCATTTGTACTCCAGGAACGTGAAGGGAGAACTCAATACTCTTAAACCCAATATCTGGCTGCAGGAGGGTAGCCATAGGTCCTCAGGAGGCAATCTGGATAAGATCAGCTATAGCAATTACTGATCGCTTGTGTCCTGGCAAAGTGTAACCATGCTTTCTTCCTAATCCTCCCTTCTGCAGAAAGCCAAAGAGATGCCACTTCTTCTGAGAACGACCCTGGAGCAAGACCAAAGGGGCAAGAAAACAGCCCCTCCCCATGACAGTGTACAGGGGGTGGGATGGGCAGGAGGAGGGCCTGGCTGTGAATGTTAAACAAGAATTTGCGATTGAATCTGTGGACAAAAAACAACCTGGAAGAGCAAGTTGCCTGTCAAATGCCTTGCTGCAACCATTTTTGTTTAGAGAGCCACAAGATGCTGTGCAAGGACTGGCACCTCCAAAAGACTTCTACTCCCATCCCTCACGATTTAGAGCAACATTGCTGTGGTTGTAATGATATGAGCCATTCTCAAGATGCCTTAGCTGCAATTTTCCCCCAGGGGAAAAACCAATTTCAGTAATAATAGACATAGCAGACTTTTCTGTCCAAGGTACCTTCCTCTTGCGCAAATTTAGACTATTATTTATTCTGTTTCCATAGATTAGACATTTAGATTATTGTTTTTTCTAAGCCTCACCCTCATCTGCATCTTAGACCTGACCTGGCCTCTGGACTGTCCATGCAGCCCCTCAGCAGGGTGGGCAGTGGGGAAGGGACCCGGCCAGTCCCGCTGCCTTCATGTCAAGCACCACTCACCTGTGCCGCTGCCGCTTAGCATCAGGAAAGGACCAAAGCACAGCCCTGTGTGGATGAGCTCCACCGACAGACCCAGCAGCACCAGCCGCAGACATCTTTTTCTTTGGGTTTTAGCATTTTAAGATATTGTTAAGGGGAGAGGAGACACATTTTGCCGGTTTGACTGTTGAAATTCAGGCTTAACTTTGCAAGCTGTTAGCTGAGATGATCTCTGGTAGGATCTCACACCATTCTCTCTTTTAGGAGACATGTTTTGTGTTAAAGATGGTTTGATAAAACTATATAAACTGTTGGAATAAATAACACAGCCTTCAAGTACTGAAGGTGTATTTCTGCCTGGATGTTTCTTCTTCCTCTGTTTTCCCTTGTAGCAGGCTGGGCTGCAGGGCCGTACACCAGCCTCCCTAACAGGGAGATCCAGAGCTGGGTTACAAGAGAGACCCATCCGTTTGGGTCTGTGAAACCCCCGATGTTTGCAGCACCCAGGTGGAAGGAGAGGTCAAGTTGAGCATGGGCAATGCTAAAAGTCTGCCCCACCTTTCCCAGGGTTGGTGCAAGGCAGCACTTTTCCCACGGGTGTTTCATCCGCCCGCGGGAGCGCTGCTCCCCTCCGCATTGCTAACCCAGCACAAGGCTGGCTTGGGACCTGGCAGGGTGGCCCAAACCCCAGCAGAAGAGGTGCTGGTGGGAAGAGGCGCTGGTGGGAAGAGGCATCTTCCCTCTGCAGCACAGAGCTATGAGGACATTGCTGGCGTTTCACCCAGCCCAGGCAGAGCCAATCCCTCCGGAGCTGCAGAAGGCAGCTACAGCCCAGCTGGGATCGATGGCCAGGGTGGGGGCAAGGCAGAGCTGACCAAGGAATGCTCTCCACTGGTGACACAGGGACAAGCATCACTGACAGCCTAGGGAAGAACTGCATGTTACGATTTTGAGATTTACGAGAGAAAACAAGGCTGTAAATAAGCAGAGAAGCAGCTACGAGAGGGTGAATTGTCTGTGAGCCTCTGAGAAGCGATGGCCGCGGGGCTGACACAAAGATGTCCACGGCTCCAGCCCCCACAGGAAACGAGGATTTGGCAGCCAGGTAGCGGCTGCATCTGCTGCTTTGGCAACTGCAAACGAGCTCAGCTCCTGGAGCAGCCTGGATACTATTGCAGCCCTGTGCCCGGATGGCGGCCAAGAGCCTGCTCCCATTCCTCTGTGCTTGAGAGCAAAACAGCAGGTAGCTCCTGGGCTTGGCTGACAGCACAGTTGGGTTTTTAAGTCCCATTTCCAGCTCTCCTCACTGCCACTGAACAGTATTTTTGGCTCATGCTGACACACACAAAGCAAGCTGAAAAGCAATGCAGGGGGACTGTGCACTGTGCAAGACCTCCAGCAGTCAAACAAGAGCTAATCTTAGGTCTCCCTGGTCAGAAAATAGCTGTTCCAGAATTATATCCAGGCAGATGATTAGGGACCCGTTGGCCAGCTACCCTCAGAGGACAGACGAGAGGCATTGGGTTCCCCCAACAAGTGAAAGAGCCGGGTCAGCTGCCGTTGCCGATTGTGCTGAAAGACCAAGGGCACTGGCTTAATCCTGCCACATCCTGACTTCCTAAATTGCTGAGCAGACGGATGCTCTCTGAGCCCTTCATTTCAGTTGGGCATAGGAGCGTGCTTGGACCTCCCAAAACTGTAACCGAGCACTAAATGATGGGAAAGCCTTTCAGCAAACACTCCCCTGCCCGAGCCGACAGCGCCGTCCAACAGCCAGGCTCCACCGCGCCTGCCTCTGGGCATCAACCGACTGTGCAAAACTCAGGAGATACGGCAAGAAAAAAAAAGTAAACTATTTTTGATACATATTTGAAAAAGTGAGAGTACGCAGTGATGGTACTGCCGCTGCTAGTGGTGAGGTGCACGTTCTTTTGATTACCAAAGGGAAAAGGTCACATGAGGTTGGAACAACTTGCATCTATAAATCCAACTTGCCTGTCCAGCAAGGGAGCAGGGGTACCTTCCCTCTGGCTGGCAAAGTGCTCCGACCCGGCAGCAGGAGAAGGCAGGAATCGGGCTGCCAAAGCCCCATCACAGCTACCGATGAACCCTTGCGCTCTAGCAGGGCTACGATGGCTCAGGTTGTGGACCACGGACCATGGTTCCTAACGGTTTCCCTTGAACAGAAAGGCAAGAGGATTTCTGTTTTAATATAAATCTGTTATTTTATTAAACAGGATTAACAATCAACTGTCCAAAATCCAAACAAGCAACTCTTCTTCAGAAACAATTTTTTGAGAAAAATAACCCAAAAAAGCCTGGTTCTTACTGCAATCACGATCTCAAAGGTGATGCTTTCTTATTTGCTTTATAAAAGTAAGAAATTCACTCTCTCACATCCATCTATCTAGCTATATATAGAGAGGTGTATATATGCACCATGTACTTCAGAGATGAGTATTTTACTCAGAAGACAAATGTGGAAGTCCAGAAAGAATGGAAATACTGCCAGCACGCAGTCGCTGCTGGCTGAGACTGGATCAGTCTCGCACACTGTCCGTGGTAAGGGCGACCACAGCCCTGTGTCAAAGGCAACTTTTTGGTACAGTATCTTTGGAGTAAGCATCGTGACAGACACCCGGGATGCTAAAGCACACCACACACTCATGTGAGAAAATGATGGTCTCTTCCCTGGATGCATGGCTCTATTGCATGCTAAGTAAAAACACTATAATGTACCAAAATGGCTTAGGAATTTTGGTGGATATTTCTGTACAAATTCTCCACCAAACTGAAGAGCTGACTTCTAGCCAGTGTTGTGGTTGAGTGAGAGAAGCAATTCAGGTGGACCGGAGTCAATATGTGACACTGGGCCCTAGCTTATTAATTTACTTATTCAGTTTTAATAGTGCCTAAAGATTATTATGTCAAGTCAGGAGGAGGGCAGACCAGTTAAAATCAATCATGGTTTTTTCCAAGTCCTAAACAAAGATAGAGGAAAGCAAACTGCAGTTCACAGGAATTCTCCAGGGTGAGTATAAAACTGGGAAAAGTCCCAGAAGGCAGATTTTGGCCCAAAATGGTAAAAATATGCTCCAACTTCCTATGCATGCGTGAGCATGGTCATGGCCAGCTGTGAGCACAGCTGGAGCCTGAGCCCAAGGTGTGCGCTTTGGCAGCAGTGACATTGGGAGGCCTCATACATGGGGGCCCTTATCTAAGAAAGGATGCCAAAAAAAATTGTACTTTTTTTTTTTTTAAATGCCCTTCAGACCCGTGTACGGACAAGAGTACCAGCTTCCAGCTTGTTCTTGTTCCAGTCTTGTTAGTACAAGACAAACCCTGGGTAAATACAGCTGTAGCCAAACCCTGCTACCCGCACGGACGGGAATAAAGCCCGTCTCTGAAGTGTCCGCTGACTCCCTGTCAGCACTAACACACCTTTTTCCTAGAAAAACAAAGATTAACCCAGGCCACTGTCACAGTTAAAGGTGGTTATTTCCACACTGCAGACAAGGGCCAGGCAGGTGAGTGGGGCAGGACGGATAAAGCAGAGTAAGAGGAAAAAAAAAAAAAAAAAAAAAAAAAAGAAAAAAAAAAAAAAAGAGCAAGGGAAGTTCTTCTGTTCTCATTTGCAGGACAGAAAGCAGTTTCGATCTGCTTGAACCACAGCACGATAGGAAGCTGGATATCCATTTGGGAGACAGTTCACGGGGGTGATAGGTGTATGTGATAGCCTGATTCTGCTTAGCACTGTCAGAGTTACACAGGGGTGCCAGTAACAGAGACCAACACGGTGCTCCCACTAGCACAGAGGAGGGTCAAGCACAAATGAAGAAGGGCCACCGCTCCACACTGGCTGGCAGGGATGGGTCACGAGGCGTTGGGGACCATCCCATAGGCTTCATACAGCGTATCCAGCAGCTCCTGCTTTTCTTTCTCAGGTAAGAAGCTGGACTGCGCTGCGTTGATGTTCTGGGGAGGCAGAGGGGGAACACAAGGGAGACGTTAAGACACATCAGACATGAACATGTGGTTGTGCACATCCAAACATCTGGCTGTCAGCAGCAACAGGCGAGGGAGGGTGTACACTTTCCACTCCGAGATTCATTTCCACTTATTGACTTATAAAGAAAAGCAGCGGCTGTTCTGGGCTGCGCCCAGGACATCAGCAGAGCATCCAGCCGAGGCCGACTCACCACTCTCTTGAAGTCCTCTTCGGTGAAGCCCATGTAGTCCTTCACTATGCTGTAATCCTTGTCGATATTGGAGTTAAAGATGAGGGGGTCATCCGTGTTTATGGAATAGTTAGCTCGATCCTTCCTAAACCTGTAAGGAAATCGCGTTGAACCAGCAGGTAGAACACTGGATGCGGCACTGGTCGTGCTTCTCAGGGTCAAATGCAGTAAAAGCACAGACCTGGCAGCTGTCCCTGCAGCTCGCATTGCTGGACGCAGACACAGGACTCAGCCTGCTGCTTCTCCGGGCCAGCGAGGAGCAGGGCATCTCCCACCCAGAGGTTCTGTAACCCCAGCTCTCACCCACAAACTAGGGCTCATGGCCGGGGTGCAGCGTGTCTCAGGGGCAGGAGGGACAGGATGGGCTCCCCAAGGGACCCTCGCATCCCTCCAGCTGACTGGGCCCCTCTGTCCCCGTGGGCAAGGATGTACCACGCTTCCTACATGGTTTGATGTGCGTTACCTTTGTAAAGCAATAAGGCAGCTACAATCAACCCAAATCCTGGTTATTTAAGGTTGCACATAGTTGAGAAGTCTTACTGTGCCACTGGGTGTTTCCCGAAGTCCGGAAGACATGCTCCAGTGAGATAACTGGACCAAGGGCAGACCTGTTTGGGGGAGTTAAACACAAAAACCAGAATCAGCCACACCGATCTGAACCCCAGCTGCGCAGGCAGATAGCTGAGCACGCTGCTAAAGCCAGATACAGGTTTAGAGTGTTGTTCACAGCCACCCCTCAGCGCTGCTCCGATGGACCAGTGCACGTCCCAGGACACGGGTGCCAAGAGCCCACAGCCTGCGTGGCAGCACCAGGAGCCGGCGGGGTATTTCCCATGGCCAGTCAGCCACCTGCCATGCGTCAACCACAGCTACGAAACCACTGGCACTAAGTATATACACATATGTTCCATGTATTAGTTGGATACACCCATTCTGGTGAAAAGCCAAGGAAATCTGCCCATGCACAGTAACTCCCAGGCGCTTCCACCCTCCACCCAGACAGGCTCCGGTATGGCAGCCCGATTTGTGGGAGGAGGAGCCCACAGGCTTGAGGTATATAAATCAGTGAACAAGCCCTCCAAACAGCCTGGTGTCCCCACCACTCCTGCTGTGGAGCTTCGGGAATTGGGGTCACACGTGGTCAGCACTTGGGTGTCAGGTCATGTCCCTCAGCAGAGGGCTGACTTTCCACTCGTACAACAGCTACCTGGCTGTCACCCATCCTTACCTCAAAATGCATCTTTGCTCTCAACAGCTCCTTGTAGAGCTCGGGGTCCTCCAGGACGTGGTAGCCATGGCCAATGCGCTCAGCCTTCAGGAGATAAACTGCCTAGAGAGCATGGGAAAACCACGTACAGGGTCAAAGCACCAGCTCAGCTCCCGCCTGCCCAGAGATTGCTGTCCCACCACGGGTACAGCCCACACCACTGAGCCAGCTCCAGGTTGGTCCTTCTCGGAGCCGTCAGGGTCAGGTCTCTGCCTGGGATGCCGACATTTGCTCTGCTACGAACATGGAGAGGAGTTGGGCTCCTCTCTCCCCTGCGCAGGGGATGCAGGGGCACTTCCCACCCCTGCCCCTCTCTCTGCCCTGGGATGCCCTGGTCCCCCTTGTTCCCTGCCCCGAGCCAGGAGCTTCTTGTACCTCCTTGATCATGGCAGCCGGCCCGGCCTCCCCAGCGTGGACAGTGCGATGAATCCCACATCTTTCAGCTTCCTGCAAAGCAAGAGAGGGAAAGCTGCTGTCCCATCACCCGCAGCAAGGTCAGCAAACTCCTGTGCTGGCACCGCTCTCAGGGGCACAGTGAGTGGGAGCAACGGGGGTCTGCACGCAGAGCCCCCAAACACTGAGCCCCACCCCCCGAGAGGTGCACGCCCACTGCCGCAGCACAGGCTGTGAGAGAAGAGACTGATAACGCTGCAGAGAAACTTAGAAAGCCTAGTTACCTTCCCCTGGAGCCCAGCCAGACCCCTCCAGGGTCTTTCAACACCGGGTAAGCTCACCCAGGGTCTTTCAATACCGGGTGAGCTCACCACTGTCTCCTCTATCTTGAAGCTCTTCTTCCTCCACCCACGTGCCCTTCTGCATGAACCCTGCAGCAATTCCTGTCTTTGAAACTTCTGCCTTTTTGGCCGGCTGCAGCCAAGGGGGTGAACTTAAAAGCCCCCAGGGCAGAGATGAAGTGATGCTCAGGCATGGAGCACCTCACTCCTCTAAGGGGCTGGGGCAGAGGCAGCCCTCCCCATGGGGGCCACTCTGGGGGCATTTTGAGATGCTCTTCATGGCCATCCCAAAAAAAACCCTTGCCAGGGCAGCCACAGACCACCCGAGCTTTGGGAAGCCACGCAGCCTCCAGGGAAGCCTGGCTCCTGCCTCTCTGGAGAAAGGCCACCCAGCCGGCGGCGGCAGGCAGGCTGCAAGCCCCGTCTCGCAGCAGATGCTCTTCTAAGGCATTCCTTCGGGGCTTTTCACTCATTATGTTTTTTTTTTCAGTTACTTAATTTTCAGCTCCTCACGTGCTGCACACCCAAGCCCAGGAAAGGTCAGGCCAAGCTCTGCCTGGGATGTCTACAGAAGAGCCCTGTGTGCATCAACCTGAAAGGCACTCAGTGCTCCCTACGTCTGCGTGAGCGTTGATTTTTCCCAAACAGCTTATTTCTTTTTTACACTTTTTAAAACAATAAAATCTCTGTGGCCAAAGGATCCAACCAAGAAGAGAGACAGACTCATACCAGCTCTGAGATTTTCCACTTGTTTCTAGAAGGGATGAAGACAAACCAGAAACTCTTGTTCCCCCGCTCCCATGACAGGCATCCCTAACTGTCCCAACAGGAGCCAGAGATAGCAGCAGAGGGGCCAGGAACACCACATGCACCAGGAATTCCCCACTAACCCTTCTGGCCACTGCAGCCTGAGGCCCCCCATCCACTGCATCCAGGAAGGAGCTTGTATCTAGCGTCCATCCATGGGCATATCTGTCCTGGAGTGGCTTAATCCTTTTTTTTCACACCAACTGTCCAAGGACACATGGTGTTGCCCTTGGCTACTCCTCCAAGGTTTTCTGCCTCCTTGGGCACCATGGTCCTGGGATCCTGGGTTGTACACTTCCTCCCCAGTGCTCCTCTGCAGCCAGCAGCCACAGTCAAGTTTTCACTGTTATCTGCTCTTTTCCTGCTGATGGGGGCAAAGACCCCATGAAAACCCCGTGTCGTTTCAGCCCTGAGTGCCGCTTGCAAACCACAGTCCTCACGTTGTGCTCAGTGGTACGGGGTAGCGTGCCGAGCTGCAGCTCTAAGGCCATGCTTAAGCAAAGATGCCTGCCATTAATCATTTAGGAAATATAAACAAATACTTTTGTCATTTATCAGAATGTTTTTAATAGCTGCAATGAATTTTTAAGCTGCCTCAGCTGTCTACAGTCTGACTAACAAACTGCATGTCCCCTCATGCACACTCCCTCAATATGTTTTTTTCTCATAATTCCTTTTAAGAAGCTAAGTAAACAAACCTCGTAAGCCTTCTTATGCTCGGAGGAATTCTCCACCTTCAGAGACTCATCCCCAGCCAGGTCGATGGCCACGACAGAGTTGTTCCGATACTTCTTGCAGAGCTCCACCACCTCTGGAGACCAGCCTGGAAGAGACAGCACCAGGGTTCAGGAGAAAGCTCTGGTGGGAGTCACACCTTCAGCATTTTTCTAAACAAATCCTCATCACATAACTGGAAGGTTAGAGCTATTTTCTCTGGTCTTTTCTAAAATTTGACACTTGAGAAAGCTAACAAACTCCTAGGAAGGTCTGGCATCTTCAGGCAAATAAAAGCTGCCAACTGATTATAGTGTATTGTCAATGAAAGGGCAATCAGATGCATTTACCAGCTGTAGAACTGCTCTCATCATGTTTTTCTGCTCACTTTGAACAGAGGAAAAAAAATGAAAAAAGAAAAAACCCTCCAAACACAGTGGTGATTGCTGCAGCTGACCAGGTGCTGCAGCCTGGTGCGTGGGAGAAATTCCTCAACCCTCTCCTGAGCTTTCACCCCATCCCAGGCTGGGCGAGGGGCGGAAAGGGAGGAACGAGCCCGTTGGAGGTTTGGTGTCACAGAGGAGTTGGGGCTGGGAGGGATCTCTGGGGGCCTGTGTACAGCCCTGTCCTGCTGCAGAGCATCCTCGACTCCCCCAGGCAAGATGATGCATGCTGCTCCTGGGGGAAGGAGCTGGTCAGCTCCTTTAACACAGTGACCTTTAACACTTGCAAAGTTTTATCTTTTTGGAATCAGTGAGAGAGTAACAAATGACCAATAACTACTTCAGAGTTATCTCCTAGCTCATACAGCACTTATCCTTAGCAAAAAGGCCAAGAGACAGAGATAAACTGTAGTGTTAATCATCAACAGGCACCTGCTGCATGTGTACAACCTCAAAATCATACGAACACGTAAGAAAACTAGTGCAATTTCATCTTCTTTTTTTTTTCCCACCAGTTTCCAACTCACCAGATTAGAGCCATTATTTGATTAACAAGTTTAATATGAGCTGGTTCTGGCTGGCATCTCTGCCTTTCTCTCAACACTTCATAAATTACAGGGATCGCTTCTCACTGTGCAGCACATCCCGAATGCAGCACTAAAGACTCTTGCATCAAGCCCATCGCTGGCTCTGGGTGAGAGTTGGTGCCCTGGGACAGAGGCATGAGGATGCCAACGCAGTTGTTTGCAGGAGCAGTCCCTCCTGCATGTGCCCTCGGGTGCTCCTGCCACCTTCTGCCTTTGCCACTGGTGTGCTGGCAAGGACTGTAACTGCAGACAAGAGTGGCACTGCCTCACAGTTTTCCAGTTTCTACAAAGAAAAAAGCTGCCTTCCTAGAAACCAGAAATTTAAGGGTCAAGTTTTCAAAATATTGTTTGGGGTTGGTTGTGCAGACAGGAAAAAAACCCACTCTCAAATCTCCCAGTTTCCAAGAAAAATTTTCACATTTTTTCCAAGAAAAAAATTCACATTTCTAGACAAAAATTAACCATGTACTCATTAGCAAAAAAATCTTTTCACCATCTACCCTACTAAGCCTACATAAAACTGTTGTGAGATACAGAGATATTAACAACAAAGCCTTCACACAGAGCAGCTGCCCTCATACAACCTCGCTCTGACTGCATCTTTCCCGAGAGGAAGATGCTCACAGAACTTAGCAGCCTCATGAAACATGGGAAATTGGGTTTTCTTCCTATTCTGGGTCACAGCACCTGTTACCGATGAAGTTCAGAGCTGCTGGCTTTATAAAAAAACATTTTGTAAGTGTCACTTAAGTATATTTTACTTGTGTTTTCAGCTTAAACCAGCAGAGACTGCAGCCAGCAGATTCTCTGTCTGACCCATGGCCCAGGCTGATGGAGGAGCACACTGCTGTAGCAGCATGACCATGACCAGGGAAAGCATGAGGTCTCGTGTCTGGTAGCCTTCCTGTGACCATTCGCTCTCGGACCCACCACCTGGTCACATCAGATACAACCATTTGCTGTGGCAACAGCTTCAGCTGGCCCACGGATTGCTCCAGCCTTCGGGCAGGGAGTAAGGTATGAGGAGAAATCGTATCTTCCCCAGGAGAGGACAGAAGAGCCCGTTTTGCCTATCTAGCAAGACTGTTGAGATACTGGTTGTACCCGCAGACCCCCACTCTCACATCCAGCAGACCCGTTCCCCAGAGTGAAGGAGGCAGTGGACCCCACCAAGAAGAAAGCTACTCCTTCTCAGCACTATCTGGCCCAGGGCCCAGGGCCACAGGGCCACAGAACGGGGCTTTCCCCGCGTTTCTGTGGGGACCTGAACCCAGGGGATGTCACCCGCCGCCACGCGTCAGGGAAGGGGAGCAGAGCAGCAGGGGAGCTGCAATACATTACTTGGCATATGGCGCATGCAGCATAGAATAGACCTGGCTTTGATGCGGAAATCCCTTTCTCCATCCTGCAGTCCCTGATTTACGAGGTTAACGACTTCATCTGGAGTGAGGTCTCCCCTGCAGGGAAGAGAAGCTGTCAGCGAGAGGCTGGACACCTGCCAGGGAAGCGGGCAGGAGCCGCAGGTTCAGCCCAGCCTCCCCACGGGACACCCCACGCAAAACCCAGGCTGCCCGGGGTCCCACTCGCCTTAACATCCAGAGGAGCCCAACGAGACCACCCAGAGCCAAGGGCACCTTTTACACCCATGCCATGCCCTGATCTACAGGTGTCGGGCACAAAAGCATGCAGAGATGACAGTAAGATTTAGAAAAGCCTCAGGGAACTGGATGCCAGTTCTACCCAAGCAGAGGAACCCGCTCTTTACCAGAGCATCTCATCAGGGCACACAACTGCCCGCAGCTGGGCAGGGACCAGCACAGGGGCTCAACGCCCGTCATAGCACATCAGAGCCCAGCACTGATTTAATCAGAGGCACACATCACAGCAGGGATGACATGTAAAAAAAAGACCGGATCGCCAGCCCCCTCCAACATTGCCAACCATCTCTGCCAGCTCAAATTCCTATTTCGCAGGCAAGCAATCCAGATCCGAATGCTGCCTTCCCTCACACAGACTGGCTCCAGACAGAAACCCAAACACAGCTGCCCTGCACATGCAGAACTAGATGCCCAAAGCACGGGACATTAACACACAGCAGCAGGCAGACATATTATGGAAGGAAAAATCCCGTCGATGGGGAAGAGAGGTGGAAGCATGCCGGTGTTCGCTGCGTTGGAGGAGAGAGAAGGTTTGGTTACACCAGACTGTGAACACACGCTGGCTGAGTGGCCTGGGCTACGCCTTCTCCGCTGGCACGGTGGGATGACTCACTCGGTTTGGCCCCAGGGGATGGGATCCACGCGGCAGTTGGCCAGGAGGTGAGGGCTGTACCGGACCTCCACGTAGATGACGCCTTCTTTCGCTTTCGTTTCCACCAGCTCGTAGGCGATCCTCCTCACCGCCTCACGGTCACCCCTGAAGGGATGGCAGTGGGACCCATCACTGGGACTTGTCACCCTTGGGGCACACTGGGGACAGGCAAGGTGACCTCCAAGGCCAAGCAAGGTCGGCCAAGGGGTCACGCCAAGGGTTGAGGGGGAAGAAGCAAAAAGTGGAGTACTTACGCAATGGCAGGCATGTAGTGGTTAAACTTCTCTAGAAATTGGGTAAGCGTCAGTGGTGTTTTGTAGCTGACATGCTTCAGGAGGTCATCAACAGTGCTGCCGGGGAGAGGAACTCCTCTTTTCCTGGAAATGAAGCCATGTTATTGGCTGGGAAGGCTATTGCATTTTTAATTAGTCCATGTCATACAGCAATCGCAACCCAAGCTGGCAGCGTGAACCTCCATTTCTTCACAGAAAAGATATGGCACACGTTGTCCTTCCAAAATCTCCTTGCAGATGCAGCCCTGAGTCTCAGCAGGGAAGAAGGCAATCCAAAACACAGGCACAGCACAAACAAATCGAAATACAGGCCCAGACTGACCTGGCAGGAACACAGCCACAGCTCATTTTAAGCTTAAGAAGGAGCCCTGGCTAAAGGGGCTGTGGATTATTTCTTGGCACCTCCTAGTCCTAGCGGCAGAATTGCCAAAATTCTTTAGAAAAGTTAATTTCCACTTATGCACAGCTCAAAGGCTTGAAAAATCATGGAGAGGCTCCCAGGCCCAGGATCACGCCTGCAGAAGTGTCGTGCTCGGGGGTTTAATGCCGACAGCTCCTGCGAGCGAGCCGAGTCCCCACCTCAACATCATGGTGGCATCTTCCCTGATGGGGTCACCTCCCAGCAGGAGCAAACAGCAGTCCCAACAACTGCTCTCACAGAAGGGGTGGAGATGGTAAAGCCCACCTAAAGTCTTCCAAGAGGGAAGAGGCCGCTTGGCCCTGGAGCGCCCAGCGTCCCCAGTGCGGTGACAACCATGCTTGAAGGGGCTGTGAGCCGAGGACGCTGCACACTGCCTGGTCGGGCTTCAGCACCCCCATGCCACAGGCTGTCACTGCCCATGAGTGCCAACCTAAATTAGGAATAATAACTAGACATTTGATTTTGATCCTTTCTCCCGCCACGATGAATTACAGCCGATTGATGGATCTCTCTGCTAATCGAGACAAAACACTAAAGACAGTTCAGCCTCCCGACGCCAGCAGCCGTCCCAATGAGCAATCCGCAGGAAAGCGGCCCAAAGCACCCCGCTCCTGGGCTCCATAAACATTGCTCATTCCCTGCTCCGGCAGGAAGGAACCCAGCCCCACGTGCAGCCTTCACAAGCGATCTGCACAGATTAAGTTGCTGGCGCTCAGCAGGGGACATTCATCGCTGCCAAGGCATCGGCTTTCCTCCCCGTCTTGCCCTTTCCGCGGCACTGACACATCGATCTCTGCTCCAGGAACCGGCCCGCGTCTTCGCCCACCTGCCCGGCGAAAGTTTCCTACAGCAAAGCCACTTCCCTGACCTTCTCCACCGGCTTCCCGAAGGATTGCCTCCATGACAGCGCTTTGGGGCAATCCGCAGTGCAGAGATATGGGAGTCAGGTCTCCAGCTGAGGGGGTCTGGTGGATCTTCCTGGTACGGCTTTGGGAGCTGCTGCTGCCCCATCCAACCTGCGTGGTAGCCAGGAACCTTCCCAGAGCAAAGCAGCCCCAGGGGAACGCGGTGACGCCCGTCAGCACCTCGGCGTCCTGCCCAGAGCCACCTCCAGCACCACGCACACCGTCCCACTGCGGAGAGGACCCCACGGGGGGTCTGCCACAGCTCTAAACCCTTTGGCTGGGCAGGTTGGGGATGCAAAGCCTGACTCAGACCTGATAGAACTGGAGCCAAAGTTTCTAAAAATGGACGAGTACAGCCACTGCCCAAGAGAGCTTGTGCATCCCAGGAGCTTCGGGTTCTTTAGATGTAGTCAGCCACCACCTGGCAAATTTATTTCCAGCTCTTTACCTTTAAAAATAGACCACAAGCAGCTTTCTGTGTCCAGGGGGAGGTTACTAAGGCAGTCCCCTTCAGCCTCCTGCACCACCCTGTTGCTCTTACGTTTTTGTGCGCGCTGGTTTTAGAGCCCACAAATAGTACAGCCTTGCTCCACCCGAGGGCTGGCAGCGCTGGGGGATGCCAGGGCTCTTTAAAAATAAGAGGGAACTCGGCACACACTCGGGCAACCAAGGTTTCTGCCCTGAGCAAGAGAGAAGCAGACGATCCTCAAATGGCTGGTGCCTCCTGGGAATCATGGCTCCTAGGACCCTCCTGGGGGACTACACCGGCATTTTTCCTTCACTGGCAGAGGGACTCTGAGGAGTCAGCACTGACTCCATCCATGGGGACTGGTATTCCAGCCCTGCAGCCCAGCAGCCACGGGCAGAGCCAGCAGGGACCCCACCGCAGCTCACCATGCCAATGTCCTGCAAGGAATGAGGTGGGCACCTCTGATCCACCCTCCTTACTCTGGTTGCACTGCAAAATGCATGGCCACTCCCTGCTGAAAAAGCTACGTTAGGAAGAATACTTCCCCCTAGGATTGCACTGCCTTGGGGTCTGCTGGGCTCACAGGATGCCAGAACCACCTCCCATCCTCCTCAGAACTGATTCCCTCCCCGAGGGACCAGTCGTGCCCAAGAGCCAGTTTTTTAAATCTTTAAGTTCGCCACTTTCTCGATCTGCCAGTCTCCATTAGCTTTTTGAGCAGTGACAGCTGGAAGAAGTCTCATTTTGCTTAAGATCACGGAGCCAGGCCCTCACACCCATTTATCATTCACCCTGGCTCTTCCCACACCAGCTGCACTGGAGCAAGACGACGCACGTGGGCTCTGTCACTGGAACAACCTCTCTCTAAGCCACTGCCAAGCATTTTCCTGGTCACCCTCACAGCAGCACGACTCCTTGACTCACCTTCCCGCTACCGGTGCAGCCCCGCGGCAGCACTGGTTTTTGGGATGTGATCAATGTCCTCCTGCCATGCAGCCAGAGGACCCATCTGCGTGGGGACGGGACCAGCGCAGCCAGGCTCACCGGCACACACTCCTCTGTCGAAGAACCAGACCAGCAGAAGGGATGACAGTTTTGGACTGCAGCTCCCAGAGCTTTCTTCCCCTCGCAACTCACCTGCCAAAGTGCAAGATTGTCTCTGGTCTAATGGCTCCATCCAGGTGGACGTGAAGCTCGACCTGCAATAAGATAAAGAGAAATTGGTGAGGCACTCTGAAAGCCGCAGCAGCAGTTTAGAGACAAGCAGCTGGCGCTAACATGGGTGTAAACGCAGCCAGTACAGGGACAAAGTCACAACAAGAAAGCACAAAAACATTTTTTAAACACCCTCACTATAAAGTTTATTTTTCAATATCTAAGTATTGTCTAAATATTTTCTTATTGCTGCTGCTGCTGATACATTTAATGGATCTTGAGAAATGTATTCATTTTCCAGCAGTTTTCAGGAATGCCCTGCAACAGGCTCTTCTCTCTTAGCTTGCATGGTCTGGATTTCGGGAAGAGCAAAAAATCAAACCCCAAACACCTTCACTTTCCAGCTTGCTCCTTCTTGAATTCAGACACCCAAGCATCAATCCATTTGCTAAGAGCTATTAACCAAAAACTTTGACTTCATTTCCAAGAATCAGCTCCTGGTACACTGTCAATTACTTGCTATTCTCAGAGCTGACAAGCTTTCTAATCCTGCACATGAAGTCAGTCCTATGGTACAAGGTGCTGCGAGAAATAAAAAGAACAAGAGTTGCCCCATAGAGCTAACAAGCTGGTTTCAAAACAAAACAAATTTTGCTTCCTTCAAAACAGGACAGTAACTCAGATCCCTTCACTCTGAAGCCCTGTTGCCTGATTATTGCTGAAACAATGAATTTTGAAGAAAGAGCCCCTGAAGAGCAAAAGCAAGCTTTTTCCATCCGGCAGCTGGGACTTTTGGAGAAACATGATAAATGTAATTTGGAAGACAAATTGGGAAGGAAAATATTAGCTGCAAAATGTTTCAGCTATTTCTGGAACTGTTTTCTTTTAAGCAAACGAATAGCCTACAAAATACATATTTAATTTTATTTTATTTTTAATGAAACTGTAGAGCAGCTACTTAATACACAAAGTTCTTTTTAGTTATGACATTGTGCAAATTTTCCTGCATCGATGATTGCTGCAGGATGCTGAGGGTAAGAATTGTGCAGGATTCAGAAGAGGACTGGATGTTTGCACGGATAACAAAACTGCCCAGGGTTACTAATTAAAACTCACAAACCCTCTGGCGTCAGAGTATGTATCAAACAGTAACTACAAAGAGGTGGAAGTAAAATGAGTAAGCGGTCCCTACAAGCAGGGCAATGCGTTAATTGTCCATCTCTAGATCCTTTCGCCCTCCTCTGAAGCATCCCCAAGCAGCTGACGTGAGCTCAGTGCCGCTGGCCTGGCTCCCGGCGCGGAGCTGGCAATGCCCATCTCTGGGACCAGCACGGATGCACACGAGCTCGCTCCCATCCCCACCTCCTCCCACAGCCCTAGACACTGGCCGTGCAGGCAGACACCCATCTTCTGACTCACGGCCGGGGTTTTCATCGACCGCTTCTGCTGCAAAAGGCCAGCATTGCCAGGACAGTGCTCAGGTTCAGGCTACCTACGCAGGACAGCCACGAAGCTGCTGCTGAAGCGCGTGCCGGTGGGATGCAAAATGCAGGTGCCAGGCTCAGGGCAGCTCGAGCTGCTGATCCTGCACCTGCACCATTGCAATCAGCTGGCCCAGGGGTCATGAATGTCCCCCTGACACCTCTGATAGCAGGTTGTAAAAGATACCCCTGTCACTTCTCCTACCCTTAAGGCTTGATCTGAATCTATGGGAATGAAGATTTTAAAAGGGCAAAACCTGATCTTTTCCCCCACCTCGAGTTACTCAATCCTGCTTGTGAGAACTAAATGTCCTGAGAAGCAGGACAAAATAACAGACATGATCTGCATCGCCAGATGTGGACACCTGGCACATTTTCCATTGAGCTCTGATCCCTATTTCAAAACCATGTAAACTCCATTCCTTGAGGTTTTCAACAGCTCTTGTGACCTTCCAATGGAGTCACAGGCTTGAAACTTGCTCTTGCTGGACATAAAAAACAAGCAACCCAAACCTGCTGGCATCTTCTCACTCCAAACATTTCTCAACCATTTCCTGCAAGAACATCCCAAAGTGACACTTCCATCAATGAGAAAGCAAGTTCAGTGGTGTCCTTCACCCATGCAAGCCACCTCCTTCTGCTGCTGCTGCAGGCGAAACCCTTGTAAAGCAGCGGATTCCTCTCCAACACCAGCAACAGGTTCTTCCTCCATTGCCATGCATTTCTTTAGGTTGGGAGGGACCTAAACGAAGTGCTAAAACTCTTGTGCAACGCTACTCAGAACTTCTTGGGGTTCCTCAAGATCAGTGCCTGGGGGAGTTGTTTTCTGCAGATGGGAGCTAATCTAGGCTATTTAGATGACCAAAGGACATTCAAGTGAAGAAGTAAAGGTGTGTCTACAAGGGTCTCCGCCCCAGATAAGGATGCAATCACCAGAGGCACAACCGCTGCCTTGCTTGCAAAGCCCGCAGGTTTCCAGGTCCCTGGGAGGCTGCTCACTGCCGATTACACCGCAGCTCTCTTCCTGCGTGTTTGTTTTGGGCAAACAAAGCGCAAGACTTTTCCAGATACAAGTGGGTGAAGTGACCTTGCTTGAAGTCAAGGAAAGTACCCAGATAAAGATGAAAGAGTTTTCTCCGAACTGTGGCTCCAGGAGACGATCCCTAAGCACACAGAAATAAGGTGAACGCAGGCGCCCTGCGAGGCGCTCCAGGGCTCCACTCCTCGGCACACATGTGGTCTCCCACCTCAAGCCCTCCAGTTTATTTGGAGAGGAAGCCTGTGCACACTGATTAAATAGGGATCTTGACACTTGGTCCAGGATCCCATCAAAAAAAACCACAGTGCAATTCAGTGAAACCTCTGAGTCTTACTGAAGAGAGGTCCAAAGCCAGAGGGATGAGTCCCAACGACGTAACTGGCCATAAATTGTGCGTCCTCAGCACAGACAACCCCCAGCAAGGCTGTCAGAGCAAACTGAGCGCTTTCCATTTTTATGCAAAATAAGTTTCTGCTCAAGCACAGCACGTGACTCGCTAGTGCAAATATCAGCAGGTTGGTTCAGCTTAAAAAAAAAAAAAAAAGAGAAGTTTTAAGGGCTCTGGGTTGACTTTTCTATTCTGAAAATACTGTAATGGTTTGTTTGAAATTTAACAAGCTACAAGAATAGATTCAAACAGAAAATGAGGTACTTCAAACCAATATGTTCCGTTCAAAGATCAAGCCTGATTATTTTTAATTTAGTGACATTAAGAAAAAGTTAATTAGGAAAAAGTTAACCAAACATTCAAAGTATTTCCAGCTACAGTAAAACCAACAGAATTTGTCTCTTACTCTACGGTTTGCTCAGCGGACCATGACACAGCAGTTAACTGTTCGGTTCGCCTATTACATGGCATAAAAAGCACCATCCAAGCTACTGCATTTGAGGGAATTTCTGTATTAGGTGGTTTTAGGGTCTTTTTAAAAATATATACAATGAATAAAGTCAACCCTATCACCACAGTAAAAGTAACACCAACCTCACCTTTCCTTTTGGTGGTTTCCAGCAGATGTTAATAGATAATCCCGGCAGCCCCTGAAGTTGCATCATTTTAAAGCCCTTAGCAGTGACTTTGCCCAGGATTATTTATCAGCACATTAAAAGGTGATAATTTAAAGTTCACTCTATTGATCTCCTGAACAACAGAGTAATTGCAGCTTTGTCAATTGCAGTTTGTCAATTGTTACATACACGTGGCAGAAAAATGTAATAGAGAGCAAAATTCAACAAGAGATAGGACAAACGCCAATCACTGCAAGAAGAACGAACTGTGCTCTCCAAACACCGGTTTTATGAAAGCGCGCTGTCGGGAGAGAAGTTGTCCTCATCGTAAACTCACCACAACACTCATTCAGAAGCAAGAGGTGAGAGCGGGTCATGAGGGATGTGAAGTGGAAAGAGGCACTGGATTATCCTCAAGCCTGAAGACACCCACAAACGCCTTTTGGAGATGAACTTGCCATAACCTTTAAGGCTGGCGTCTTTAAAAGAGAAACGTGGGAGACTACAAGACCCACATGACACACCGCTCCACTGCAAGACTTATTTGTGCTTTCTAGAGAAGCATTCATGTGATACGTGGGTTTGGTGACTGAGGAGGAGGATGCTCCGTGAGGAGCAGCCTTTAGTACCATTCCTCCTGGCACTGACTACTCAACCTCCACCCACCTCGGCACAAGGCTCCTGGTGCCGGTAAGAGGTGACGGTGGCTGCGCATCACTGTCCTGCAGGGACGGCTCCCACAGGGAGGCAGGGCCACTTCCCTCCCTCAGCCACCGCAGATCTCACACCTGCACGCGGTTGGGAGGAGGCAACGCTTTGGAGCGATCAACAGAGCCCTTGCACTGCGCAGCACCCAGCCATCACGTTTGACACGGGGAGGCGGGAAGGCTGTTTGAGAGCATGCCTGCACCGCGCTAACGAAGGAACGAGTACACACATCACAGTGTAAGGCATGGTTGAGTTCGGCATGGCCTCGGCAGCACCAGGCTTTGACCCGTGCCAAGACAATCAGGAGTCAGGTTGTGCATGACAAGTGGATGACCTGAAGAAAACGTCATCCTCAGTACACTCCTGTGCACTTCCACTCCCCAGCACAAGGATCATATTTTTTAATTTTTTTTTTTTTTTTTTTTTTTTTTTAATTTTT
>WHYT01016665.1:362534-375547 GCA_009806455.1 Tetrax tetrax | reverse complement strand
CTGCGGAGACGGGGTTGCGGATGGGTCAGCAGCAGGACGGCAGCGAGGGAAAGCCTGGGAAGTCCTGCGGTCCAGGTCGCATCAATAAATCGGGGCAGCCACCCCGCTGTTGCCTTACAGAAGGACTGTGTAGGTGCCATGCGCTAAGCAGGGGAGGAGCTCGCAGGGATGGGCTCAGTCCCCATAGCTATATGTCCATCTTCTGCCAGTGGTTCCAGTTCCAGCCCCAGTTCACACCGTGACGGCTGCTGATCAGCAGCAGGTGGGGTCAGGATCCCATTCCCACCACAGACTTAGTGCCCAAATGGGCTCCAAAAGCAGGGTCAGCGAGCCCCCGATGAAACCCCATCAGCAGAGGGCTGTCCTATTAGCAGCTGGACATGATCTGCCAGCCCAGGACGTTGTCACACTCTTCAGATCAATGTCCCCTTTGCATACTGCTGACACACCGCTGTGGAGAGACCTGAACGTTCACTGACAGCAAATAGACTGGGTGCTACTGGGACCACACACGCATGACAGGGCAGAGGTGGCTGGAAAGCTGCAGAGGAGATGTGCTGGCTACCAGGGCCTGGGGCTGTGCCAGGGCCAGGAAAGCCACTGGAGTGGGGAAGGAAACTTGAGGAAGCTTCTTGTAGAAGTGTTTTTAAAACCATGTCATGCCAAGTTCAAGCACGGACTTTCCAGTGACACACAGAACTGGCTCTGTGATACCAAAGTGGCCCAGACAGTGACTCATGATAGCCTGGTGACCTTTTAAACATTTAATTTCAAGCTAACTGAAGACCCTGAGGTCAACCTGGTAAGTCGTCACGGTATGGAAAACCACTCCTTGCAAACATCAGCCTTTTGGGGGGAAGCTGCACAGAGGGTGACACCTGTGACACAGCGAAGTGGGTCCCCCAGTGCTGCCAGTGTGCTCCGCATCCTCTGCCACGCCAGTGCCAGCGATGCTCCTGGCCAGCGCTCGTCTGCCTCGTGGCTTCCCAAGACAGAGCGAGAGCCCAGGGCTGCCTGCCCGCCCTGCTCACCGACTGGAGAAGGGAACGGGGAGGGCAAAGGAATGCAAACCAGGCTGGAGGACTCATTCATCCTCCCCGCTCCCGGCTTCGGCGCCTTCCAGGCAGTCTTACTACAATGCAGCATTCTGTGCGCTGCAATCCATCCGAACACACGCTCGCCTCTCATCCTCTGCCAGGACTGACTCTCCCAAGGCACGGAGAGCTGAGTCTGTAATAAATCAGGCAGCAGCCTCCATCCAAGACACGCACACCTCGCTTTGCTCTGCGGAAAGACGAGCGCCGAGCTTTTCATCTGAACACCTGCATCAAGCAGACAGCTGCGCTGACGCGGGGTGTGGTATCACCTCCCCAGTGAAAGGCACGTTGCTGTTCAGACGCTGTCTCCCCGGCCGGTTTGCTCTGCTCCGGCCTTTTTCTTTTCCCCATGGAGGGAAGGGAGCTGGCTCCCACATCTTGATCCCTCGAGTTCTGGGTGCCCTTGTAGATCTCAGGAATTTGAATCCATCGTACCCTGAACTGAGTGTCAAAGTGCTGGATGTGGCCCTCGCTCTCTAACGAGCTGGTGAGAGACCGGCAGCAATGCATCCTCCCAATGCACCCAGGGAGGCTGCAGCGAGCCCTGGAACGGGTGTGTGCAGGGCACGGCGTGGGGATGTGCTCCTGCCCAGCCACAGGCGTCTGGAGAGACGTCTCCAGTGGGAGAGGTGGCTATGGGGGGATTTTGTCCAGGGCCCCTGTGGTAGCACACCGGCAGATCCAGCCATGGGTGCAAGCACAGCCCCAGGAGGAAGAGCAGCAGCGGTGCTCAGAGCCAACTTGGAAAAGTCAGGAGAGTGACCGGAGCCAGGATGCAGGGTGTGGGAGGGTGGCTGCACTCCCAGAGACACTCAGTGAGAGTGGCCATGTCCCCAGCAGCTGGGTGGGCACAGGGTCCCACGTGTGGTAGTTCAGCCCTGACCGGGACCAGACTACGCCGTCTCTCTCTCACCCTGCGGGGCCAGCTCCTGACCTGGGGAGCTCACAGCCTCCGGCTCCCCGCGCCGCACAGCGGGGCATGGCCCTGCTTGGGGAGGCTGGAGCTGAGGCCAAACCCATCTGGCTTTGCTTTGTATGCTGCTGAGATCTTTTTTGTTGGGTTTATTTTCACACAGATCCCCGGAACGCAGAGACAGGCAGGAAAGCAAGAGCTGAAAGCAAACAGGAAAAAGGCAGGTTCCCTTGAATTCTATTTTTAACACTGCAAACAGCATTAGTATCATTATATTTAGAAAAAAAAAAAATTCTGAGCGTTTCCTGCCTCCGCTTTCAATACCTTCAGCTATTTCCTTGCAGACGTTTCCAGGAGCCAGGGCTCAGAGGCAGGAGGAGAGAGGCTGGGCTCTCACCCTGCAGACCAGCCCGGGGAGGGAAAGGTCCTGGGAGAGGAAAGCTGGCTCGAAGCAGGTGCCCCTGGCCCCGTGTGTGGACAACCAGGCTGTGGAGGACACAGCCAGGTCCAAGCAGAAGCTGTGTGCCACCACAGAGCCTTCACACTGCCTCTCTGTGAGTTGTTGCACCTTTGGTGACATTGAAGGTGGCACAGGGGTGAGTGCGATGTGGGGAAGGCACAGCAGCATGGTCGGCACATCGCCAGGCTCCCGTCACGCCCAGCACCACCTCTGTGATGGGGATCACACGTGGGACTGGTGAGGACCAGCAGCAGCAAAATGAGATCTCAAAGCCAGGGTTGCACGTAGAGGGTGGCTGAGGTTCCTCGTAGCCAGAGCCTCTGCACTTGTCGCTTCTCCGCCTGCGTGTGCCAAGCTGGTTCGGCTTCGCTTGCGCGGCTCCGAGGATCTGACAGCTCTCGGCTCGTTGCCTCGCACTCGAGGACTGCGGTTTGCAAAGTGTTTGTGTGTAATACTCACGCAGGCGATCCAGAGCGTGCTTTCTGGATGGCAGGCCGGCGGAGTGGCTTTGCCTGCGCAGGCGGCAGACCACATCCCAGCAGGACCAGGGGATATAAAGAAAACTGAAGTTTGAATGCGGTCAGCTTCTGGTGGTGGAGAGTGCAGCCAACTGCTGGGGAAACGGCTTTCCTAACCCCAAACACGCTGTGCTAGATGTGGTTTCCATAAAAATCACTGCATGGGGAGACCAGATTTCTCCATGTGGCCTGGGTAGTTCCCAGCCCCAGGAAGAAATCATAGCATCATAGAATGGTTTGGGTTGGAAAGGATCTTAAAGGTCATCCGGTTCCAACCCCCCTGCCCTGGGCAGGGGCACCTTTCACCAGATCAGGTCGCTCAAAGCCCCATCCAACCTGGCCTTGAACACTGCCAGGGATGGGGCATCCACAGCTTCTCTGGGCAACCTGTGCCAGTGCCTCACCATCCTCACAGTGAAGAATTTCTTCTTATATCTCATCTAAATCTACTCTCTTTCAGTTTAAAGCCATTACCCCTTTTTCTATCATGACTTCCCCTTCTAAAAGACCCTCTCCAAGGAGATGGAGATAATGTTGGAAATGCAGCATGGACAGCAATGGGAGGTAGTGACAGAAGAAGGAGTAATGGTTTTAAACACTGCCTTCCTGTATTTCTCTCCCCAAAGCCACACAGCAGGTGGAAACCCCACCCCAAAGGGCCTTTAGTTGAGGACTACGTGAAGGAAGCCTTGCAATTCCCAGTACAGCCCACTCCATCGCAGGTCCTGCTGCAGCTCCGCCACGAGCTGCTGGCTTTTTCCCAGGGTGGAGGCGATGGCCACGGGCGTGACCCTTGCTCTGGTGACCCTCAGCAGGAGCTCCTGCTATTTTTCCTTCAGGCTGCAGGGATCTGGGCTGCTGTCAAGGCACACATGGTTTTCACAACACTGCCCTGCCCGCCTCACTGAGATGCCTCTGCAGACGGTCCCACAGATCCGCAGCCAGCTCGGTGGGACAGTGACACTCTGATGCTCAGTGGGCTCCTCTCTCCCCGGGCTGTCCAAGTGCTCAAAGGGAGCTCAGCAGCGACTCCTCAGAGGAGCCGTTCCTGGTGGTGTGGTCAGAGCCAGGGATGTGCTGACCTCCCTGTCAGGAACAGAACTGGCCCAGTTAAGCAAACGGAAGAGGCAATTCTTGGTGAAGGGGACGAGCCCAGAATGAGCAGATGCTAATCCAGAACCTGACACATCCCAGTGAGTCACGAGTCACGGACAGGCTTTTTCTTTTTTTTCTTCCTTTTTAAGAAAATAATAAAAAAAAGCTCTAGTCAGAAAAGGAAAAACTTCCAGAACAGTCTCCCTTCCCATGGCCGGGAGGGCTGCGGGTGCAGGGACCCTGTGCAGGCAGGGCTAGCACGGCTGAAAGCCAGCAGACTCCCATTAAACAAGAACCAGGGAATTTTTCTGCAACAACTAAACAAGCGTCTCGTGATAGCAAGGTGGGATGGCTGCAGTGCAGCAGCAGCAGGTGGTGGCTGTAACTTGCAGCCTCCCACAGCCAGGTGAAGATGGAGATGTCACCACAGAAGAGGGACATGACCTTGTTTGATGGGCAGTGGCGGCTCAGAGCCTGCAGAGCAGCTCGGGTGCTGCTTGAGGAGAAAGGCGAAGCTCTCACCACTCCATCTCCTCCTCCCACTGCAATGCTGGGACGTGGATAACTCCCAGCCCAGGGGTTCTGTTCATCTTCTTTTCCCATTTCAGCCTCTCTGCCATCATGTTTTCTGGGGATGCTTTCCTAAGAAGAAGCCTGGTTGATGGAAGACATTCATGGTGGGGTTTTCCAGTCTCCCTGGGGAACAATGGGACAAAAACGAGACTGTCACAGCTCTTCTCCTTCCCTTTCCTCACCACATCAAAGAAACCAGCAGTTTGTGGGAGACCCCCATACACCATCCTCCAGCCTCTGCTTGCTTTCTCAGCGGGAAATTCCTGTCCCCCTTTGCGGAGACTTGCTCAGGGGATCTCCCAGGCTGCACTTCCTCCTCCTGGTCTGCTTTTGTGGGACCGGTTCCCCAAGACACAGCTATGCCCTTGGGGAGGAAGCATCTCTCCCGTGCAGACGGACACCGTCCTTGACGCAGCTGGGGCTCAGCCAGCGCCAGCTCTGAGGACATCGTACCCTCTGGCTCAGTCCCCACGGTCCCACAGGTCTCCATCCCCCCCAATGCCCACGCAGAGCCCCTGCCTGGGCTGTGCTGGGTGCCAGCCCACCAAAACCTCCCCACACCATGGGGGCCAGCATGTGTCAGCCTGGCTGTAACAGGCCTGTCTTGGCCCTTGCTTTGTGGTCAGAGCACAAAAACCCCAGCCAAGCAGGCTGCTTGCTTTTAATTAGCCTCCAGACCTGCATGAGGCAGCTGCCTCCCCATTCCGTCGCGGGGGATTCTCATTCAGGGGCCACCAGTTTGCAATTAGCAAGTCGCCGCTCTCCCACCCCTCGCGCCAGCAGGTCACCCTGCCCCATGGCCGCCCGGCAGCCAGGCGAGAGCGAGCCCAGCCAAACACCTTTTACGAATCATTCCGCATAGTTCGCATTCTCGGCCGGTTTATGAGCGTTTCAGCTCCTCATATTGATCAGGGCTGGAGCCGAAGTAATTACGTTCATCAGAAATAATTTCCCTTGATTTTGAGTCATATTTGAGCTGGTGCCCACCTCCTCCGCTCGCCCCTCGACACAGGCAGCTCTCTGCTCGCTGGTACATACTTTCCAGGCGACATCGTTGCTTTCATAACCATAGTGAGACAGAGAGGTTTGTTTTTCTCGACTGGATCCCACACACACACTAAAGGTTTCAGTCGTGTCTTTATGGACTTGGCTGGGGATGTGGACAAGAGGAGGTGGTTTATGTGAAGTGCATGCTTGGGAGATGTCTCTGGATGTGTCCGGCATTGGGAGGGCACATAGGGGAGGTGTGGGGGCCTCAGCCTTTCTAGTCTTGCTCAGGAGATGGAGAGCAAGCCCAGCCCTTGCTTTGTTCCTTGGGGTGGAGGTAGGAAGCAGGACTCACCCCCAAAGCCTTTGGTGTGAGCCCTGGGGAATAGGGCAGGTTCCCTTCCCAACTAGTTTTGGGTGGTGACCAGCCATGTGGGTTTTTTAAGTGCTGGGCCTGAATGAAGCCCTGGTGCAAGATAGGTGAGCGGGCAGCTCTTCAGTCCTCCACAGACCAGCTGACCGCGCTAAGCCCTGTTAAAATGTCCCATGTCTCAGCTGGAAGTCCCTTCCCTGTGTGGCCAGACTCCTTCCGGTCAACAAGGATGCTAAGAAGCGCCTGCTGCACAAGGTCTTTGGGAAGGTCCCAGCAACAACCAGGGGCTTGCAAGGAAGCTGTGCAGAGCATCCACTGGAGATATGCCAGCCAAGGAGGGTTATCTTCGCCCCGGGTCACTGTCTCCTCCCCAGCACCATCCTGTGCCATTGCCGTCACCCTCCCTCCCCCACACACGCTTCCAGCATCCCGGATCCACCAGTGCGCCGAGCTGCTCTGGCTCACAGTGCTTCTGCAGATGGCGAGCCAAGGCTGGCCCTGGGGATGTGAAGGGCCATGCCATTTGGGGACAGACACAACCTGTGGCACCCAAACCTCCTCCAGCACCACCAGCTTCCCAGGCACAACACTTGCTGCTGCATGGGTGCAGCAGTTGGGTTCTCAAAGAGGCAGAGAAAGCAGGGCTGGAGGGAAACACAGACAACACCCGAGCTCTCCTGCTCTAAAGCAGAGCTGGCTGCAATGAAAACCTGAGCTTGGCGAGACCTACAAGCACCACTGGCTGTACCTTAGCACGTGGCTCAATTTGCAGCTGATTTGATGCTGCAAGGGAGATGGCAGCTGCTTGAGAACACACTGCACACTCGAGCAAGACAAGAACTGGAGGAAAAACACTGTCTATTTTAGACTGAAACCACAAGAAAAACAGAGATAGTCAAAAAGAATGAGCAATTTGATCAGGAAACATGAGTTAGCCATGCAGCTCCATGGAAAATACCAAGGGCCCGTCAGGAACCACACAAGGTCAGGGTCTGGGGTTTATATCTTGTCTGAAAGACAAAACTTCTAGTGAGATTTTTTTTAAATAAGTTTATGTTTGATGATGTTTGATACCAAAAATAAACTCTCAGAGGATCATAATGTTTGATACATGATGGTTTCTGACACTGTTTTCCAAATAATAATCGAAAGACTCATCTGGCTGAGATTTCCAGGCTTCGTTTTATAAAAGTCTTATTCTTTGGGTTATCTGAATGTTTAACTTAGGGGGACAATTATGAATTGCTCTCATCTGGACTGCAACAAAAAAAAAAAAAAAATAAAATCACACAGAAATACTGCCCAGGGTTTGATACATCTGTTAAGAAAAAGCTTTGTCCTTTCACACGCCTGATGCAGGGCTGGGCTGTACTGGTGAGAAGCCCCTCAGGCTCAATGACGAGATCTCACTGTAGTTTTGGCAAAGCAGGGCTGTGATAGTCCGCTTGCTCCCCGTGTGATCGCCTGGCTCCTTCCTTTTGGCAATGTCAGACTCTGAGACCAGAACCTGCAGCAACTCCCATTTATCAGTGCTTCTTTCTAATGCAACCTACTCAAAAACACCTAGAAAGTGGTGAAGGATCAAGTGTCCCCGCCATCCCTGCGCACAGCTCCCTATCCAAAAGACCCTTTCTCCTTGGGAAAAGGCGATGCTGGCCTTGCCGCGGTGGCTGGGAGCTCAGAGGGGTCAGTCAGTCCCAAATGAAGCCAAGGTTTTCTGATGCAGTTGCCTGACCATCAGAAACTGGACGGCAGCCCTGAATTCTTTTCTCGCAAGTCACTTGGACAGGCACCAGATGGTAAATACTTTCAGTCTCTCCTAGCCTGGGTCTGGGGTGGAAGCAGTGACCTCAAGGTAAAAGATTGCCTGGCCCTTCCCTCGGGGTGGCCAGTCCTCCCAGTCCGGCTCTGCTCTCCAGATAAGGTGCAAGAACCAGAGGGAATAAAAATGGCCAGACGGGGATGGAAATGGCCATCACCATCTCTCACAGCTCTTGCTGTTTGAAACTGGAGCCAGCTTCATTCTGGGTAGGAAACAACTTTCCTATCCTGCCAAAAACAAAGGTATTTCAAAGTTTCCCAAGGCCGGGGTGTTTCCAGAACTCTGATGAAAACCAGCCAGCAGCCACCCCAAAATGTCCAACAGCGGAGGGAGACCTGAGATGTCTCCTTTTCATCTCAGGGCTCTTGGCTTTTCCAAGCTGGGTGTCCATCCATCTTTCCCATCCATGCTGTCCACCCTCCTGCGGAGGGATTTGAGTCAGGAGCACCCAGAAGTGAAGGGAACGTCCTCCCCAGCAAGGTATGGAGCTGGGCCCACCCTAGACCCAAGATTTTGCTGTTGACACAAAGAGGAACAGACCCAGCGAGGACCCCGGACAGCCTAGGTGCTCCTCGGCAGAGATGGATGTCCAGAGGCTGGTCTGGCTTCAGCCAGCGCTAGGGGTAGCGTTGAACACATGGTGGAGAGTAAAGAAAGGCAGTCTTGATCAAAGGAGAGGGATGGAAGGAGAACATGGTCTGCATCCATCACAGATGGATGCAATTTCAGCCGAGCAGGGTGCACAAATGAGAGCTTCGCAGTGTTACTCACGATGGCAGAGACACGAAAGAAACCCAGCTGTCTAAAATGTAAATTCACTGGGTCAGTTCCTCATTTCTATAGAAACTGCAGAGCTTGCCAGTGGCTAACTCAAAGGAGATGTACTCAGATCCCTGTATCAACTATTTTCTTGCACAACTGACCACAAAAATAAAATTAAAAAATTACAACCCCCAAAAATCCTGACAATACTACCATGGAAACTGCGGAGCACAACATATGGACTTGGTTACTGGCTATGAAATCACACGTGTGGTACAGGACACGTATGGGTACATGCTCCAGAGGGGGAGGGTTATAACTGGAGTTTTTATAAAATGAACTGCTAACGTACTGCTCTCGTGCAGCTCTGCAAACCAAAACCTGCACAGGGGCTGTATCGCTCTGCCAGGCTCTGCATGATGCCCTTGATCCCCCGGCACGGTGGCCTGGGTGGGCATGTGGGATCCTGGGGGGGTTACTCACCAGTGGGCTCCCTGGGTTGCCTTGAGCCCCAGCCCCCCGGGGAATGTCCCGCTGCCCCCTGAGGCCTCACACATGAGCAACCACAGGTTTTTATTTCCCTTATCAGCGCTGGCACCTGATTTCCAACTGGGAAATGAAGTCACTCCCATTAGTCGGGAGTCCGTAATATACACAAGCTTGGGTTGATTGATTGAACTCACTATTCCCCTGCAGCAAGGCTGGATCAGTGCTTTGGCTGCTCTTGAGCTCTTCCTGATGGAGGCACCAGAGCCGCCTCCAGGACGTCCGGCTGGGAACGTGGTGGCCAGCGGGATGGCATCAGCTCCAGGGAGTGGAGGAGAAAACAGCAGCAAAAGATGTGTCTCCAGCCTTTGTCATCAAACCTTCTGGCTTGTGAGCACCCATCAGTAGAGCCTGAACCCACCTGCTAGCAAGGATGGAGCAAGACGCCGTCCTCATGCCTCCCCTGTGGCAGGCAGGGTGGGCAGTGCAGACCCCCAGACCTCTGGGCACAGCCTGGGTGATGCACGGGGCTGGGGCTCCAACATGAGAAGCGGAGACCCCAGTGCCAGGATAACTGACAGCAGCCTTTGGAAGGTGGCCTGGTATTTCCACAAGCTGCCATGACTTCGTTAACAGACTGGTTACAGCTAAGAAAGCAAAACCAAAGTGGAGAATCGGGGTGGTAACGGGAGAGCTCTGCCCTCCCTTCTCCGTGCCCTGGCTTCCAGGCTACGGGAAGCGGCGGAGCTGAGGTCAGGATTGCTGCTCAGGTGGCTGAGGACCTGTTTTGCAACAGCAAAAGGAAGGGAAAAAAAGCTGGAGGGAGGAATGAGGCATCATTCCTAGTTACGTAGCTTTAGTGCTCTGCTTCTACATCACCCAGCTCCTCCTGTGTGTTTGCCAATGTATATCATAACCCATTGCATGTAGCGGCAGTTCTTATCATGCCTGTGAGACAAGGCAAATCTGTGCGCATCCATTGGGATCCATCCCTTGGGCTGGGGCAGGACCAGCGCTCCCGACCCCCAGACCTTGTCCTGCAGCCCAGGGGGGGCAGGAGAGGGGCTGGGGGGAGCCGCAGGGCACCCCGCCTCCTCCTGCGAGCGCAGGGCTTTCTGTCCAGCTCTGGGCTCACAAACTCCCCTTCTTACATCTTGTGAGAAGATCTGGGGGATGAGGATGTGGAGAAGGGGCTCAGTTTCCTGAAGGTCTTGAGGTGTTTAGTTTTTTCTTTCCTCCGGTCCCCAGACAGAGTGGCTGTGGGGAAAGCTTGCAGAGGGCAGGCCGAAAAACAGTAAAGCACTGGGAGGCAAATCCCAAGCACCTGTTCCTCTTCCCTGAAACTGGATTTTAAGTTCTCATGATTGCTTAAGACAGTAACAATTTTTCAGGAGCTGAATTTGGCTTTACAAGGTTTGAAATGAGCAGTGCTTCTGCAAGGGCAGGACTGCAGCCCTCTCTGCACCGTGGACCTGGGGCAATGCCACAGGACGAGCATCCAACCCGCCCAGCCCAGCAGCCTCCGGGGCAGCCCCAGCCCCACACAGGAGAGGGGATGCTCTGGCAGCACCACCACCACAGCAAATCCCTGGTGGGTGCCCTGCTCCTGCTTGGTTGTGGCAATGTCCCGGGGTGGCAGCAGGTACAGCCCTGCCAGACCCTTCAAAATCCAGGAGGACACTGGCTCTGCCTGGGCAGGCCTTGGTCACTAGGAAGAGGCATGGCTGGCATCCCGGCCACGGCTGGCAGCAAGGAGCCTGGATCCCCAGCCCCTCTCCTGTGCTTCCTCTGGGAGACCATCCCTTCCCTCCGCTCGCTTTCCCGGTGGACGGCAGGTTCTCACCTTGACGGGAGTGGAAATGGCAGCTGGAATGTGGGCTGGGAAAAAAAAATAAAAAGGAAAGAAAAAAAAAAAAAAGAAAAGAAAATCTTGAGGCTTGTCCAAACCTACTCATGTTTATATTGGAGCCTGCGAGTGACATCAGAGCAGGGAGAGTATAAACAGCAGCAGGACCTACGCGGGGCTTTAAATCCCGGGAACACGCTGCTGCCTCCAAACTGCCTGGGGGGTGATGTGCTGAAGTGGCGAGGGGAGAGCAGCATGAGGCTCCAGCTGGAGAAGCAGCTCCTCTTCCTCTCCCTCCTCTGCATCCTCTCCAAGGTAAGGGAGATGGGGTCCCGGGGCGGCTTTAGCCTTGCTCGGGGAGGCACCTGCTTCTTGTAAAGTGAGATGCAGGGACTGGGGTGCTACAGTGTCCCTGCTCAGAGCCCAGTGGCTGTATTTACGCAGTCCCACAGGGGCAAAGCTGTTGCTTGGGGGAGATTTGAAATCGAGCAGCAGGGTCTTAACATCCATGGGCCAAAGGCGTTGGTTGTGCAAGGAATGACAGCAATGCGCTCTGTTTGCTCGCGTCCCTGCGGCTCTCCCGCGCCCGGGGCTGTGGTATGCGTCCCTGCGAGCGAGCTGCAGCTCGGTGGTAGCGGCTCCTGCAGATCCTTGGTCCCTGCCCAGGCTCCCCAGGCTGGGGGCCAAGCAGCGAGCACGGGCCTCGGCGTTACTCAGCTCTCCTCCCTCCCCAGGGATGCTCATGCAAAGCCAATGCCTCTGACAAGATTTGGGTTGTTGCAGTGATTTCTTTTTTTTTTTTTTTTTTTGGACTCTGTGTGAAAATAGTTTCCTGTGCAGAGAACAGGAAAGTTGAAAAGTTTGGGGTATCTCAGCTCCAACTTCTTCTAATTGCTGCTTGAACCCCAAGGCAGACCTTCTGCACGCAGGGGCATTGTGGCAGCGTCGTGCCTGTTTGACTCCTTTCCCAGAGAGTTAAGATCTCTGATGGGAGCCACATTTTCATCTAAAGACAAGTTAATTACAAAGAGAGGGAAATGGATTAGTGGAGTTGGCTTGGCTAATCTGTCTAAAGCATTCATTTGTAGTATCAGCCTCCAGACAGGTGACAAATGCCCTTGGCTGCCTGGGTAAGCTGTGAACCGAGAAACTACTCCTGCCCCAGGTGCTCGTGAGTGCCTCCAGCCCAAACCTGGCCACCACAGCCCATCCTTCGGTCCCTGCTGCGAACCTCTGGCTTCTGCCACGCTGATAATGCTGCTCCTTGATAAAACTGGAACAAGAACCAGATTGCCCAGCCCATTTGGATATACTTTACCTCCTGGCACTGACATTTCTACAGGCCCATAAAAAACATCTGAACTCCTGCAAATGGAGAACAGATAGCACACCAGTACCCACCTTCTCTAACTGGTCACATCAGACCTGATGCTACTAGGAGAAACTAAAAGAGAAAGAAAAATGATGTCTAAAAACCACATGGTCCAGCTGAACCCATCGATCTTGTAATAGCCTCAGCGGAAACACCAGTGTCTGGACCATCAGAGGGCTGAATTTTTTGGTTGCACATTTGCTTGCTGCCCCACAAGCAGAGTGGTGGGGCTGCTGGCCGGTGGCTCAGAGCTGCTGTGTGGGGCTCACTGCTGGGCACACTGTCAGGCCAGTACTGGCCAAGTGCTCACTTCCAAACTGCAGAGCCAAATCACTTGGCTTCAGGCCCTACCTGCAACAAGCCCTGTCAGGTGTGACGTGATGGGAGCGCGAGCGCTGCCCGCAAAAGCTGCTTGTGCCAGGGTAATGGTGCGAGCAGAATGAGCCACCGATACAAACACCTACCTGTCCAGGTGAACTCCTGTAGGCACAGCCCTACCGAGGTAATGGCCCAGTCCAGCTGGGAGGCGAGATGCAGCTCCCAGTCCTCCAAACCGTGCCCATCTCAGGGCTCCTGGCCCAGTGGGGTGGATGCTGCAGGCAGGGAGAGGCAGGCGAGGCAGCAGGACCAGGGAGGGAAGCAGGGAGGTGCCTTTGGCTTCGGCTCCCCCCTGCTAGTGCAATGCCCTGCTTCTTGCCAGGGATGGGAG
>WHYT01016665.1:334095-346981 GCA_009806455.1 Tetrax tetrax | reverse complement strand
AGTGCTGAAAATAAAATTAATATCAAGGATGCTTCTCAGTCTCCTCTTTGGGGTGGGGGGGAAGGAGGAAAACAAAAAAAAAAGTCTCACTGCTCATGCAGTAAAACATCGCTTACAAAGAGAATTATTTACTGTGATCATCTGGTGCTCTGCCCAAACACAAATCATTAATTCAGTTTGAAACGGGAGACAGTGAACCTCTGGCAGGCAGCAAATCGCCAGAATGAAGGTCTGTGGCTTTTGTTGGCTTTTTTTCTCTCTGTGATGGCCGTGCCAAAAAAGTGGTGACACGAGGCTCATGTAGACATTAAAACCACAGCGTTCCTTGATTGACATGGACAAGGCATGTTCTGTGTACTGAAAATCCTGGTTTTAAGCCAGTTCGTGTTTCAGCACGGTGGGACACGGCCACCAAGGGTGGGTGAGCTGCTGGCAGGGAGCGCTGCCAGGGCTCTCGCCCCCTCCCAAATCCTGCCCAGCCACCTCTGGGTGACAATAAAAATCAAAAGGTCACTTTTTAAGCAGCAACCTGCAATTCTCATCTCCAACAGAAATGACTCAATGCACCTCTGCTATAATTTTCTTTTTTTTTTTTTTTTTTTTTTTTTTCTGCAAAATGTCATTTCTCCCTGATTCACTAAGTAGAAAACATCTAAATAATGAATTAAGGAATCCAAATAAATCAGAATTATTTTTCCCTAAGAATACAGGGAAATCAACTCCTGCAATTCGATTGCCAGTCTCACAATATTTGCTGTTCCCTCTAAAGCCCTGCTGCCCTGGAAACCTGCGGTCATTAGGGGATCACGTTTACTGCAGACTCCACATTTACCTTTGGGGCAGCAGGTAAATACTCGCCACCCACAGATGACTGTGGTCACCTGTAAAGATTAAAAAATAATTGCAAAACTAGAAGATATCTCATCCCCGTCCTCAAGGCATACTGCCACATCTGCACACAGAAATGGCGCGTGGTTTGACAACCGTACTCCTGAACCAGCAGCGTGCAACACATCACGGCTCGTTGCAGCGCAAGCACACGCAGCAGCTGAAGGAGAAACCATGCGCTGCTGCATGAGCAAATCACGTGCACCTGAATTTTTTTTTTCCAAGCCGTTCTCATGACCAATGACTTTTAAATGCATGGAGTTGGCTGAGAAGGGCTGGATGAGCCCCTCATTAAAGCTAAATGTTTTCAGAGACCTCCCTGAGCATGAGATCAAGGTCTGGTTTTTTGCTGTTGGTGAAGAGCCTTGAACTGGTTCCCTGAACGCTCACGTTGCACAGGTTACGTGTTTGCTGCCCACAGGAGCCATCCCCTGTGCTCCTGAGCTGCCCTGGATGTGCTGGCATCAGCATTGCGTGCCGGAGCCAGGTACCAGAGAGGAGCATCCTGACAGGGGATGCTCTGCTGTGAGCGAAATCATGGGTCAAGGGGACATCTCAAACACACAGGGGAGAGGAGCCATGCTGCTGAGCACGTGCCTCCAATGCAACCGGGGAGCAGATGTGGAGGGCACGGTGCTCCCTGTGCCCTGCCCTGCTCCTCCCTTCCCATGGCAGGATGCACCCAGCCCCGTGCTCTCATTTTGGGGACGGATAACATTTTCCCTACACTGTTGAGAGCGGCTTCCCATGATGACAGCAGTCCTCCCAGACAGCTGCTGTCTCTGCCTCAGTTTCTCCACTGGCTGATGCTCTGGGACAAAGGAGGCTGCTCCCAGTTTGCTCCTCTCATCTCCCTGCACTTCAGCACCTCCCTAAAGTTGCTCTGCAAGGGCCACCCCAACCCCAGGCTGCAGGGGCAGCTGAAACGCAGGGAGGCGAAGGGGCAGGGGTGGGGCAGGATGCAGGACTGCTTTCCCAAGGGGTGAACCCCAGCACCCCCCCCTCTGCTGCTGCTCTGGGAGCACAGACTCACCAGAAAAGCTGTATCTGCACCCCGTGGAAGCGGCTTTTAAGCTTCACCTCTCAGGGCACGCCTGTAGTGGCTAGATGGTACCATGTAGGCAGGAAATATCATACAGGCTTTCCCATCGCTTATTTGCTCCAGCAAGCACTTTTTGGAGTCAACGCACCGATACTCACAACAAGCAGCTCGGGCAGTCGGGCTTCCCTACGCCAGCACGGTTCGGCTGCTCCCGAGGAGGGAAGGGCGGTCAGGACGGCTCGGCAGGACTCACCCCGCTCCTTCCCCATGGGCAGATGGGGCACCAGCCTCTTGCCACTCCCTGCCCCAGACTGAGTTCCAGGGAAGCAGGTGGCTGCAGCCCTTCCCGGGCCCAGCCCTTCAGCTGAGGTTGTTTTTCCAAGGTCGTTTCCCTATGGCTTGCCAGGGTGAAGTTTCTCCCTTCTGATCGCTGCCCTGTTTACTCCTGTGCCTGGAGATAAAAGTCATTTCTGGCATCGTTTGTGCAGCAGCAGCTGCTCAGCAATGCAACCGCGGGCTGGCTTTCCTGAGGGGTCCTCTTTGCGTCGCTGGTTTTCACTCCTGTCCCAGCCTCACGGTACCGGAGCGTCTTCTGCGTGACATCCCCCACGACAGGGATGGCAGGGTCCCAGCCTGCCTCACATCTCCTCCCCGTGTGGGTCAAAACCGCTCAAAGGAGGGAGAGGAGAGGGTTTTTCTTTTTGGGGAGGGATGTAGAATCGGGTTGTTGCCATGTGCTGTAGGGAGGTGCCTGCTGGTACCGCTGCTGGAGCCGGGCTGGCAGCTCCCACCCCACGGGAAGCTGCTGATCTCTGTCTTACCCCGATTCCCAGCATTTCTGGATGGACAGGAGCAGTGGGGCTGGGAGAAAGAGTGTAAGGAGCAGAAGGAGCAGCTCATGGGGTGCAGGCTTCCAGCCCCTGGTCTGGAGGGATGGGGGGTTTCTCCTCACCCTGAGTAGGACGGAAGAGAAGCTGTCTGAAAGCTTTGGCCCCGGTCATCAGGCATTTCCCACCCGCCCCTCTCCCGCCTCCCTGCTCCCTTCCTCCTGCACCCTCCAGGCACGCACGCAACCGAAATAGCCCAGGGTTCACGCGTCCCTGGCGCCCGGCTCAAAATATCTCAAGTGGGCTGGCAGCAGGCGCGGAGGGAGCGGCGGAAGCTGCCGGACATCAAGGCTCTCAGCCAAGGCGGCCCTCGCCACATCCTCCCCGCGCTCCGGGGGACAGCCCTGCGCCCCAGACCCCACAGCCGGGGCCCGGCAGGAGCAGGGAGCAGCCACCACCTGTGCCAGGAAACCGGGACTGGTTCTGGGCAAGGTACTCCCGTGTTGCTCCACCGTCGCTACGGGCAGCGGGCACGGCTTCACCAGGCACCGAAACCTCTGAGAGCCACCACGACCAGCACCGCCCCGGGAGCGGCCACCCCTCTGTGGGCAGGGTTGGGGCACCCGATGACCGCCGAGGCTCTCAGCCCGTGGCCCGGCAATGGCAGCGGGACCCTGTGCCCCGTGGATGCCACCTTCGCCCAGCGCTTCCTGCCCGCCGTCTACCTGGTGGTGATCCCGCTGGGGTTGGTGGGAAACGGGCTGGGGCTGTGGCACCTCTGCACCGGGCCCCGGCACGGCACCCGCCATCCCCTGGGCCTGCTGGTGGGCAACCTGGGGCTGGCCGACCTGCTGTACGTCAGCACGCTGCCCTTCCTCGCCAGCTACTACCTGCGGGGCAGAGTGTGGCTCTTTGGGCACGGCTGGTGCCGGATCACCCGAGCCCTCTTCCACCTCAATCTCTATGCCAGCATCGGCTTCCTCACCTGCATCAGCGTCCAGCGCTACCTGGGCATCGTGCACCCGCTGAAAGCGCGGGGCAGGTGCCAAGGGGCAACCTCTTCGGTGTGGCTCAGCGTGATGGTCTGGATGTGGGTCATCGCACAGGTAGCTCCCGATTTCACCTTCAGCAAGATGGATGACGTGGGGACGCAGTGCCACGACACGACAGGGCACAAGAACCTGGGTGGTTACTTGCGGTACACCACAGCCATCACCGTGACCGGGTTTGTCATCCCGTTCCTCATCATCATCGGATGCTACTGCCACGTGGTGGTGGTGCTCTGCAGGAACGACACTGTGGACCTCAGCGTTAGGAGAAGAAGCATCAGACTGGCGATTCTCGTGATGGTCCTCTTCTCTATCTGCTTTCTCCCCTACCACATCTTCAGAAACCTCAACTTGTTGTCTCGAGGCTGGCAGCTGCAAGGGTTCTGCACAGAGGCTTTAAAGAACATCTATGTTTCCTACCAGGTGACCCGGGGCCTGGCCAGCTTCAACAGTGCCCTCAACCCCCTTCTCTACGTGATGACCAGTGAAGACTGCGTGTCACGCATGAGGACCATTCGCCAAAGAGCTGGCCAGTCCCTGGGGTCCACCTTTCAGAGGAAAGCTTCTCGCAAGGTGGATGAGAAGAAGATGAACATCATTCTTTGTGAGCAGGAGGCTTCTGATGAGCTTTGAGGTACCAAACACCCCCTCCAAAGGATGCACCACTTCAGTTTGTGCTTGGCCTCTTCTCGGGAGCAGCCCCCACACCTCGATGCCTGCTTTGCAGAGATGGTGACTGCAGCATCACTGGCTCCAGTCCCACACAGGGGATAGGCGGGACTGCCGGCATCAGAGAGCAAACCAGGACCAGGTTTTAGAGCAAAGCTACTCAACCCAACCATTTTGCCTACAGTACACCTGGAGATGGAGAGATAAACGTTGCGTTTACTTGAGTCCCAAAGTATTCTTCAGTCCAGCCTCCGCTGCAGCGGTCCAAGCCGGTTAACGTTCCCCTGGTTCCCTGGCCGCTCATCGAGCTCCTCAGTGGATGAGGGATGGGGGTGAACGATGCCTTGTCCCTCGCTGCACCCCCTCTGCCCCGCTGGACCTGGGTTGGAGACAGGATTCCCTCCTGCACCTGAGGAGAGGGCACTGGTAATTAACCACCTGCATCGCAGGACAGCTGAGAGGGTGAACTTTTGCAGGGGGTGGGGGGAAGTGCTTTGGAAATGGAAATATTCATAAAAATATCAGGTTTTAAATACATGACTAAGCTGTGCCAGTTCCTGAGTTAGCTGTTCCTGGTGACTGAGCTGCTTCAGGATCTGTGTTGTCCTCTACTGCCCACCTCCTTCGCAGAAGAAAAAAAAGATTTTTAGCATTACTCACTCTCTTTTGGAAGACCATAGAGCAGACAACAACAAATTGACATTTTAAAGTTTCTGGAGGCCGTTAGCTGGGTTTTTTTTCTTGCAAGGCAAATGACTGCAGTAGCCTGAACCGCTGCTTTCAGCAGGCAAATCCCAGGAGTTTTGAAATCCTCAGGTGGGCGGCTGCATCTTAATCTTGCATCCAGCCTTGCGAGGGGATCAGACATGTCTACTAAAAACTAGACATTAAAAAAAGAAAAAAAAAAAAAAGAAAAAGAAAAAGAGAAGCAGCTCCAGTTTGAAGGCTTGTGGAGGCAAGACTCGGTGGTGATGGTAATCCATGTGTCATTGCCGGGGGTGCTGTGGGGATTCTGCCTCAGGGGGAGCAGAGGCTCCCAAGGGGCGTTTTGGGTTTTGCCCTTGGTGATTCCCACCACAAACAGCTTGAACGCTTCAGTTCTTGCGCAAGGAGCAGCACGATTCGCAGCAGCAGATCTCGCAGCTCGGCTGAAGGCAGTGGATTGTGCTGGGAAAGCGCTGACCCGCGGGCGCTGCGCTCTTTGGACCGAAGCCTGATGTTTATCAGGCGCAGCTGCTCCTCGCAGGGACCCACGCTCGCTGCTGCGCAAAGGGAGCTGCGGCGGGCTTTCAGATGGAGTTAATATGTCTAAAGTCCAAGTAAACACCTAGTGCTTTCAGTTGGGAGTTGTATGGCTTCTTTTAAAGCTTTATAGGACCACAGGAGCCAGCTGGCCTGTGGGCTGGAGCAGGGGCCCACCTGCTGCAGGGAGTGGTGATGAGTTTCCCAGGGCTCTGCAGACAGGGAGCTGCCTGCACGGCGAGACAGCAGGCGGCCGGCGGAGAGCAGTGCTGGGCCAGGCGCGCACTAAGGTAGGTCCCCAAAATCTGCTCAGCGCCTGGCAAGAGCCCAGCAAAGTCCTGAAACTTTCACCTCCCATCTCATCCAGAGGAAACCCCTTACATTCCCCAATGAGATGTTCTTCCCTCTCTGCAGCAGGGAAGGTCTTTGGGACACTAGTATCAGGTCTGGCCTCCTCTCCTTGCACACACACCCTGGATTGGGGCTTCTCTCTGAAGTCTTCTCTTCCTTTCCTGAAAAAAAAAAACACCCACACCTCCAAAAGCTGCCCAGCTCTCCATCTTCACACCCGGATCCCATCCAAGACGCTACAGCTCCCCACCAAACCGGCTTCAGCTCCCCGCAGCTCACAGGAGCTGCAGCACCCTGTCACCGCACCCACTCTGCGCGTGATTGATGGAGATAAAGCATCACCACGTCCCAGCGAGGCAGCGCGGCGTGGGAGGCACCAGCAAACTCTGCTCTCACCCGCTGCATCCCTGCACCCAACTCTGTCTTCTCCAGTGCCTCCTCAATGTCACTGTTAATGATTTAAAGATCTGTATTCTGAGAAGCATCTCTAAGCCCCAGAGACAGTTGCAGCCATAAATCTGCTCATTTTTCTGTGTTCAGCATCTGTCAAATCAGCAAAAGCCACTACAGAGCTGTGTCCTGGGATGATGGCCCTGAGATACAGGGGTTTTTGGTATCTTGTGCTTTGCCATCCTCTCCATTCCCAGACAATGTTGCTTCCCCTTGTGAGCTGATAAAATGAGCTCCTTCCCTTTATGAGGTATGTGTGTAATTAAGGGCCAACTGCTGGCACATGGGCCTGCATGGCCGGCTTTCGCAGCTGGTGATGGAGCAGCAAAGCAGCCCTTGCCCTCCAGGGATGCTCCTTCCCTCGCCAAGAGCAGCTGCTGCTGTCTGAGGGACACTGCAGGCGCGTGGTCACTGCTGGGAAGCTGCTCAAAACACGAGGGCACTGCTGACCCCCCAAAACCTCTGCGGGGCTCTTCATCCCCTGGGAGCAGAGGGGTGGGATTGTCCCTGGAGTAGCCAGCATGGGCAGCTCTGGCTCTGTGCCGGTTCCCTGTTGTGGCACAGGAGAGGCAAGGAGGTAGCAGATATTTCGGCAGCGGGTGAGGGGATAGGGAAGGTGGGGAGCTGCCCCATTCCTCCTTCCCCTTCTCCCAGCAGCTCTAGGGCCATCGCAAGCATTTGCTGCTGGCAGGAGCGGGTCGGTGCCTGCTGGAGTTGCTGTGCCATGGTTGCATCCTGAACCCGACATCAGCCTCCGTTCCTGGCTGGCACGAGCGCAGGGAGAAGACCCGTGGCAGCGCGGGGGTCGGCACCCACCCACTCGGGGGCTGGCGTAGAGCGAGGTCCCTTCCCCTCTGCTGCAGAGACCTCCAGCGCTGGCAGCTTCCTTTGCATGAGCTGCGCGTCCTTGTGGGGCGAGATGGTTCCGCAGGAAGAAATAAATTAATTTCACCTCTTTGGGGCTCCTGGCTTAAGATGAGGTGGATGTTCTTCCTTCCCTCCCTTGGCTGTCTGTGGCTGGACTTGAAGATGCCAAAAATCAGGCGAGAGGAATCCCACCTGTGCCATCTGCTTTCCCCACAGACTCTTTGGCACAGCGAAGTGGAGCAATGAACTTGTCTGCAAATCTGACCCGCACACAGATTTTTAACTCCCTTATCCATATTAGACCCAACCAACAAACCAAACATGGTGGGAACTCTCCTGCTGACATTAATGGGATCGGGATCAAGCCTGGAAACTTGGCAGTGTTTCTTGCCTCATTAAATAAACCCCTCCTGGTTGAGGATTTGTTGCAAACACAGTCAAGATTTGTTACCTTAAAGAGAATTTCTGAGCTGACAGCCCCGGGAAGCCGTTCAGGCAGAATTCACAGGCATGCGTACAGATGCACAGATGCACAACCACTTTCTTTCCCTAAAATGCAAAACTGTTTTTCTTGGCATGCAAAACGCTCTACAATAAGAAAATACTGTCAGCAGCAGCTACATGCATAGGACTCAGCTCTATTTAATTCTTCATTTCACTTTGTGTCAGAGATTTCCCCAGCTCCAGGGAGCAGGAGCTGCTGCTCAGACGAGGGCTGGCGGTGCCGGGGCCATCACTGAGGGACTGAGATGGTGCAGAGGGCCAAACACCCGGCCAGCCCTGGGGATGCTGCACCACGGGGTCCCGCTGTGCAAACGGGGCACCTCCACGGCACGAGAGCCCCCAGGCCCATGCCGGTGAAGACCATGTGCGAAGTGGAGGAGAAGCAGCGGGAGCAGGGCTCTCCGCGGGTCTCAGCTCCCCGTTACGCCGGGTGCCAGGCAGCGGGACCTTGCGGCGCATCTTTTACGGCACGGTGGGAGGCTGCAGTGCACACAGAAAAAAGGGATGAGTCAGGTCACTAATGAAAGGTCACAGCATCCTCAGATTCAGCGAGAGGCATTTATTTCTTCAGCAAAACAATTTCATAGCTCAAGTACCTTCGGCTACAGGGACAAGAGGCCTGACAGGTTATATTATTTACCAGGGATATCGATCAGGCTGGGGAAGGAATAGTAGCTGCAATTACTCCAGGTGATGTGGGAAAAAATGGTAAATATACCTGGGACTGGGTGCGCTTGGTGAAGATCTTAATAAAAGAGAAAAATCCAAGCCTTTGTCTGTGCTATGCAGAGTGTTTTGGCATCTGGGAGACCAACAGCTTGTGAAGAAGAGCAAATCACATAAATAGAATAACGTTTAGCGTGGCTGCGTGAGGCTGTCAGTCTAATATTACTCCTGCAGCGCATGCAGTTATAAATAGGTGATGCCATGGAGCGTGGGACCTGGGGAGAGTGCAGGAACGCGCTGGCAGCTCAGCGGCAGCGGCGCCGCGCAGCTTGCGGCTCTAACACGCATTTGTATGTGCGCTACAGAGCGACTGCGGCTGCACCCTGCAGGCAGGGATTTGTCCGGGAGGACTTGGTTAACAGAGATGGGCCATTTTTCAGACCATCCGCCTATATATCCCCCAGCAGCAAGCCTTCCTTGCTCCTTGCCACCGGTGTTGTTCGAGCAGCGAGAAATCCCTGGGAGCTGCTCTGTGCACCACGACCTGCGCTGCCTTCTCAGCAACCTGGGAGGAGAATATAGTTTGAATTTTCCCAACACCTCCACTCTGTCCCAACCAGGAGATGGTCAGGTCAGATCCAGCTCCCTGAAGAGCCCTTTGTGCCAGGGTACAGCCCAGCCGGCATGAAATTCTTCTGCTTGCTTGGGCTCATGGGCAAAAACCGTTTCCCTAAGGAGCATCCAAAAGCTCGCAGGATGCTCAGCAGCACCACAGCTCCTCCTCAGAGAGGCTGCTTCCATGCTGTGCAGACGTCCAAGCAGTACTCAACAGGAGATGGTGCAGCCTCCTCAGGGCTGCTGGGGGAAAGCATCCGTCTGCGTGCAATCCGTCAGCAGTCCCGTCACCACAGCCACCATCCCGCTATGCTGAGCTGGGAGGTGGGGAAGAGCTCGGGCAGGTTGGCCAGCTGAGCTGCAGAACAGAGACACCAACGGCACAAGGTGCACAGTGAAAGAGAGGGGCTCTGTGAGCTGAAATATTAGGGAGAAATCTGTGTTTTAACCCATCCGTCCACAGGGATGAGCATGAGCCATCACTCCATGGCTGGATTTTACAGCCGCAAGCTGCTGGTGGAGAAACCAATCTTGGCGTTACCAAGACCTTGCCAGGTCTCCATTTCACAACTCCTCATCCCCAGATGTACTGCAAGTAGCTCTGGTTAGCCCCAGCTAAATATTTCAGAACCCAGAGAAGCCTCCAATTTATTTTCCCATTTAGCTCAGGTGGTTTGCAGCCTCCAGAAAAGCCTGGTGTTAATTAGATTCCCTAGAACGGCTTCATGGCACATCTGGCATCCCAATGCCCGGAACAGCTGTGATTCCTGTGCTGCCATTCGCTCTGCCCCAGGGACACGGCACAGCCCCTGAGCACGGCTGGACAGGATGGACCAGGGCTGGAGGAGGGCACAAACAGCTGGGCCAGGAGCACTCAGGAGCATCTTTGCATTTGCAATTCGGAGGTGATGTGTCTCATCTCCCCAATTAATCCTTCCAGAGAAAAGCCTGGAGAGAAGCAGCTGGAAAATCTCTGCATACAAATAAGACATAGTAAAACCTGCAATTTTGAGGTGGAAGAAGAAATATGCCCCCAACATGGTGCTTTCACCATAAGAGAAAACAAATATTTTCATTTTGTTGTATTTATTCCCCACCAGGAACCTGCTGTGCCCTCTGGCGTGGCGCAGCTGGGCGCGTTTTCTTGGAGCAATTCACTGCTCCCTCGGCCGGGAAATCGTCGCTTGTGGCCCCAAAGCCAGAGCCACTTCTGGCTGGCAGAGGCTGGCGGCTGGGAGCAGCCTGTGGAACATTGCTAGCAGGGAGAGAAAAATGCATCTCGGTGGAATCGAACACTGCATCAAAACAAGCTGGTTCCTGGCTGGGAAACAGTCAGCATCTCAGCGCTGGCTCCCTGAGCTGCAGAGGCAGAACAGGAAAGGACGTCTTGAGTTTTACTAATAAAGGCACTTTTTCCCACTTGAAGTGCTGGGGCCAATTTGTTTCCTACTAGGTTATTTTTAGCATTGAAACAAGTCATTTTCTGTAAACTGTCTGCCTGGGAAGCGAACCCCCAGGGCGGCAGACGGGGCTGCTCCAGCTCCCGCGCCACGAAGTCACCGCCCGGGCTGCCGGCATGGCCAAATCTCACCCGAGCGCGGTTCAGCTGGACGGTGGGATGGGATCCACCACCTTTCCTCCCTCAAGCACGTGCACACGGATGCCCAGGCGGGCACACGTATCTCCTGTCCCAGCCAGCCTGCGGTGGGACGTGCAGCCGTCGCAGAAAGGAGGGTGCCGCGGGACCCGGTTAATGAACTGGTTGTGCGGCACGAGGCTCCTGGTAGAGGCCACGGTGCTCGCGGGGTGCCAGGTGGGTTACACTGTGGCCCGCAGCATGCCGGAGCCCATCGCTCGCCCCAGGGGTCCCACAGGATCCCTACAGCGGCTCAGGACCTTTCCCATCCCCGCGGTGCAGTGCCACCGTGGCAGGGGCTGCCTTGCAGGACAGGACGAAGCTGTCAGCGGGGCACCCTCTGAAAGAGGCTTGCATATTTGCAATTCATTCCCAGACCCTTTGGCTCCCCATCCTTGACCTTCCCGGCAGCCCGTGGGCTGTGATGCAGGGAAGTCATTTTCAGCGTTGCGACACTGCTGCCGAGGCACGCTCAGGATCGGGCCCTGCTCGCCGTTTGGCCAAGGGTTTGATGCAGCCATATTCCTGTGATGAGTCTGCGGTCTTGGCCGTGGGTCATCTCCAGATTAACCTTCCCAGGGAGCAATGGCTCCGGGAGACCCATTCGCAAAGCCTCTCTCCTTCGTCGCGGGGGTCCGGCGGCTCCTTGCGGGGACCAGCCCACCCCAGCGCCGGCAGCAGCACCACAGAGCCTCCCACCCCCAAGCCCCGATCCAAATTGGCTGTCAGCTCTGATTTAACAGGCTCTCAGCAAACATTTCCACAAATTATTAAGCAGGGTCATTATTATTTTATCTCATTATTTTATTATTAAAGCACAGATCCTCAAACCAAATAAATGGACCAACCAAAGCGGCTGAGATGGAGAGCTCGCTAAAGCAGAGCAGTCCCTTTCCCGCTTGGTTGCGGTCCAGGCAGTTTATGGCCAGGTCCTTTGTGCCTGGCTGATGTTCAGCTGACAGCTTCCCAAGAGTATAAAAAACTTATTAGGCTGAAAATAGAGTTTGTGACCATAAACTGTCAGCGTCAGCATTTCCAGCCCAGCTCTGCTTCGCGTACAAGCACCATCAGATTGGGCTGTGGGGGGAGCAGCGGTGGGGAGGATGCAGGACCCGTTTTGGGGAGGAAGGGTGACTGGGGAAGGCTCACCAGTGGGCTGTGGGGTGCCAGGAGGAGACATGGCCGAGGCTTAGCGTGGCTGGTAGCAGGTTGAGGACAGTCGTACGTGCAGCTGCGTCCCCCTGCACTGGGGTGTGAAACGTGCACACCACATCCACAGTGATCAAGCTAAAGCCATCTGCGTTCACAACCAGGTTCTATCCAATGCTTCGTTAATTCCCTCGCTGAGCTTCCAAATCACAGAACAGAGCAAAGCACCCGCTGCCATCTGAGCTACAGAGGGGCAGGGAGAGAGGCAGCAGGGAAACCCCGGAGCCCAGAGAGCCACGAGGTTCCCGAGCCTCCAGGAACCCAGGGACTGGCCTGCAGGATGGAGGCAGGAGAATATTTTACAGGAAGATTGATGGAGACATGGGGCAGAAGCAAACATTGCCACGTCCAGCCTGGGTCCGGTCAGGGACTCTGTGTCCGGCTCGCGGTGCCCGGGACGGCCCCGCTCTCGTCTGGGCAGCTGCAGCTGGTTGTTGTTCATATCTCAGTATCTAATCCTTTTCAGAAATCAGCTAATCCATAGCTTCAAAAATATCCTGCGGCACGGCAAGGCTATAATCTCAGCATTAAATGGCATTAAAGCCAGAATGGCTGATGCTTTTACTATAAGGCAAAGGAAAACATCTATTTGGTCTTTAAAAACAACGGAAAGGAGCACTCCCGCTACCGCTGACCCTTTCTCTCGGGGACCAGGAGCTGTCTGCACAAGACTGAGGCCGTGTTGATGCCCGAAGCAGCCTGAGCAAAGCTGGTGGGATGCTCCCACCTCTCCCCACGTGCATCGGGCTGGGGGGCTCTCAGACAGACCCACGCTGCTGGTCCCTGACGAGCATCCTTCATCTGGGACAGTGAAGCAGCTTTGCTTATTTCAATCCATTAAAACTAGAAAAGCTTTTTAATAATTTCCCTG
>WHYT01016665.1:294508-323671 GCA_009806455.1 Tetrax tetrax | reverse complement strand
CCCTCTGAAAGAGGCTTGCATATTTGCAATTCATTCCCAGACCCTTTGGCTCCCCATCCTTGACCTTCCCGGCAGCCCGTGGGCTGTGATGCAGGGAAGTCATTTTCAGCGTTGCGACACTGCTGCGGAGGCACGCTCAGGATCGGGCCCTGCTCGCCGTTTGGCCAAGGGTTTGATGCGGCCATATTCCTGTGATGAGTCTGCGGTCTTGGCCGTGGATCATCTCCAGATTAACCTTCCCAGGGAGCAATGGCTCCGGGAGACCCATTCGCAAAGCCTCTCTCCTTCGTCGCGGGGGTCCGGCGGCTCCTCGCGGGGACCAGCCCACCCCAGCGCTGGCAGCAGCACCACAGAGCCTCCCACCCCCAAGCCCCGATCCAAATTGGCTGTCAGCTCTGATTTAACAGGCTCTCAGCAAACATTTCCACAAATTATTAAGCAGGGTCATTATTATTTTATCTTATTATTTTATTATTAAAGCACAGATCCTCAAACCAAATAAATGGACCAACCAAAGCGGCTGAGATGGAGAGCTCGCTAAAGCAGAGCAGCCCCTTTCCCGCTTGGTTGCGGTCCAGGCAGTTTATGGCCAGGTCCTTTGTGCCTGGCTGATGTTCAGCTGACAGCTTCCCAAGAGTATAAAAAACTTATTAGGCTGAAAATAGAGTTTGTGACCATAAACTGTCAGCGTCAGCATTTCCAGCCCAGCTCTGCTTCGCGTACAAGCACCATCAGATTGGGCTGTGGGGAGGATGCAGGACCCGTTTTGGGGAGGAAGGGTGACTGGGGAAGGCTCACCAGTGGGCTGTGGGGTGCCAGGAGGAGACATGGCCGAGGCTTAGCGTGGCTGGTAGCAGGTTGAGGACAGTCGTACGTGCAGCTGCGTCCCCCTGCACTGGGGTGTGAAACGTGCACACCACATCCACAGTGATCAAGCTAAAGCCATCTGCGTTCACAACCAGGTTCTATCCAATGCTTCGTTAATTCCCTCGCTGAGCTTCCAAATCACAGAACAGAGCAAAGCGCCCGCAGCCATCTGAGCTACGGAGGGGCAGGGAGAGAGGCAGCAGGGAAACCCCGGAGCCCAGAGAGCCACGAGGTTCCCGAGCCTCCAGGAACCCAGGGACTGGCCTGCAGGATGGAGGCAGGAGAATATTTTACAGGAAGATTTATGGAGACGTGGGGCAGAAGCAAACATTGCCACATCCAGCCTGGGTCCGGTCAGGGACTCTGTGTCCAGCTCGCGGTGCCCGGGACGGCCCCGCTCTCGTCTGGGCAGCTGCAGCTGGTTGTTGTTCATATCTCAGTATCTAATCCTTTTCAGAAATCAGCTAATCCATTGCTTCAAAAATATCCTGCGGCACGGCAAGGCTATAATCTCAGCATTAAATGGCATTAAAGCCAGAATGGCTGATGCTTTTACTATAAGGCAAAGGAAAACATCAATTTGGTCTTTAAAAACAACTGAAAGGAGCATTCCCGCTACCGCTGACCCTTTCTCTCGGGGACCAGGAGCTGTCTGCACAGACTGAGGCCGTGTTGATGCCCGAAGCAGCCTGAGCAAAGCTGGTGGGATGCTCCCACCTCTCCCCACGTGCATCAGGCTGGGGGGCTCTCAGACAGACCCACGCTGCTGGTCCCTGACGAGCATCCTTCATCTGGGACAGTGAAGCAGCTTTGCTTATTTCAATCCATTAAAACTAGAAAAGCTTTTTAATAATTTCCCTGCCAGCCTAGAATTAGTAGATGTGGGCCAATTAGACACATTAATTAGGCACTGGTTTAAACACAGATGAGGTTTGACTTTGTTCACCAACCTTGGAAGGGAGCAGCTTCCCAAAGTTCCCCTCCAAAGGGCAGAACAAACAGGGAATGTTCACTCCCGGTCACAAGCACCTTACAACAGAAACCCATCACTTTTACTTCTGTTTTATTTTCAGAGCTCTCACTTTCTCTCTGCCTCCCCATGCAATAAAAATGAGACATTTAATCTCATAATGCAACTTCTCACTGGAAATCAATGATGAAGTACATTATCTTTCCCGGCCTGATCCTGTGGCTCCAGCCTGACCTTTCTCAAGCGTAGCGGAGTTGGGGTAAAGACAAAGGGAGCTTTGTTTGTTGGGGGGACTGAAGGAGCTTCCCAGTGGGAAAACATGAAACTTTCCTCCTCCTTGGGAGACACTGCCCAGCACCACAGTGACCTGACACAGTTTGGTCTCACTCATGCCCCTGTGCTCGCTGCAACGTGTGAGCAGTAAGATGGCAGAGCAGGCTAATTTTAACACCATCTCTAATTACAAACTCCCACTCAGGACACAGGGCTGTGTGCGTTACTGCCTGTAAGGTCCTGGGTTCAGCAGCATCTCCCCGGGTTTCGCATGCCTGAACCTGCACTGGCGCGTTGGCCCAACGTCTGCACGGAGCAGCAGACAACGTGCTACAGCATCAGCTTAATGTTCCAAAAATTACCCCAGAATTTGACCTGCAAGGCACTGCAGGCCCCAAACCCCTCATAAAAGATGTGTGACAGGCACGTGGTGATGTGATCACCGTGTGATCTGTTTCCTCTGCAATGGAACCAACTGGGGTTAGTGGCACTGTGTCCTGTCTTCAAGGCGGGACATCACTGCTGGCCAGTGGAGTAAGTCACCGGCAGCAGGTGACGGGTATCCTCTCTAGCAGGTGGCCCCCACATTGCTCCACGTCCGTAGGTGTGACAGCATCCCAGGGCCCATCAGCAGGGCTGGGAACCACACCACAGAGAACATAAACCAGACACGTTCCTCCAGCGAAGGCTTCACCGTGTGATTTAGGAGGCTGCAAGCGCTACGATGTCGAACAGCGACCCACCGACAGCTTGCGCTGCTGGTGATGGATGCTGGAGCCTGTGTTTTGTCTTCAAGAACAACTTTCACTAATGGTGCTGGCACGGAGGCTTGGCAAGGAGGAGGGAAGTGGCAAGTGGCCAGGGTGAAAAAGAGTTCATGGTTACAGCGGGAAAGGGCACCGTGTCGCTCGTGCTGGCTATGGAAATGTGGAGGACAGGGCTGGAAAGGGCTCCAGGAGGGCATCGAGTCATCGCCCGCTCCAGGAGAGCATCGGCTGTACCCCGAGCTCTTTCAGCAGACACCCAGACATCTGCTTATCTTATTTTTAAAATCCTGCAGTGACAGGGCTGCCACAATCTCCCCAAGCAATCTGTTCCAGTGTTTCACTCTCTTCATGGTTAAAAAGCTTTTCTTATGTCCAGTTCAAGCCTCCTTTGCTGCAATTAAAGCCCCAAGCATCTTGTCCTCCCCAGAGAGAGAGGAGGGGCAGATGAAGAGGGATGTAAGCCTGCTCCTTGGTTTGTTTTCCCTGTTGGTTTTATCCCCAGTCAAAAGAAGGAGAGTTTATTTCTTGAAGGAGATGCTATCTCCTGCAACATACAACTCAGAGAACAGTCTTTCTATTTTTAAAAGTGAAACATAAGGGTTGCACAAAAGCTTGGGAAACCAGTAATGAGAAACAGGGTTTTCACTTTGCGGGCTCTGCCTCCTACCACATCTCATTTCCCCGCACCTGGAGCTGACCCGAGCTGCCCGCAGTGTGTCAGCATGGGGGGGCCTCCGCTCACTGCCCCCCGCGCCAGCACAGGGCTGGTGGGCCCCGCGCGCCCCCGCGCCCCAGTGTCTGATGAACAGCTTACCAGAGAAATCAGCAGAAACACTCAACCTGGTTATTTGGTTCTTTTCTGCTCTGTTAAAACAGCGCCGGACACAGCGGGCCAGGCCATCCGCTCTGGTGAGCAGCTGGAAAAAGCAGCGATAACGCAGGTAACACGCAGCACGGCGCGTTCCTCGCCGCTGCGGGTTTGAAGCGGCACCGGGTGGAGCAGCGTGGGCAAGGGCTGCCCGCACTGGGGGTGGCACTGCAGGATGGCACCCGACCCCAAAGGGCCCTGCTTGCGGGTACGTAACCCCACCACCCGGCCCCAAAGGGCAGGTGGCGAGGGCACTGGCACAAAAAAAACTCCTCCAGCCTGGGAGCACGCAGCCACCCGCAACTTGGGGAAAGGGACCCGTATCGGTGTCCCCAGCATGGGACGACACGCGGGCTCGCCTGCAGCCTGGGGCTGCCAGCTCTGGCCCGGGACACGCAGGAGCCCCAGTCTGGGGGTGAATGGGAACCGGTACCGGTGCCTGCGGGAGCCTGAAGCAGCTGCTGTCCGGAGCAGCCGGTGCCCGGTGCGTGCAGGGGGCGGTGCGTGGTGCGGGGGTGCCCGGTGTGCGGTGCGGCTGATGCTCGGGGAGCCGGTGCCCACAGCACCCGGTGCGCGGGGCGCGCAGTGGGCGCTGCGCGGGTGGCCGGTGCGCGGTGGCGGCGCGCGGAGCGGGCGGTGCGCGGGGCGCGCAGGGGGCGGCGCGCAAGGGGCGCGCAGGGCGGGGGGGCGGCGCGGCGGTGCGCGGTGCCGGGGCGGGCGCGGGGGCCCGCGGGGGGCGGCGGGCGCGGGGCCATGCGGAGCCCGGGCTGAGGCGCGGCGGCCGCCCCTCGCCATGAAGCGGCAGAACCTGCGCACGGCCGCGCTCATCCTCTGCATCTTCTCCTACCTGCTGGTGGGCGCCGCCGTCTTCGATGCGCTGGAGTCGGAGGCGGAGAGCGGCCGCAAGCGGCTGCTGGAGCAGAAGCGCGGGGAGCTGCGGAGGAAGTACCGCTTCTCCGCCGACGACTACCGGGAGCTGGAGCGGCTGGTGCTGCAGGCCGAGCCGCACCGCGCCGGGCGGCAGTGGAAGTTCGCCGGCTCCTTCTACTTCGCCATCACGGTCATCACCACCATCGGTCAGTGCTGGCACCCCGCCGCGCGTCCTGTGCCCCTCCATCCGCCTCCCCACACCCCTCCGTCCCCATATCCCAGCACCCCTTCGTCCCCACATCCCTCCGTTCCCACATCCCTCCCTTCCCACATCCCGGTGCCCCATCATCCCCACATCCCTCCTTCCCCACATCCCAGCATCCCATCGTCCCCCCCATCCTCCATCCCTACATCCTCCATCCCCCTACCCCAGTGCCCCATCATCCCCACATCCCTCCATCCCCACATCCCAGCACCCCTGTATCCCTCCATCCCCAACACCTCTGCACCTCCACAACCTCCCACACCTCCACCAGCTCTGGGTGCCCCAGGGGAGCCCCGGGGGGTTGCCTGCATCAGAGAGACAGATCTCCCCCTCGAAAGGCTGAGGCATCTCCTCAGGCCACCCTCGAGCTGGCCCTGTGGGACATCCAGTGCCCCGCGATGCGAGAGGTAATCCACGGGCAGGCTGGGTGCTGCCCAGTTCTGGGGGATGTCAAGGTGCTGCCATGGCTGGGGCCACAAAATGTGACATGCACGTTGTCCCAGGGAGGTGTCAGCATGTAAAGCTTCTGCAGGCACCTTCTGCAGAAGTTAGTGGGGATGCAGGAGGGCAGAGGTGGGAGCCACGTCTGTCGTAGTAGTGTACAGTGTTGTAGCCAGCAAACCAGGCTGAAGAGCTGGGCAAGAGCTGTTGGCTTCTTTGCCAGCTCAAAACTCTGGATGTTTGGCCGTATGAGACCTTTTTCAGGGAGCTGAGAGCCACCAGGCACTGAATTTCCCTCTGCCTGCACGGGAACCTGCAGAGAGATGGGTGTCAGTCGGCTTGGAGGGGGGTGAAGCGCAGTAAGCCCCTATGTGGACACATTTACCCACACTACAGCCCAGTGCCTTGGTTTGCCCTCTTCAATTTTGCAAGAGAATGAAATTAAATTGAATGAGGATTGCATTAATTCTAGCTGAGATTAGCCACATGGGAATTGAGCACTGTTTAATTAATCCACTTTTATCCATCCATGCACCCTGAGCATCCCGTGGGGGTAGACAGCTGTGGGATCCTGTGCTCCTGTTGTTGCTCACGCTGGGATTTCAGTCAGCAGATGTGTTCTGGAGGCAGGAACCCTGAGGCCAAATCCTGCCCTTCCACAGCCAGCAGCCACCTCCTCGTCTGTAGGATGGGACTCAGCCTTACCCAGGGGGTGGGGTGGGTGAAATACATCCGGCGGCTGAAAGCATCATCCCTCAGGACAAGGGCTTGTGGGATCAGCTGCGCTCCGTTTCCTGGGGACAAGAGGTAACAGAGGGGCAGGTACGCCGTGGGCCCTGCCCTGGGGGCTCCGTACGCCCGTACGAGATGCGCTGTGGGGTGTGCGCGGCTGGCAGCGCACGTGGCCAGCAACCAGCGATGGGTTCAGGGCTCGGTTAGTGTCAGGCCCCGGCAGGATGGTAGGATGGATGGCTTCGGTGAAAATCTCCATCATCTCGTGACAGGTTATAGCTTCATTGACGTTATTTCCCTGTTGACTGTGACAGACACTTGCTACGCTTATCACCCACCCCGTGCAATAAATAATTTCAGCCTAGATGCCATATTTCTAAAACACTGGCACGTCACATATGGGGCTGCACTCCAAATCCCAGCTTTAACATTAACGTAGCTGTGTTTGCTCTTTCTAATTCCCTTTGTTGTTTGAAAGCATCAGTCAAATGCTCTTTCAGCAGTCTCTCGGGGTACAACAACTGTTTTTCCACTTACTGCTCTTCTGAATCATTATATTTACCTCCTCATTGCTGTCATTGTATTGTCTTGTAGCCTAGGACCCGATAATTGCACTCAGACTCGGATTTTTTTTTGGCCACTGCAGTCTCCTGTCTGCTCTGTATTCTGTGAAATGTGCCATGCAGGCATTAAGTTTATAATTTTTGATTTCCTGGCTTTATGAACAGACAGCTGTTAGGAACCGGTCCCTTCCTGCCCGCTTGCAGTTGGAGTGCAGCACGGTCAGGGATAACGCTGTCCTCAGCCCCCCAGCCCTGTCCCATTGCTGGAGTTTCCTGGAGCAGGAGGTGCGCTCGGGAGTCTGGGAGAATGTGGTTTTCATCCTCTGGTCTCCCCATCACCACGTGCTAACAGCTTCCCTAAGAGTCCTGCGAATCCACGGGCAGCGGGGACAGAGGTGAAGCCAAGTCACAGCTTTGAACAAGACCAAGAAATGAAAAGAGGGCTTTTTTCCCATGTTCTTCGTGCAAAAGTCCCATGGATACCTGGAAAAAGTGAAAATACATATAGCTGTTTGCAAAAGCCACGCAGCAGCGCGGGAAGGAGCCATCGCTGTTCTGCAGGTGCCTTCAGAAAGGAGATTTCCAGGCTCAGTAGTTTCTCCTAGAAAAAAAAAAAAAAAGGCTTGGATGCCTTTGGATGCCCTTACTCCCCACGCTGCATGACTCCCTCGCACCGAGTTCGTTACTCATCCGCTCAGGTCAGAGGCCACCGATTTCTGCCCAGCTTCTAGAATTAAGTGAGGTGGGCGCAGAATCACTGAAGTCCGGAAGTCCGCGGTGAATACCTCATTACGACTCACGGTGTAATTGTGCATGTCCTTGAGTCACAGCTCTGAAACTTGAGGCAAGGTGGGGAAATTAAATCTCAGAAGGCGTTCAAGGAGAACCTCGTCCTCCTTGAGCTCCTTGTCCCTGGGACAAGGGCTGACAGGGCTGCGGTGGCACAAATACTTCCCTGCATTCAGGCAGCACAACCCCTGTTCCCCAGTGGTCTCACCGGGCTTTAGGTCCGAGTCTCAGTGACACTGGAGTAAATCTTCTCTGCAGAAGCCCCCGCTGACTCAGCTGCTCCTGGGGGCACTGACCCGATAGCACCGGGGCCCTGCAGCTCCTGTCCAACGGGCCACGCAGCAAACGATTGCGTAGCCAAGCAGCAAGGGTGCACATGGCACCGGAGGGCCCAGGAGCGGGTCCCGGGGGGAGGCGACGGTGGCTCTGCAAGGGCAGTTGTGGACGGGACTGGCTGGGCGCGTACCTTCCCACGGGGTGACCTGGCACCGCTGGTCTCGGCATCCTGCGGAGCCTCCGTCTGCATTGCCTGTCACTGATTCACTTCCACTGCCGGCGTCCCCACCCCATTCTCCCACTGCTCCTCTGGGTCCCAGGGCAGAAACACTGCTGAGGGCCTGACCCCTGCCTTTCCTCTTTCCTTCGCAGGCTATGGCCACGCTGCCCCAGGCACGGACGCTGGCAAAGTCTTCTGCATGTTTTATGCCATCCTGGGCATCCCCCTGACGCTGGTGATGTTCCAAAGCTTGGGGGAGCGCATGAACACCGTTGTGCGGCTACTGCTCAAGAAGATCAAGAAGTGTCTGGGCATGAGGACCACCAACGTCTCCATGGAGAACATGGTCCTAGTGGGCTTTCTGTCCTGCATGGGCACCCTGTGCATCGGTGCGGCAGCCTTCTCTTATTTCGAGGGCTGGACTTTCTTTCATGCCTATTACTACTGCTTCATAACCTTGACCACTATCGGCTTTGGAGACTTTGTGGCTCTGCAGAAGAATGAGGCTTTGCAGAAGAAGCCCCCGTACGTGGCTTTCAGCTTCATGTACATCCTGGTGGGCCTGACCGTCATCGGCGCCTTCCTCAACCTGGTGGTGCTGCGGTTCCTGACCATGAACTCTGAGGACGAGCGGCGGGACGCCGAAGAGCGAGCCTCACTGAGGAGAGCCCGCAACAACATCCACCTCAAGCCGAAAGAGGACGGCCGGAGCAGCAATGCCATTTTTCTTCCCGTGGAGGACAGGACGAGCCAGATGAACCTCATCCCGCTGATCCAGGAGGACGCGGAGAGGCAGCGGCGCCAGTCGGCCAACTCGGCGGCTGCGGTCCCCTCCTTCTGCACGTGCCTGTGCTACAGACCTCAGCTGTGCGGCAGCCCGGTGCCCTCCCACCCCGAGACCCTGAGCTGCCACACCAACCCTGTGTATTACAACTCCATTTCCTACAAAATCGACGAGGTCTCCCTGAGCACGCGGGGCCAGACCGGCTCTTCCCCGGGGAGCACTTTATCCTCCAACAGCCCTCGCTGCCGGCGACACCCCCGGCTGCGGAGGAAATCCATCTAGGAGCGCGTGCCGAGCTGTACTCGGTGCTTGAGTCTTACTCTGGTGATAAATGAAGAAGAGGGATGTCAGCTCCTTCTTACTGCTCTCATTTCTTCTGTTCCTCTTCCCTCTCAGCTGGCAGCCAGCCCCACGCAGGGTCCAACCGGAGCCTTGAGACCCTGTTGAGAAACAATCAGTCCTTTTTGCAGGCACTGAATGACATTGTTAGTTTTCCTTTGCTTTTTTTTTTTTTTTCCCAAATAGGCTCAAGCATTTGGGTTTGGGAAGAAGCCCCCAGTGTAAAACCCAGCAGGCTGCAGGTCTGCTCTCCCACCTCCCTGCTCCCCGGACAGAGGTGCTGCTGCCCTCCTGTCCCGCCTGACCTCGGCTTGGCTGCTCCAGCCTCTCACCACAGAGGCTGGATGGCGCTTGCTGAGCGCGTACCGAAAGCAAAGCCCGCGTTAGTGAGCCCTGCAGGTCTGGGGATCCTTGAGTTGTCCCCTGACACCGGGCACAGGTAAGTTGATGCCACGCGGCAGGCTTGGTGGGTGGGCAGGAGGGGACGGGCTGCAGTCCTGGAGCTCGGCGCATGGGGACAGCTTCATGGCACGGCATCTCCCACGACTGGGCGGCCAGGTCTAAGCTCGGGCTTGTGGCTGGCTCGGTGCTTTTGGAAACTGGGGGTCCCTACACTCACCCCCACCAGCACTCCTTACCACACTCCTGGTGGGTCCTCCAGGCTGGGAGGATGCTCTGTCCCGTTCGCAGGGGACGCTGAGCTCCTCCAGCCCAACCGTGAGCCCTCCTCTGGGATGAGCCCAGCCTGGCTAAGGACACAGCCCCAGGAGAGCCCGCCTTACCCCTACAGAGCCACCCGCAGAGGGTTTGGCCCTGATGAGATCAGCTGAAACCACCCTTTCCCTCACCACCTTTCCTGCCGCTGGCAGCCCAGCAAGCCTGCCTGCTCCTCACCTCTTCCAGTCCCCACAGGCCTGTGGGTTTGTGCCCGTTGCTGCTGGGGTTATCAGAGATGGGGTGATCCCATCCCAGCGTGGATCCCATCTCCCTGTGTGCCCTGGGCAGGATGCCGGGCCCACCCAGCCCCACCTGGGAGGCTGTTCCCAGCTGGTGCCCCCCCATGGCTGTGTCCATCCTGCCTCCTCTGCAGGAAAGCAGGATGGGGCTCTGGGAGAGCAGCAGCTCCATTTCCTTTTTTTTTTTTTTCCCCATAAAGGGAAATTTTCACTCTTTATTCTGTCTAAAATACCCTCTGAGGTTTTTTTTTCCTGGAGGAAAATCCCCTTTCCCTGGTGGGGAAGGCATGCGGAGCGCCAGCGTTGGGAAGGCCTCAGGGCAAACGTTGCTCTCTTCTCTTTTCGTTCAGGGGGGTTTAATAAAAGGTGGATCCAGGCAGTGGTCGGTTATTTGTCACGAGGGGGAGCAGAGGGAGCCGAGCCCCAGACCCCAGCGCTGCCGGGCTGCAGGGGTGCACAAGGACCAGCTCCCCCACTGCAGGGGTGTGGGCAGTGTTTGTGTCCAGGGATATCCCTGTGGATGTTTGCTGGGATGTTTGGGCATCGGAGGGAGGAAGGGGATGGAGTGGCTGTCCTGGAGCTGGGAAGCAGATGGGTCTCGTTGTCCATTGCGGGAGGGTGTCTTTGCTCCCCACATTGGGATGCCCTGGGCTCCTCCACCCTCCCTGGCCAGCGATCATCACAATTCCAACCTTTCCTGGTCTTTGGGCTTCCCTGGAGACAGCTTTGGGTTTTGATGTCACCCCAAATCTATGCAGGCTTGTTACCGCTGGGACTTTCCTGTTCCAGTCTCTAAAGTGGCAGAGATTTGAGCTTTGAGGCAGGCGATGCCCACGCGAGCGAGTCCAGGGAGAGGCAGGAGCTCGGATTGCTGGGGCCGGCTGGCAGAGGAGCAAAGCAGTGCCGGAGGGGCAGGTCTGTGGGGTGGCTGTGCTGGCTGGGTAGGTGAGGGGGGTTCCTCACTTGGTGCCTTTATTTGGGGGGACGCTCTCTGGCACTGCTGCCTGCTCCCTGCCAGGGTCTCAAGCTTGCTGGAGGGAGAGGTAGGACTTTACACTCACTCTCAGGGTACAAGGTGGCCACAGTAGATCCGTCCTTCCTGTCCCCGGGCAGCAGGATTCTCATGTAGGATGCTCAGCCCGTTCCCTGGTCCCACGTGTGCGCAGGGGACGGTGACGGAACCGGGATCACAGTCCTGGGCTGCGCAGCCTGGGACACACAGGCAGAGAGGATGGTGGGCTGGCAGGAGGGGCTGGTTTGTGAGACCCTCAGCTGGGGGCTCCGCAGGACGCTTCGGGGTGCATGGAGACCTTAGGGGTGGAGAGCCTCCCACCACCAAAATGCCCTGGCTGTGGGTCCCCCCAGGTGCTCAGCAGCTGCATCGCTTTGCACCAGTGGCCCCAAACCTGGACCAGCTGTGCCAGCCTTGGTTTAGATAGAAAGGAGGAGGGGAGAGAAAGCAAGCTGTGAGCACATACAACAGGCTTAAAAATGAGGCTTTCATTGGCTTCTGAGCAGTGTCATTTCGCACTGATCCCACCAGCTCAGCCCCTTTGCTGCCCTGTCCCACTCTCACCAAGGCTCGGTGTGCTGTGGTGCCCTTGCCATCAGAGCCGTGCAGCAGAGATCTCTCACTCCTTCCCAGTGGCTGGGATGGAGCCGGCGCCTCTCGCCCTCTTTCCACTTCCGCGGGGCTTGCGGCTGCTCCCCAGGGAACGTTGCCTGTTCTCGCCGCCTCCTCCCGCAGACCCCCACAGCAGCAGTCACACCGGAGCCCCCGAACGCTCCCCACCTGAGGGCTCACAGCGCGAGGCCATCCTGGATCAGGGAGTAGCTGCAAACCCAGCAACACCCGTGGGTCTCCCTCCCCGAGGGTCCCCCCGGCACCCACACTGACTCCTGGTACTCCCAACATCCTGGGCCAGGGCTAGTTCCTTCTGCCAGCAGCGTCTTCACCTCCAAGGTTTCAAAATCAACCTCTCATGGCCAGAGCAGCAGGGTGAGCAGAGTACAAACTGGGTGCAAGCTTAGCTCTGTGCCTGGAGACGCCCACAGCCAAATTACATCTGGAAATGGCACAGGGAAATGCACGTCTGAAGCCTGGGTTGATTCAGAGAGGGCTCCTCCACGGAGAGCACTGGGGAAAGAGCCTGGGACAGCGCTGAGACGCACGAGGTTGAGCTGCGCTCGTTCCCTTGAGGGCCAAGGAGAAGGGATGGGGTCAGCTGAAATCTTAGGCTGAAGATAAAGGTGCTGGTAACAGAGGGCAGAGACACTCCACAAAAAACCTCCAACACACCATAGGAAAAAAAAAGTTTTATTATCACCGTTATCAACGTTTTCATTAGCTTAACACTGAATTGTAAATCACTCAATCGTTACATATTGTCTGAATAAAACCTACAGACAGGAAAAAAGTACAGCAGAATCCTCTCCCGACTACAGATGAGCGGCCGGCGTCCCACCAGCGCCGCCGGGACGGCGTCCCACCTTCCACCCAAGGCAGCCCACACACCTCGCACGTGACTCGCTGTGGCAGCAAGCAGGCTGCCCGGCTCCATTGCCTGTGTTCCCTCCGGCTCCACGGAGATTACATCCCACCAGGTGATGTTAAAAACCTCCAAAAAGTTTTGGAGAGGGTTACAGAGGCCAGAAAGAGCAGATCAGCTGCTCCCACTCCTATGGAAAGGCAAGAGGAGAGGTAGCAACCGTGCAGTGCCCCTGCAAAGCTACTGGTTTTCGTGGAGCAATTAATGAAGTAAAAAGGTTGAATCCCACGAGAGCAGACTTCCCTATCGTGGCCAGGCCCCTGGGCAGCGGGGGTACAAGGCAGAGCGCCGGCACGCTGGCGCTGGGCAGGTGAGAGCGCGGATGGGCTGGGGGTGGTGGCTCCATCCCGAGCAGAGGCCAGCTCTGCGGCACCGCCCCGGGGCTCCCCGCGGGCAGCGTGGGATGGAGGCCTCAGTGCAAAGAGATGCTGCGGGCAGCCTCAGTCCCCTCGGGCTGGAATAAGGCCTCGTGTCGAGAGGGAAGGGAGAGCCCAAGCAGGGAGAAGCAGGCGCAGGGGAAAGCAGAGGGAACCTGGAGGAAAGCTCGCTGGGAGCTCCCCTTCTCCCTGGCCAGCACAGAGGCAGCTCCCTCCTCATCCCGGCCATCTCCCGGCCGCAGGGCACGTCACACCTGCGCCGGGACCCTTCACTCCTACCAAGGATGGGAAAGGAAGGATCCCCACCGTGGTCCAAATTCGGGACTGCCACCAAACGTGGGCAGGACACCGGCACCCCGGGCGGGTGGCAGGCCATGGCAGTGCTGTGTGAGGGGGTCTCGGGGGAGGCACTGCATCCCCAGGGTGCCCTTTCCACCTGGTCCAGGGAGCAGCCCGCAGGAGGAAGGCAAGCCCAGCACGGTGAGGCTGGGGGAATGCACCTTGGATTCACCCTCCAAACCTCGCTCTTCCTTGCTCCAAACAAAGGCAAAACCAGCTCCAGGTCAAGGAGATGGAATTCGCAAAGCAGAGACCAGTGAGCAGCACTGGGTAAGGAGTAACACCTCCAAAGAAAAAAACTGCTGCAGGATTTAAAGTTTCAGGCTGGTGTTCAGTGGGATCCAGAGCCCCGGTGGGCAGCTATCCCAGCCTGTAGTGCCCAAGCAACTACAAAAATCTAGCTCCTGGAAAGCCTGTGGTCAGGGCTTCAGCAGAAGGTGTGCCTCGATTCTTCCCTCGGGCTGCTTCTGCCTCTGTCCCTGCGAGCAGAGCTCATTGCTGCCCATGCCCATAGGGCCCCTCTGCACGACAAAGCCCTCTCCTTCCCACACTCGGGGGTCTCAAGCCCACGCGAGGTGCCCAGCGCGCAGTGTAAACGCAAAGGCTGTCTACTGACCAGCTTTGGTTGCCATTTCAGCTACTGGAAAGTCATGACAGGACATCGTCCGGCCGCAGCCTCTGTTTGCTGACGCTCTGTAAAGGGCTGGTGCGGGCTCCTTCGCAGTCTCAGCCGCTAAAGTGCAAAGAACCAATTGCTACAAGAAACTCTCCCCAGTTCCTCTCCTCCAGCAGGATGAGAGCAGCCCCCACGGAGAGGGGAGGGCAGAAGGGTGACGACACCGTGAGAAGAGCTTGAGGTTCCCCAGGAGCTGCTGCTGCGGGTGAGCGGCTGGGGATGGACGTGTGGCTGCTTGGTCACTGAGCAAAGAGTCTGGCAGTGTGAGTTTAAGACTCGTTAGCCACTTTTTGAGAAAACCTAATGACTTGCTAACTCCCTGGGGAATTACCACCTTCACAGACGCAGGCTGGAAAGACAGGCAGAGCGGCAGATACACGCAGGGTGCAGCAGGAGCACAGCTCCGGGTCTCTGCCGTGCTGGGTTTCACCAGCGTCCCACAGACTTGGCTGCTGGGTCTTGCGCGGGCAAAGGGCTCACCCAAGGGAATGAGACACTGACTGCACACCCAGCCAGCTGCTCCAGAGGGATTTCACCTCCCTAAGGGGACCTAGCGTTTTCCAAAGCGTTGCTGTGCGTTGTGCGCCTGTACACACTGGTACAGACGCACGCATACGGACATCACAAACACACACGCCTTGGCAGGTGTGCACTGGGGGAAATGTGAAAAAGCTTTCACTGATCGTGCTCTCTTCTAAATGTTTGGCTCAAATGTGGTAGCTGCAATTTCATTTTAGATGCTCACTCCAGGTCTCAGTCTGCTCCTTTGCGTTATTAAAGGTGCTATAATGTCTCATCTCCTGGACTCCTCTACTGACAGCACTTTGCATTTACACAGCTCTTTCTTCTCAAAGCATTTCACAAAAAAATGTGAATTATTTCATCATTCATTGGGGCTCCCAGCATCACTGGGCCAGTGACTTGCAGCCTGCGTGGCCAGTGGACTGGCAATCTTGATGACAAGAATACTTTTCCTAAGGGAAATGCTAAGAGAAATCCACAGGCAATGAACTGGGATGCTGTTTTGAAGCGGGTTTATTTTACGCACTGCATCAATGATAGAGCTGACTTAAAATCCAATACCCTGATCCTGCCACTTCGGAAAAATCTTTAGATGAGCCCAAAGAATGGCACAGGACAGCCTGTTCCTGTTTTAGCTCCCCGCGATCCTCTGCGAAGGTGCAATCTCTCTGCCTTGGGTGGAATTTTCTATCAAAATGGACAAATACCATCTATGAAGTGGACAAAATAACCCACAAAGCCTTTAAAGAAGAGCAGCTCAATCTGCTGCTCTGAAAAAACCCCTCGCTTTAGCTTGCCCCTGGTATCTCGAGGAAAACAGGCAGCTGTCAGGCAGAACTCACGCGGCCCCAGAGTGCAAAGGCTTTTTTTGCTTTATCAGGGCTACAGTGGCAGTGGGAACCATTCTCATCGAGTAACAAATACCAGAGAGCCTAAGAAAAACAGGGAGATTGAAACAGTCATGAAGTTCATATCGAAACTATTCTTTACCTCTGTAGTATGAAGTCACCTACAGCTGTTTCACTCTTCACCTACCAGAGATTTCATGGCGATGGGCACACACACGCACAGAGAAGTCTACGGGATGAATATATCTCACAAGGCAAAAGCCCAGTCTTTGTGGTTTTGTTTTTGTTTTGTTTTTTTTTTTACAATCAAAGTTAATATGGATCTTTTTCAAAAGTGATGTCATCGAGATTGAAGACAATTATAAACCGTACCAACAATATGTACTACAGCCTGCAGTCACAATCTGTGCACACCAAGTGGAATATATTATTGCTTGTTAGCCTATTAGACTTTCTTTATAAAAAGATCTTTATACAGAGTACAGGATTATGACAAAACTAGCTAAGTAGTTCTCATCTTGAAAATACAACATCAATTCTTTCAACAAAGGCTTGAATAGTAGCTGAGAGTTAATGAACAATAACAAATATTTACTAATAATTTTATGGCCAGTTTGAACAGAATTTCTTATAGGACTCTTCTCTGGTGTTTATTTACATATGCCTCTTTTTTTTTTGGAAAAAAGTTGATAAAATGCAACAAGGAACACAGAAATCAAAAGAATGAGTAAACTTCATACCAAGAACATTAAACATTTTTTAAAACACTAAATTATGTTATCTGTTAAAAAACATACATCGTTTTGTCTTTAAAGAAAAATATTTTTCCTGTTTTAAAATATTACCAACAGCATGTAATAAACTAACTTAAAATGGTTTCATAAAAAAGTTGTCTTGCTGTCTAAACATTACTAAACATGCTTAGGTTGAGATTCTGTTAACTGCCTCAACATCTTAAAAACAGCTCCTGACAGGAACTTGTGATATTCTGACTCCGAAGACCTGCAAATTTAGAACAGTACGTTGATAAAGGATCCGGTAGCTAGAAACAATAAATATATTTTTTTTCATTCAAAGCAAAAAATTCTGCAATGTCCTTTGAAGCACTCCATGGCCAAGAAGTGAGGATGTATTTGGCTGACCAACAAAGTCATCTGGCCCTCATCTTGCCCGTGGACACCAATGCCCACGTGCAGGGCAAAGGCGATGCTCCAGCATCGTGGGGACCCACGGATCGAGTCGCAGAGCGAGGACCTTGCGTTGGCTCTGTGGCATTCCCAGCAAAGGGAAAGCAACACCAGGAGACTGGGAAAATATTTTTTGCCTGAACAAACGAGGACTAACCACAGTCACAGCTGATTTCTGGTCAGACCACAAAGAGGACCAAGCCATGTGTGAGGCTGCTCTCTCTATGTGCCGGGGATTCCCATGGGGAGAGATCATTCTGCTCTCAGGGATGCTCTCAGCATCAGGATTTCTTTGTTTTCCCTGGTAATAGTAATGCAGGTAACATTTCATGACCAGCTCTCCTTTTTTTTTTTTTGGCAAGCAATCCTGCCATGACTATTAAATATGTACTATTTCATGCACAAGGAACGGGGAATCAGCCTTGAGCTGGGCAGATATTGATCTGCCCAGGCTGATCTCAGTCTCATCCCTCACAGACCAAAAATACTACGATGCCTTTTTTTTTTTTTTAAGGTCTCCTGCTCTTCCTCTCTCTGCCCCTCCCTGGCTATAACTAACAGCTAGACACAGGAGAAAAAAAATAAAAATCAGTCAGGACTTGCAAAGGGGACTAAAGTTTAGTTTTCAGCTGCTCATCACTCTACCAAACTGCCATCTTTTACCTGGTCATCCCAACTGTCATATCACATCACCTTAGACAGAAACTGGCAAGTCAAATTTGAGGCAAAAATAGAAGGTTAGGCTTTATAAAATAGGCTATTCAAAGCCAGAGACTTGCCTTGGATGCTATAGTTGGAGTCTTTAAACTGATGGATAACTAAAAGACTTCTTTTTTAATTACAATACACCACGGCCGGTGCAGGAATCACAGGCATGAGTGAAGCAAGAATTTAGACTGTAGGGTACCGTGCAACTCTCCCGGCCCGACCCTGCGCCCCGCGGGCACTCTCAGAAGGGCTCCTGTGAGCCTGCTTTACACCCATCACCTGCACTTGCCAGTTTGTGTGACTTTGCTGTGTACGGCAGCCAGGGGTTGCAACGTTCGCTCACTGGGGAGAACCAGGACTTGGAAACGAGTAGAAACAAAAGCGAGAACCGTTGGACCACGATCAACCACGGAAAAAATGCAGGAGAAAACAGGACAGAGCAGACTTAAAACTGCCTCCAAATTGCAGAATCTGAGATCTTAACAAAAATAACACAAGTAGAAGTGTAATTTTTTTTTTTTTCACCCTGACAGTGACCTTTTAGCATGATTAAAACCACATGGAAGATAGTCCTCAGTGTTCTGTGGTCCTGTTGTAACTCAACCGATCACCACTGAGCTCGCAGAGCGTTTGGAGGGTAGGACACACCCGGCACCTGCCAGGCATACAGGAGCTGAGCTTTCCAACACACAGCCACTAAACAAAGTTTCCTGGGGGAATATTTTTGGCATATATAGTCTCCTACTCCCCATTAAAGACTGCAAAAATGTCTCACTGGACACAGAAAAACCACGATTAACTAGCCAGTACTGGTAGATAATGTCCAAACTAAGTACCAAGATAAAGTTTTCGGCATAACTTAAGACAGAAGCCCTGTTACTCAGCTGCCAGGTCTGGCGTGTCCCTGGAGCTCCCCACGGTCCTTTTAAAGACGTAGTTATTAAAAGATCCAGTGCTACAAACCACTAAATCTACCTAATCTATTCTAGTTCATACACGTTGTACAATATTGCCTAGTACTCACTACATACCAAGAGGAAAAGATGCTGACTCGAATTACAGTAAATGTGCTTTTTAAAAAAAAAGAGAAGAGAGCGCCACGACATAGTTTGACCAGCATGCAACAAACTTTCTTCAGCTAATATACAGAAATTGTCTAATAAGATTAGAAAAAATAATTAGTGAGAGGCCAGAGACGTATTTGATCAAGAAAATTAAGAGATTTATCCAAAATGTTGAGGCTTTTGCCACTGAAGACTCAAAAAACTATTCATTCTATGTCCCTTATCCTCCTTCCCTCTCCTTTATATTATATAATTTTTTACAGAGATTATTGTAAGGCCTATTATTTTTGCATCTATCCTGTAATTTATCTAAAAATAATTTAAAATGCCATAGACAAGCTAGGACCAAAAGCAACTGCTTTACCATCCACTCAACACTCATGCTTTTATTCTAACAAAGCTGAGGTCTACATGCAGAAATAAAGGTTCAGGACGTCTCTACGACAGGTCAAGAATCTGCTCATTCCGAAACATGGCATGGGACCTTCTCTTCTAAATCACAAAGTAAAACATCTCCAAAAGCTTCTTCTGAGACAGCAGTCACCAAATCCTCTAGGAACTAAGACCAAACCTAGCCAAAACAGGTCTATCAACAGAAAATCTTTGGAGATTCTTTGTAATTTTGGATAATAAGTTTTTAATTGTCTGAAGGATCTCACACACCTTACTCCAGCACGTGACTCTGCTGACAACAGCCGGTGCAGCTCAGCAGCTCAGAGAACGTGCTGTACTGGCTTAATCTACAACACTCGTTTACAGTTAGCATTGCACTTTAATTAACAAAATATACATGCTGTGACCACCGTGACTTCAGATTCCTCACCCACGACCTCTCCATACTTTGGGGATTGCATCTCCTTGTTCAGGACACTCAACAATGTGCCTAAAGCACCAGAATGCCTAAAGCACCCTTCTCTCCACAAGAAAGGTTACACGCTCCCCAGCACCTTCTTGTTGGATGACAAACTGAGGATTTTTTTTACTTCTGCACCCCCAGAAACCTCAATCTCCTCTCCCGTGGCAGAACAAAACAGTCCTGTTTCAGGTCAGTCCATAGCACAACGGGAAGAGCAGCATCTCCAGCAGATATGTACCGGTACAAAGGAGATGGAAGAAAAGCAGGAGATAGAAGATAGCGTGAATCAAGGATGCAGAGCAACAAGAAAGGGAGTCAGTAAATTGCAGAATGTTGTATCTGATAATATAAAACACATCTCAAGCTGCAAGACTGATGTTCAGCTCCCACTTCTAATGGTTCTTTGTTGTTGGTGGTGTTTTTTTTTTCTGAGCAAAATTGCAGTTAATTAGCCTGCTAAACTCGAACTCTGTTCAAACTGTCTGGTCTAAGTAGGCGCTACTTATTCTCCCACCAAGTACGCTTCGTCAGCAGAGTTAGACAAGTAATGCAGTAAAGACACTTGCTGGTAATTTGGCACAGTTTGAAAACACAGCAATGACAGTGTTACAGTTAACATGACTCAGTGATGGGGAACTGATTCTAAAGAAAGAGTTGCAGGTTTCTTTCTTTTTCTTCCCTTCAAGAAGATCTTATAAAAAACCTAATGTTTCCTCTGAAACTTTCTGCTCCTGCTCTTTTCAGGTCAGATAACAGCCTCTGATTTTTCAGGTACCTTCTCATGAAAGAATCTGTATTAGAAATTTCTAAGATACACAGTTAAGAAAAATTCCTTCCTTACTCCCCCCAGACGCTTTCAAATGCTGCAACTTTCCAGGGTTAATACTGATCTGAAACAAGGATCCAAGAATGACAGCGAGAGAAGTGAAACAAGAGGTGTATGTCTGATTTGACAACTAGGACTCATGCCCCGCGGCACCTCCTCCTCGGACGGAGAGGGCACAGCGCCCTCCCCCTCGTCTTCTGTCTAAGGTCACTGGTTTATCCTCCTCTTCCAGCTCCACAAGAACTGATTGAACATGCATTGCGCTTGAGGTCAGAGTTCCAGCAAACAAAACCTTGACAGCATGTTTAAAAAACAAAAGCAGTTCCCCCTTCCTCACTCACTAAGACCTGTCACAGCAGGGTCCCACTGTGCTCTCCAGGGAAAGCTGGGAGGACTGACGCAGGAGCGGGCCTGTGGTGGGATCTACCATCGAGGAGGTCGGGAAGAGCTTGTACCAGCCGATGGCTAAAGTGGACAAATCCAGTTCTTCCAGGAGGACCCTGGCGACTCCCATGAAGTGCTTGCGCTCCATGCGTCCATAGTTTCCCCAGACTATCACCTTAGGAACAAGACAGGGGAGCACAGTTAATCCTCCAGCTTGCACACTGCCTTGGGAAGCACAAGTCTGATCAATCCTCCTTTCTCCAACTTCCCGGGGCTTTTTTGATCCGAGAAGAGCAGAAAGGTTTACACTACCAACAGGTGATGTGAAGCTCTGGCTGACGATTTTATATTGTTTTTTTAAGCACAGCCTTACAAATCCTAATGTTATCAGACTTTTTTTTTTCCTCGCATGGAAAAAAAGGTGAATGCACGTGTGCATGAGACACCCTTCTGCTGTTCTACCTGCCAGGCAGGGCCAGCACGTGCACAAAGTATCCCCAGAGCTGCATCTCCAACACCTGCCCATAAAACCTGGTCCTGGCACAGGAAGGGGCCTTGGACACAACAAAAGGTGGCCTGTGGGAAAAAGGCAGGAAGGACTCCTGATATGGAAAAATACACCAACAAAAAGGTGGGCAGCAGCTTGGGTCAAGAGCCAAGTCTGAGGAAAAGAGCATGTCTTAACTTCTGCGCTCAGCTCGTGACACAGGGCAGATGGTGAGAAGGCACGGCTACTCACCTGGAGAAAGGGCAGGAGCCGAGCGCTGGCAAGCGGGACCGGTGACGTAAGGGGCACACATGGAGAGGCATGCAGGGGAAGCAGAACAGACTGCCGAGAAAGGCTTGCAGGCGCAGATGAAGGTCTAATGAAAGAGAGCTGGCAGACGAGCAGGGAAAGCTGAATCACACTTACGAAACGATGGGAGACCAGTGGGTGGAACGACAGATGTAGTGAGGGTCATGGGCTAAGGCATGCTGGAGGTCTGCACGTGACCAAGTGGCCCTATGTGGCTCAAGACAAAGGTGACGAGTGACTCCAGAGCGAGTCCGTGTTCTGAAGAGGAGAGGATGAGTACGATGGGTTATAACGGTGACTAGTGATCTCTGGCTCATCCTAACAGCTTCTTTCCCTAGGCTCCAAATAACCACAACATTACATTTTCTGTAAAATGAGGTAGGAGATATAACGAGTGTCAATTCAAAGACAAAAACTAATGCTCTAGGTCAGCATGAGACGGAGCAAGCCACTGCAGAAAGTTGGTTTGGTGGCACGGCCACCGGCAGAGAGCCACGCTCCTCATTTTATTGTTTTGGAACAAGTGCCTTTCCTGGCAGCAAGGCAGCAGGCAGGGAAACTCATGTAAGGCAAAAGCAGACCAAACCAGGTCTCAGCCCATTTCAGTCAAAAATGCAGTCATGTTGCAACAGGGGAAAATGCTTCTTATCAAGGTAAATGAGGAAGAGTTCATTAAGGAACCAGCAGGTTAGCTGGCAATCCACGTGCCAGCAGAGGTAAGCAACAGAAACTCACGGATCAATTACATCAGTATTACCAGGGGATTTCAGTCAGGCTTTTTTGGATGGAAATGATTTAGGTATGAATTAACAATGTAAATCACTCTCTGCTCTGGAAACATAGCTGCCGAATTGAAAGTATGAGTATGGCAGAAAATGTATGGCAGTAAAAGAAAAGAAGCAGAAAAAGGTAGGATATGTGATTGGGTGATGGCCCAAGCAGAGTGCTCTGAATATGTATAAACACAGAAGACAACCTATGCTGCAAGACTGTTTAGCATCCATAGGTACCACCTATTTCCTAACCGGGCAGGGAAAATAATAATTAAAAAAAAAAAAAAAAAATCAACCTTTTCCTGGTAGGCACTCATGTTACCTAGCAGAGTGTCAAATAATAATCAGTTTGAATATGAAAAAAAGGTTTTCCTTTCCATTTGTTACGTTCAGACTGAGCACAGTGATTGATTCAGTGAAAACACTGGCTTTTTCTCATCTATGTTAATTATCCAGATCCCTTGCCAGGCTTAATATCTTCCAGCAGAGGTGGAAGAGAGAATGGGCAGACCTGAGACTTGCTCATCTTACCTGTAATACTTTGCCCTGGGGGCTCTCAGCAAACAGTAACACCTGATTGTACAAAGGGTCTAATGATTTGCGAGCCACTTTTGTCTTCTTTTTCGCAATGCACACGCCATTCTCTAGCAGGTAAGCTTTGATGTAAGCAGCTGGAAAAAATAAATATGGTCAAACATGAAAAAAATCTTCATGCTTACTTTAGAAAAGATAGAGTGCCAGGTCTCAGGTATTTCTAAAGAAGGCATTTACAGCAGCAAAAAGATTTGCTCAACCAGCCTTATTTTCAATACCGCATACAGACTGCTTATTCCTGCAGAAGCCAGGCAGAATTAATTTTTTTTCCTATTCACAAGCATGGCAGGAGGCTGGGGGTCAGTGAATTACTTTAGGAGGTCAAAGCACACTACCTGGCAGCGTTTTGGAGCCGGGTTTTGGTGTCAGTCCTCGAGCCTGAATGATATCCACTTCTAGCTGCCCGTTTCGCTCTTGCAAGCCAATTTCCACATCCCCTAAACCAAAATGTCAAAATAGACAGACTTTCAAAACAACACACCTGTGGGCTACTAAAATGTTTAAAAAAAACATCTTCATGTCACCCCTGCTACGAGCCGTAACAAACTGCAGGCCCTGCGTGCCTGATCTCCTGCGTTACTCCGCTGCAGCGATCCAAGCCCACAATTTCAAAAGCCGTCTCTAGGGTCAGCCCTCTAACGCGGCTGTGGTGGCTCAGTCTCACACTCTTCAGTGGCAGCTAGCCTCTCATCTCTCCCAGGCTGGAGTAACTAGAGTTGCAGGCTGCTTTGGAAAATGCAGTTATGGTGGACCATAAGAAAATCTTTACAGAGCCCGGCGGGCCTTAAGAGAGCACACAAAGATGGGCAGGATGCATTTGCAGGATTTTAGCTGCATTTTACTTAGTCTACGCCTTTCAGATCTGAGTACAAAGCTGGTGTTCTACTAACGCTACGTTCACAGCCATCAGCAAAACCTTTCAGCCAAGCTTACTTGATTTAACAGAGAAAGGGAGCTGGGGCCTGATAGAGCAGCAGATGCTGGACACGCTATTAGGTGGCTTGTAGGAGCAGTCTGTTCAAGATTAAATTAAAGCCACTTAACATCTTTGTGTTCCTTACCCATGGAGGTGGTGGCCAACGTCTGACGTCCAACAAATTGTGCAGGGCCCATGCTCCCCAGGAAGTCACTAAACTGCCCAGCAGATGCCAGATGGACTCCACTGAAATTCAAGCTGCAAAAGAAATTGATTTTGGCAAGTGATTAATTTACATTTTAAAGCAATCCAGTAACTAAAGAACAAGATTTAATATACCTTTGAAATGACATCTACAGAAGCCTTTTTCGCTTGCAAAACTCACTGATTTCCAGGCAGTTTAGTTACAGGGAATCCATTTTAAATCCCTTCCCTTGTACAAAAAAAAAACCCTGAAACGGTAATGGTTGCAGTCACCAGTTGGTTAATCCTCGTTTAACTGCAACTAGTTGTCTGTAAGGAAAATCTCTGCCATCTCAGGCTCATACGCAGCCCGTCACCTTGTCCAGGTCGCACCATAACCTAAGCAGGTTCCCAGCATAGCTTACAGGATCTCTCTGGGCAGCTGTCCCTTCCCAACCTCCATGGCTGGGGAGGAAATAACACACCTAGAGCAGCAGTTAAAAGTGAGATGAGGGGTGCTGGCATCAATCCCCTTGGGACTCAGTTCACTATTTATTTCTGACACACGCCCACAGCAAGGCATCTCCTTGGCCAGAGGGCCCCATTTCCTACCGCTCAGCACCAGAAGGTTTCCCAGCACCCATCGCATCCACTGGGTGGTTTTCACACCTGCTTCCATGACCGGGCCTGAAGCGATCACGAAGAGGACCTGGACACTGGTGCACAGCTAAAGGGACAACACCCTCAAACACCAGCAACGCCTCTGCCGCAGTCGAAACAGCAAAACAAAAGCTGTCAGAGGGACACAGTCCCCAAATCCATTCACCAGGCACCTGAGGCTGGTCTACAGCACGGCTACAGGTGCTGGTCACCCCACTGCGCATGGGTGAAGCAACACAAATGGTCAAACCCCGTGGTATGCCGATACAAACCCAGATTTACCCAGTTGTACTCTGATTTACGCAGCTGTTTCAGAGGTTCTGGGAAAACTTGCTATGAATGGTAAGGAGAAGGCTTGAGGCCACCATTTGACACCCACGTTTGTTCTGCAGGCATCTGCCAAACCACAACACAGATCAGGAAACACACGTCAGGAGCTTTGTGCCGGGTACCCACGCTACCGCGCCGGGTTTTGCAATGCTTCCGAGGAAGCTGTGGCACATCGCAGTCAGGCACAATTACAAACCCCCTGCACTTTTCCAAATGTCCCTGGTGAGGGACCACTACCCACGTAATGATACAGCTCCCTGCTGCCCCAAATTCATTTCGTAGGAAGGACGCTGCGAGGAGGCCACACGTTTGGTACAAGCGAAGCCGGAGAGGAACCCTGCCTGCGGGGCGGTCTGGGGAGCACAGGCTCTCACACAGCCTGAGTCAGCCACAAACATCCACTGATTACCCCCTGCAAGCCAGTTACATTTAAAAGACATTAAAAAAAGAAAAATTTTTAAACTCTATTCGACCAGAAGAGTGTTAATTTCAGGCTGGGCTTTCGGCTCTCATTAGCTATTTGCAGAACTGGTCTCAGCCCCCTGGGAATATTTATTTATTCAGATGAGGAAGTCAGCACGCTCACCTCAACATCTCGCCATACATGAAGGGATGTGTCATATGTCCTCGTGACAGGCTCATGGGGTGGCTCAGCTCCCTGTGACAGGGGCACCAAATTAAACGGCCAGACTTTTCCACGGAGCGCTGCACCCCGCCCTGCGCTGACCCAGCTCCTTGAGAAACCTGGTTATCGCTGCTTCACAGGGAGCTGCCGAGCCATCAGCACGGAAAACGCTGCTCCTGAGCTCTCTACAAATGTCACCTTTGAGAAAAGGGATGAGGGTGTCCGTGCATGCTGGAAGACTGGCTTGGAGGGGGCTCTGCACAGGGTGGATGTTTCCCTGGTTGGGTGCTTTTTCACCCTGCGTCCACTGTTTGCACAAACACTCCAGTGATATTTTGAGATACAACAGAAACAGCAGGATTTGTAATTGGCATTAATTGCAGCAAAGGCTTAAGTCTCTCCTTCATTTTCAGTGTCACCCACTCCTCAGAGGCACAAGGCGCATCCCCGGTGCCACGGTCCGTCCCAGGGCAGAGGCAGCGCGGGGCCGCACTCTGCTCCCCGCGGGTCCACAGCTCCTGCCCCAGCACCCAGCTGGTGTCTGCCGGCCCTCTCCGGGGAGCAGCGTCCCGAGCACCGGGCCAGGGCAGAGATGCTGGATGTTCAGCCAGGCTGTTGAGGACAGGCTGTGCACAGAGACATCCCCAGGGCCGGGAAATCTGCAGGGACAGGGACGTGTGATGGGGAAAGCAGGGGAAGGGGGAGCCCGGAGCCAAACTGGCTTTATCAGGCTCACGATTTGCCCATACAAGGAGGGAAGAAGTGAGTCCTGTTCCACAGGAGGACCAGCGAGACTCCTCAAGGCTGCTGGCTCAGGCATTTTGAGCTGCCCATAGAGAGTCAAAAAAGGATGAAAACTAGTGCTTAGAGAACTTAAAATAGTTCAAGAAAAAAGGAGATCTGACAGAGAAAGACAGAAGATTCAGCAGGAGATGAATGGACCATCAGCTAGAAGGTAAATGTTTTCTTTATTCTCCTCAACTCATGGAAGATAAATGGGCTGAGCTTAGGTCTCATTCCTACCCTAGGGAGTACGTGACCTGAACAAGCACGTAAATAACAAGCTGGCAAGACAACTCACAGCTGTTCAGGGAAATGTTGACTGCTGTGCTCAAAACAGATGCTCAGGCTCATTAGCAAGATGCCTGGTACTGGGACAGCGGAGGAGAAGCCCAGGACTAAGCGAAGCCAAGCGCTGCGAGAGCCTGCAGCACACCCAGGACCAGGTCTGGGAGCGATCCCTCTCCAGGGTGAAGTGTGGTTGCATTACTGCAGTGGGGACACAAAGCTCGGAGGAGACCACCGACAGAAACTCCACTTGCTGCAGAACAGCAAAGAAGAGAGATCCTTCTGGCCCCTGAATACTCAAAATAATTCACAAAACCCGCCACAGGAAACCATTTCCGCTTACCTGCTGGGGAAAGAATCACGTCAAAGGCTGATGCCAGCTACCTGTCTGTGCTTGATATGTGTGGAGAGAAACCACTCATCCTCTCACACACCAGCTCACCCCTCCTTTGGGCAACACTGCCAGCAATGGCTCTGCCCAGCAGCTGGGGCAGCTCAGGAGAAAATAAAAGCATGGGCTGATGGAGCAGCCGATGCTGCAGCTCCATCAACGATACTGAGCAACACAGCAGGAGAGCATAAAGAACAGCATTAAAAAGCAGGAGAAGGAGAACCGTTGGGCTAAAGATGAACAAGCACCAACTGAAAGGGCTTACAGCAAAGTAGACATTGCCGTTATCTCCACACAGGTTCAGAAGTCAGGGGGCTCAGGACAACCTCAAAATGATGAACGCTCCTCAGTGCACATTAGAGAGGGCAGGACGCTGCTGCAGGGACACGGAGGCCGTGCCGCGAGCGTCGACCCTCCCAAGGGCAGCCGCGCTGCTGCTGCTGGAGCGAAGCTGCTGCCGCTTCGCAGCACCCAGGCTGATCTCGAGGGGAAGGGCGAAAGCCCCCTCAAAAACACAGCCCAAGGTCACGGCTCCGGCCGTTCGGATAACAGCCTCCGTTAATAGCTTTACTAGCACTATATGAAACTCAATATTAGGTTAGACAGTTAGTGTTCCCCGCTGCTGTTATATTTGCCTGGAAAGGGAAGACATAGGGAATTAATTCTTTAGTAGATTATGCCATTAGCTGGTGGGACTGGCTGCTACGTTGCACAGAGGCTGACCTTTTGCAGTGCTGCTTTAGTAGACATTAGAAGCAGCAGCTCTAAATCAGGCTCCTTGGCTTTGATTGATTCCTGGACATATATTTGGGTATTGCCAGTAACCCTGGAATGGAAACAATTTCTGTCTGGAAAAATCATAAGCTACCTCCAAGAAAGCCATTGCTTCTCCCTTGAGAGGAGAGGGAAGGGAAAAATAAAACTGCAGAAATTTAGTATGAATGTGAATTAAGAACAGCAGGAACCATTTAGCTGCATTGGCTAAATTTAGGATGTCCAAATCCAGCTCGGTGAGCTCTGTCTGTCAAGTGCTCGGAGACAAGCTGGGATGCCGAGGTGAGGGGGCCACGCATGGTGTGATTCCGAGATCGGCGGGACCGACCTTCCCCACACACTCATTTCCTTTTCCTGCAAGTGAAGCAGGGAGGAAAAGAGCTCCAGGGACCACCATGACTTCTTTCAGGTCTTTAAACACAGCCCTGGTGCTCCCAAGAGCCCTCCCCTGCCACTCTGCCGCACGCTGCCTGCTCAGCAGACTTTTCCTGCCTGACCTCTGCAGAAACCGAGCCGTTCCTCAAAGATTCAGCAGCCAGCTCTCCAGCTGAACGGCCACACGCTGGATGTGCTGGCAGGGAGACGCGCTCCCAAAGGGATCCATGCTCCCAAAGGGATCCGTGCTCCCAAAGGGATCCGCCACAGGTGACAGTGGCAGCTCCACCCCAGGTGACAGCCAGCAGATGGGTTTCACATGCACCGGTGCCACCCTCAAAGCCCTTCCCCTCCCATAAGGGGAGAAAACGCTACAACCCCGTTATCACCAATCTTTTTAAATTGCAATCTAAAAAGAAGGGCTAAAAATAGCAGGAGGAATAAAGAGGGAGCATTTTGCAGCTGACTTGCAAATAGCAACTGTCATAACCAGCAGCGCCCTGGGGAGCGGGGCTGCGGCAGGACCACCGTGTGTGACAAAGAGCCACACAGAGAAGATGAATAGGTGACACTTGCCAGCCTCTTGTCTAAAGGGCACAAATCCTCCGCTGAGCAAGGGCAGCACAGCCTTTTGGACAGGAAAGATAAATTAATTCTCTCTTCTCTGGCCCTCTGCTTTGACTAATCATGATTCACAGGCCCTGCTTCGCCACAGCGGAATGAGAATGATTTTAATGAAGTTAAAGATGATGGGGTTTGCTGCGGAATTGGTTTTAAGCTGAACGTGACTGTTATTGACCCGAATGCACAGAGAGAGTACGGGGAGGTCAGTGACACCTCCGGGGTGCCAAGGACAAATGAAGGGCGTTCGGCTGGAGGACCCGCAGAACACGGCCCTCGGCTGCAGGCAGGGGAGCAGAGCAGGGCCAGCAGCAGGACGGCGCTCCGGAGGCCACTGATCCTGGGGGTCTCTGATCCCAACGACGCAGAGCAGCACCAGCAGAAACCTGCAAACATTAATTGTATTCGCACAGGCACCAGTTCCACCCCAAGGCTCGGCACCGGCTGCGAGCCCCATTTCAGGCACAGGGCTAAACCAGCCGTTTCTGAGCCCAGGCTGTCCCTCCTCGCCACGCCGGAGGCACGGACACCCCTCGGGACAGCCGGGGACAGCGGCTCTTGCTGCAGTGGCTCGGACACCCGCGAGAGGGAGACACGGCCCCGCAGACGGCGGCAGGGCCCCGCAGCCCCGCGCAGAACGGCCGCACTCACCGCGCCCGGCCTGGGGAAACGGCCACCGCCCGAACCGTTTATTTCTTCCGCGACAGAGTTAAAAAAAAAAAAAAAAAAAAAACCCGGGTG
>WHYT01016665.1:266736-294488 GCA_009806455.1 Tetrax tetrax | reverse complement strand
AAAAAAAAAAAAAAAAAAAAAAAAAAAAAAAAGTGTGTTCACTCGGTCTGAGGAGCCGTGCGCTCGAAGTGGGGCTGAGACTGCCTGGATGTTCCCCTTTTTAAACACATCCATCATCCCGATTATTCCTCAGATTATTTCCACGGAGAACTAGCTTTTCAAAGTTTGCTGGTAAAGCGATCAGGATTTGAATGCCCAGATGGACAATACTGATTTCCGTGTAAAGTGGTACAAAGAAAACCCACAGCACCTGTGCCGCCCCCCGCCCCGTACCGCAGACGTGGCTCCGCTCATCCCCACACGCCGTTCCCTGCGCATCAGCATGCAGAGCATGTAACGGCACAGACACATTTAGGGAAAATGTATCATTAATTTCTTTTCCTGTCCATGCAGAGTTTGTCTGACCTCTTTTCTAAATCTATTTTTAAATTGCCTCTGGGACTCTGTAATGCCAGGTATACCATTACGCTGCTGCAAGCGTCTGCAGAACCAGCTTGTCAAAACCCTGCAGAACTCACAGAAATACGGTAAGAAGGCATCTCCACGGGTCACCCTGTCCGCACCCAGGTCCCAAGGCCACAGCAGCCTTATTTACATCATTCATGACAGCTGCTTGTCTAATCTGTTCTTAAAATCCCTCTCTAGAGAATTTATTCCTGTGCTTTGCTTTACTTTTTCCTTCCAAATCTTTTTCCAGTCCTTCCTCTTCACGCATCAGTCCTCAACATCATTTGTGAGTTATTGGTTCAAAGCACAGACCACCGTGTTTCCTTTCTGTTGCCCTTGATCCCCTACTTTTTAATTCTATCTTACAAGACTCTGGGACTTGTAATGGCCACACCCCAGCTGCTATGTCTGTGCAGAAACACAGAGCGAGGTGTTCATCTCCTGCTCCCTTCAGGGTGTAACACCCTTTTGTTGAGGAGCTCTGTCAAGAAGAGAGGTATTCTGAGAAGACTTTGTGTGCGCCCCTCAGCCCAGAACAAATTCAGAAATTATTGTTCTGTTCTCTGTTTTCTAAAAGACCTTATTTTGTCCTCTTACCACACAAAGCTGCAATTAATAAGCAAGTTGCCTGAACACAGACAAGCAACTGAATGGTTTGACTTGCCCAGCTGAACTAACAAATTTGCTATACATCTACGTCTAATGCACAACTAAGTCCTCCAGCTCTGCCTTTAAAAACCAGGGACAATGTCGCATACTTCCTTCATCCAGAAGAAACGGAGGGGGGACGTCTCCTAGTGACTGATAACATATTTGACAGTTATTTTATTTGAGCATAAAAAAAAAAACCATCAGAATTCCCATTTCAGGGAGCAGTAATGTACTGTGTAACAATCACACTCATCCATATTGCATGTTAAGGTCTTTTAAATTGCACCTTACACGCAGAAGCCAAGTAGATATCTATCCGCTAAGGAGGAAGGCAGAACTGCTTAATTTAATGCCCACTGCCCACCTTTAAATTATTTATGGTGCACACAAGGAATTATTAATGCAATACGCCTCTGACTGCATTGTCAGAGAATTGGGCACACAGCCCCTTACCCTGTCACAGTCGATGAGGGCACTGCAGGAGCCTTCCCTGTGACTGGAAAGGTTTCCTGTGAGCACTGATCCCCTGCAGGACCCCAACCCACCCCCACCGACCGCACACCTCTCCTCTGCCAGGCAGCGTCCCCGTCTCCGCCTCTCAACAAGCTCCGTTTCTCTCCTGGCCACTCCACTTTCTGGAGCATTTTTAGCACTGTGACGTGCTGTCTTACGTGCTGTAACACACTGTACTCCGCTTGTGTATCCAATTCCTTCTGCTGTATGAGTTCTGCCACCTAAACGGAGCTATAAAAACGACGCGGTGAATTCTGTACAAAGACCTCCCCCACCCCCTTCCCCACCTTACCAGCCTAGCACCATTTTTAGCAATCACAAGCCATCTCAGACGCGCTGAATAAAAGATAGCTACCTGCCTCCGGAGAGCAACTCTGCCTGTTCCCAAGAGGCTGCTGAAGGTGGGATTCACCGTCCTTACTGCTGTAGCTACAGCTCTCAAGGTCGCATCCTCTCCGAGCCGTGCTGGTTAAGCTTAACAGCACACAGGGACAGGCTGACGGATTTCTTGGTGTGTTACAGAAACAATCTCCATGCCTGTCCCGGTTTCTATCCCGAAAGGTCTTGATTTCTTATAGCCTGAACTGTATTAATAATATATTTCATTACGTTTTTTTAAAAGGAATGGATAAAAGGAGAGCCCTAAAGATAATTAGCTATAAAAGAGTCTAGAAGTCCCCTGGCTTTGGGTATCGAAAGAGAGACATTCAGTGAATAGCTACAGCATGACTCTCCCTGAATGGTGCCTTTAGGAATCAAGTCTTCTGGCAATTTTTGAATGACAATGGATAATTTTTGGTGAAGGGAGCGAATTTTCACATGGCTGTATGGTCAAAAGCCAGGCCAGTATTTTCTCGAGCTTCCTTTTAGTTACTGCTCCACAGCGAAGCAGAGAAGGGCAGGTAGCTCACCTGGCTTAAGCCCCAGCATTGGTTCACATCAGCCCTGTACACACGTATGTGAGAACCAGTACAAGCCACAGCTTGCAGGCACAGCATGAGGCAGAGAGCTGGCACACGTGCAAGGCTGCATTCTGCCTCCAGCCTTCGTCACAACGGTGGCTTCGGGCAGGGCTCAGGCTGATGCTACCCTCACGATGGGAAAAGAGAGATGATACAGCCAGCAACAATATGCTTCATTGCTGGACAGCCAGACTCATCTCAGATAATACAAGAATAATCCTCCAAGGCTTTGCCAGTCATCACCTGCTGTGCCTCTCTAAGGTAGATGGCAACGTGCGCTCGCAGCCCTGAAAGGCGGCTGCATCCTGGGCTGCATCCCCAGCAGCGTGGCCGGCAGGTCGAGGGAGGGGATTCTGCCCCTCTGCTCCGCACTCTTAGAGACCTCACCTGCAGTACTGCGTCCCGCTCTGGAGCCCCCAACATCAAGGCCGTGGACCTGCTGGACTGAGTCCAGAGGAGGCCACGAAGATGACCAGAGGGCTGGAGCACCTCTCCTGTGAGGACAGACTGAGAGAGCTGGGGCTGGAGAAGAGAAGGCTCTGGGGAACCCTTATAGCGGCCTGCCAGTGCCTAAAGGGGCCTATGAGAAAGCTGGGGAGGGAATTTTGACAAGTGCATGTAGTGATAGGACAAGGCATAATGGCTTTAAACTGAAAGAGAGTAGATTTAGATGAGATATAAGGAAGAAATTCTTCACTATGAGGATGGTGAGGCACTGGCACAGGTTGCCCAGAGAAGCTGTGGATGCCCCATCCCTGGCAGTGTTCAAGGCCAGGTTGGACGGGCCTTTGAGTGACCTGGTCTGGTGAAAGGTGTCCCTGCCCAGGGCAGGGGGGCTGGAACTGGATGACTTTAAAGGTCCCTTCCAACCCAAACCATTCTACAATTTATATGATTCTATGATAAAATCACCTTAGGTTTCCATAAATTAATCATCTCAGCAGTAGCCAGCAAGAACAAAGAAGCCAACAAGTACCACTTATTAGGAACTATGGCAGCTAGCAGTCTCTTGTTCCAAGTCCATTTTTGTCTTTCTGCTCTGTTTTCAGAAAGAAAAGTGGTTGGCAGGAATAAGTTACATATAAATCCAGAATCTATTGCTTTCTGAATGTTGTACATGGCCTCGTGCAGCTGCAGCCAAACCCAGCCAAAACAAGATGCAGTTTGTGAAAGAGCCAGGACAAAGCTGGAGATCTCTGCTGAATCTCAGGGGTTTCTCTGTGAGTTATTCCTATATTCAGAATTTTATCCTTGCAGTAATCTTGGTGTCCTGAGACTACCCAGTAGGCATTTGCTACAGTGAGGAACTGTCCTCTCATGTAGATTTTTAAGTACATACATAGAAGAAAACACCCACTGCTGTAGAGATTTATAACCAGTATAAAGATTGGTCTGGATGAATTATGAATGGAAACATCGGTGTGTGCAAAAGCACAACCAACCTGTCCACCGATGACAGGAGGAGGACTCCCATAGCCTGTCTGAAGGCAGACTATAGCCATGAAGATTCCCCAAACCAGGAAACAAAAAGGTGGCAGCACTGCTTAAGATCTGTGAAAGCCAAAAATGTAAGATCCTGAGGTGAAAGATCACCCCATAACAACAGGTAAGTCCTATCAAGTGTAAAAAACAGTCCAAGAGTCAGTAATTGTAAAGAACAACTCAGAAGACACAGCGAAGGCTTGACAGCTGGCGTCCCCGGTCCTCCCCACAGCACACAACCAAGCCTGGCTACAGCACCTGGCTGCACGAGGCTTGGCATCTGCGTGGGGCGGTGAGAGCACGAGTGAGCGAAACCTAGAAGTGTGAATGACTGAAAACAGTTTTGCTTTGAATAAATATCCCCTTTCCCTTCTGTAAGGTCTCACATTGAGTTTTATTATATTGATTTCCCACACTGGTGCACAACCACTGTGCACTATAAAAGCTGAGTAATATGGCTGGGGGAATTTTGTACGGAAAAAATTAAATGGAGCAGTATGTTAACATTGTCAGCACTTACTGGCATGCTCTATGAGCCTAAATTCCAGGAGACACATCCTGTAGACCAGCTAATCTTCAATATACTTCATCTTAGGGCAAAGCCCTAAAGGGAGTATTTTCTTGAAGGAGGGTCTAGCGTATCTGAGCAGTGTATCCCTACATAATAAGCTTCTCCATAAAAACATCTGGATTTTCTGCACTCTAGTATTCACACAAACATCAGCACTGCACTACAGAAAATTCTTCAGCTGCGGTGCTTTCACTGGCACAGAGCAGCTGTAGCCAGCTGCAGCCAGCTCCTCGCAACAAACACGAAAGCAGTCAACCAGCATCGCTTTTTAAAAGTGCGGCTGTTTGACTGAGAGCAGGTATTTAAGGCCTTCTACAGCAAAGTTCCGCCAAATCTTTGATTATTTCGGTGTGCCATCTTTGGAAGTTGTCCCTTTTTGTCCTTAAATTGAAAAGGATTAGGAAAACATACTGAACTTGGGAAACGAGCCCAAAATCTTGGAAGATGAGCTTTTGAATCTATTTTCCTCCCTGTGTGAACACACTGAAGAGATACATGGGTAGGAAGAACTAGAGTAACCTCACCTTGCTGAAAACCAGGTTTTTGACAGTGGTGGAAACTGTCCCTGACCTAGAAGTGTCTGCATCAGTCAGATGCAGATAGCTCAAGCTATCCCCAGCATTAAGAAAATAAACTTGCCACAGCTAACACAGTCATATGAATCTTCATTTCGCCTCCCTGGGAACACAGCTACAGCAAAGAGAGAGGTCCACACAAATCTGATTTAGGAGAATACATTTCTGTCCCTCGAAGCTATTCCCCAAACAATTCCTTTCTTTCCTTCAAAGGAAACTCCCCTCCCACCATGTTTCAAAAGAATAGAGCCCTCTTAGCTCTTTGTACTCTCAGCTCTGTTTGCTTATCACTTGCAGCTCAGACAGATAGCTGCAATTCCCACCGGCTTTCATGAGGAGATCAATTATCCCACCTAGGAAAAAAGCATCCAGGAATCACTTATCACACTTCTCAGAGAAGTAAGAGGAGAGACCGTCCCATCCCTGGCAGGGGGGCTGGCGAGGATGTTCTGGCAGCATTCGAGGTTGGAATACCAAATGTTAGACTTGTTCTAATAAAGACATTTGGATTGCAAGATGGGATTTTTCTTTCTTTGTTGAGCTGATGGCTACATGCCGCCTGCCTTCAGGGTAGAACAGCACTTGTATGGGTGCAGTATTATATTGGCAGAAATATTCTCTCTCCAGGAAAGCCCAATCAAAGCAGCCAGCGTATGCAACGATAGGACAGACCTTTCGAAGAATTATACCGCTTCCCAGGAGTGTGAGCTGTGTAAATATAAGAAGGAAAGAATTCCAGTCTGTGTGAAAGCAGATTCTTGCCCCGCATTGCCAAGGGACTGAACTTAATCACTAATCCTCTGCATCTCATTGCGGAGGCAGAACTCCGAGCTGCAGGACTGCGCTGGTGCAGCAGGAATATTTCCCCGGAGACAGGAGCTCACAGAAGATGTAAGGTACATCATGGCTTTGGAGTGACAAGATCGCTATCGCAGCCTGTGCCTCATTACTATTTCCAACCTTCGGCACAGATCTATGATGCCTTTCCAGGATTAGCCTACTTCTAAAGCTAAAGAAAGTCTCTCTTAATTTACAGCCTGTTACTTATTTAACACCAGAATCACATTAATTGAGAGCAGCTTTGGACTATCCCAGCATTTCAGCAGTACAGTGCACTTGGAATACCACGTAGAACTAGAGTATATAGAGCAATGCCAAGCACGGTACTTGGCTTAAAACAGAGCATGTTTCAGGTACACAAACATTCTGGCCTCATACCTAGAAGCATAGATTCTGATAGATTTGCTCCTTTTTTAAATAGTGCTTTTTTTTTTTTTCCACTTCTAAAGATTCCCATGAATGGTCATCTTAATAAAAGTATCATAATCTCCATACATGGCTTCAAATGATGGAAATACAAATATGAGAGCTGGAGACAAGTCAGCCCCCAAAGTCCTGGCCTAAGGATCCTCTGCTTTGCATTCTGGTGTAAAGCTGAAGGGCAGCAACGTGTGTTATAACTTTTCTTGGGCTCAAAAAACGTTTCTAAAATACATTCTTTTAGGACACTAACTCAGATGAAACAAAAGAAAGCTTGTTACCAAAAGTGTAAACAGGCTTCTAAATACGTATTTTGACATCTGAATGATTACTTTGCTACTTGCATCCTTTTCATCACCTTGGCACTTTTTTCCCCCCAAACCAAAAGGTTAATCTCCAAATAGGTAAGGTGGATAGCCATGGTGCAACATTAAAGACTACTGTCTTGTAATTTATTATTAGTAATGAGCCTCAGCTATTCACCCTGAATTATTCTTCTAAAGGCAAAGCAGTTAAAAGTAATGGGTATCTGCTTTAGCTCAGAATAATGAGGACACTAAAAAAAAAGTATCTAAACAGCTAGAGTAAGTGCCAGCTATGCAGGCAGAGATCCACTCTGCTCTAATTGAATGGGCAGTACACCTGCAGCACAGGCAAGTCAGAAAAACACATCATCTATCATGCTGGGATAAAATTAATAAGTATAAGAAGAACAGTGCATCCCACAAGTGATTTCTCAGCTCCTTTCAGTGACTTACTTTCCCTCTGACCCATAGCTGTTCATGCTGTCCTCAATGGACTCGTGGCTGGCTTGACGGACGGTCCGGCTGGGCATTTCCACAGCCAGCCCCGTTTCTGTGCTCCTCTGGATGGCTCCTTTGAGTCTCCGGCCATCCCCATCTGGGAAAAAAAGGGCAGAAAAGAGAGTCAGCTATTGCTCCCAGAGCCCTTCGCAACTACAGATTCAAGGAGAAGCAGAGAAGGTCTTTCAGAAGATCAGCCTGGCATCGGGCAGCCAGGCAGCACTTCGCACTCATGCAGCATTTCGTTACTCAGCTCTGCTTCATCAGCAGCTCCCAGTCATCTTTGGAACAAACCCAGCGCTCCAGCAAGCCGGGGCACAGCAGATACTCAGCACATACACACCACCCAACCCACCCCAACCATTTATACTGATTAATTACGCATCGAGCGCAGGTGCGTGCAGGCACACAGCTGGCTATACGTGGAGCGACCCAGTTGGGAACACAGCAGCAGGACCCATGAGCAGATCTGAGGCATCCAACCTGACCGTGCCTCAAAACATTTCCTAAATCCCATGTTGCTGCCTCAGATTGTGTGGAGCAGCAAAGCTCCACAGCTCCTGGTGAGCATCAAGGGAGCAGAGGAGAGGAGAGGAAACGGCCAGGCAGCACCAGAGGTGCTGTGAAGGCAGGAGCCCACCCAGAGAGGCCACAGGGGAATAGCTGAGCACAGCCAAAATGTTCCCTGGTGACACTTGAGATGGCACCAGGAGTGGAAAACCCTGGAGAGGACTATTCCCCTTCATACACACCCTCGGGCCACAGCGCAAAGGGAGTTAAGTAGGTTCTGGTTCCTCCTGGGTGCAGTCTTCAGAGGCTCAGCCCTCTCAAATTAACAGCTGCTATTTTCATCCTCCATCTCTAGCAGTCTGTTTCTCAGAACAAACCACGTTATGTAATGAATATGTAATGAATACCATTACTATTAATTGCTTTAGCTGGTGTTAGGAAGCTCCAGATTTCATCCCACATACAGCAACTCATCCTGAAACACATCTGCTACAAGTTCTCCGAACAAAGCAGAATTATCTCAATCCTTTAAAGGTGCCCATCCATTAACCTGGGTTCAGGCAGCAAACCTCTGACCACGGTGCTCTCAGAAACACACCAGCTTTTTGAGTACCACCCGGGAGAAGAAATGACCTGGCTACTTACTTTAGAGAACTCAGGATGCCTTAACATTAAATAAAACAAATCTTTCCCAACTGCTTTAGAAATATGAGGTAATCTGCAAGAACCTAAAATACGCAGAACATTGTTATTTGTGTAACAAGCTGCTTGACCTGAAACACTTTTCTTTGGATCTTGGTGTGGACAGGAACTTTTTTTTTTTTTTTAAAAAAAAAAAAAAAAAAAAGTCAGTAAGATACCAGAAATGCTTCCTATCTTACTTCTCAAATTATACCTACAGTGAAATGCAAAGGCAAAAATTCTTTAGAAACTCAGCTATAAAGCTTGTTTCCCTCCGGTACCATGAGGTTTCCAACTGGGTAAACACGTTGGCCCAGGGCTCTGTACCACATATGGTGCCACACATGTATGCACGTCCCCGCGGGCTGCGAGGACAGGATACGCATGTTCTGGGTTAACACTAACTACAGGTTCTGTTGTTTGTGTGCCTAGAGCAATGTAGGAAGCATACCGTATAAATCAGGAAGTTACACAAGCGTAAAACATTTTTAATGTGCTTTCAAAATCCAACCCTTCAGGCAAGGATAACAATATAGGCATCAATAAAAGCAAAGCCTCGTGAAACGGCCTCACCTATTCCCCAGCCACCGCAGCACAGTTCCCCCCGAGGCACCTTCCACAAGCCTTGCACAGCTTGCTGGGTCCTCTGATGGGGTTTGTGGGTTCCTTTCTCCCACGGGCTTGTGGGCAGGCTTGAGGGTCCATTTAATTTGCCTCACGTTCACCTCCACAAATGAGCTTTCAGTCCTCTACACCCATCGACGCCAGGCCACGGTTCAGCTGGCACAGGGCAAGTTCAGCTCTAGCACCACAGGCACAGCTTTGCACTGCTGGCTCTCTGTGTGTGGGGGGTTTTCCAGTATTCCTTGTTTTTACAGCTGAGACATGGATATTCTTATTTAAAAAAAAAATAATTATAACAAAGAAACTCTGGAAAATAAGAAGATAGGAACAGATGACAACAATCCTTCGTTCCTCCCTCCTCTTCCAGACAGAGATGCACAGTGACTCCTGCATCTCACAAACCATCTCCCATTATTTGGGAGAAATGTTTCTCCAGTCCTTTTCTCCTCCAGACTCTTTTTGCCAGAAGCTTCCCTTGAACACAAGGGGAGTAACCTGTTTTGCCAAAAAGGCAAGCTCCCAAACCACTCTGGCCAGAGTCAAGCCTGAATCAGTATAAGAGATTGGGGTAAGCACTGGAGATGCCATCAGAAATGGGACATAGTTCCTAAACTATCCACACAAATCCTTTAGTCAAACTCTACCTGCAGTCAGCATGTCACAAAAATACAGTGTTTTAACTCCCTCAGCTGGGAGAGAAGGGCAGATGGGGGCAGCACACCTGGAAAGGAAATAAATATGGACAAAACCACACTGCTCATCTGCGGACCAAACGATTTCACAAGCAATAGTGACCTACTAGCAACCTTCTCCGGTCAGTGCGGAGCACCGCACGGGGGCTGTGCCTCCTCCCTCACCTGAAATCTTGCCTTTCAACACCTTTGTAAATCAAGCAGGTAAATGATACGCACCTACGTGGGTGCTGCCTGGCAAAACCATTTGTCTTAATTTAACAGTCAGTGGTATCTGGAGCAAATAAGAGTAGTACCAACATTTTCTGCAGTGTCATCAAATTTATTCCCTGCACCTTTTCCAGTTAAGCAGTAAACAACAAAGGTTAAGCAGCCGGTCAAGCTTGCAGCGCAAGATGCAGCTGAAGAGCAGATTCTGCTTCAGAATGACCTTGGGAAGAAGAAATTTTTTGCTCAAATATCCTGGATGAAGATAGAGGCTTGCAGGCGCCAAGCACCAGAAGGGACCGGCAGACACTTCGCCAAGTTCTCTGTGCTGACAGGCGCTCAGATTTTGCTCTGTTCAGCCAAACAATTTACGTTTGGCTAAAGAATATCTTCTAGAAAGCTATCCACTCCGGATTTGAAGATATCGAGAGATGAAGAATCTGCCATTTGCCTGTGCAGTTTATTTTACTACCTGACATTTAGAGATGTGACTTAAGTTTGTCTGGTTTCAGCTTTCACCCATCAGTTTTTTTAATGTCCTTCTACACTGCGAGGGCTGCTTTGTGTTCTCACTATAAAGACTCTTCTGCAACATAATCAAGTAATCTCAATCTTTTTTGACAAGTTAAGCAGACTGAGCTCTTTATGTTTCTCATGCTCTGGCATTTTTTTCTCCTGCCCTTGAATGTTTTTTTATGACCTCCCCAGGTTTTAAATGTCCTTTTGAGAACATGCACAGAACTGGTGACTGCATTTTAGTGCAAAAACATGTACAGAGGTAACAATCAGCTTGTACTCTTATCTTCACTGCTTCTGCTTGCATCTCCCAAGACCACGCTGCGTATAGCATCTTGGTACAGCATCACCCCTCACCTGGGTGCTGTGCAATCCCTGCCTGTCCTGCTGGTACGACCTCGTAGAGCATTGTGTTAAGGAATACGTAAGAAAACACATTTTATTTGAAAGGAGACAGCAAAAAGTCCAGACAGCTCTATACAGTTCTCCCACCCTCAATACTATTTATTATCCTGCTAATGTGTGAATTTAGTGAGGTTTAAACTCATGCTTGTTCCAAATAAAATGAAAACACTGAATAGCACCAGGCCTTCAAAAGAGCCTCCTGCCTTTGCAGCTTTTCCTTGATGACTGCTTTTTGAGATGTGAAATAAGCTTTCAATCTATTTATCACTATCACATTTTTAGGGTCACGTTGTTCTAGGACAAAACCCTTACATACTTCTCACATTTACCCAGATACCCGCTTCTGCTGAAACTCTGAGAAAAAAAAGTGTCTGACAAGACCCATTTTCCCTAAATCCTTCTTGATGGCGTTAATTATATTCCATCATTTTGTTCTTTATTAATTGGATCTCATTATCATGTTTCCCCTAATTCTGTCTGTGAGCTTCATCAGACCAACTAACCCAAAGTTCCCTCCAGACAACCCAGTAACGGACGAAGAGGAGTAAGGTGACCGTGCAGATGCCCTGCACAGTGCAGAGCATCCTTTGCAGTTCCCTTCCTTAAATATATTTTAAGCTGTCAAATGCATTGAGGCAGCTCTTCAAGGATGATGCCACTCCTGTGGCAGAACTGACTGCCACCAAGAATTGTACTTGCCTTAAACCTTGGAGATGGGGAAAAATAAGAGCAGCACCGTCCTCTTCTCTCCCCAAGGAAAGAGGCACTGTTTCTCATGTCCTCTTCTGTGTCAGGCTAACACACAACTCTTCAAAGCCCTTCCTCTCTGCTACTGACAGGTCTCTCCATGCTCAGAGGACATCAAGTCTTAAAAAAAAAAAAATCTATGCGAGTTCTGCAGTAGCTCATCACAAGGTCATCGTTATATAATTATTACTCCTACACAGAACTACTGTACATTAGATGTTTACTGAGTTGGTGTTTCTGAGGGACACTGTACTCCTTTCACTGTTCTCCTTTCATTGCCTCCTCTCTCGTTGCTTCCTTTTCCCCCACCCAGGTACTCACTATCTTCCTTCTCTTTTCCTTTTTGTTTTCCATTTTCTCCTCCACGTTTGCTCAGTTTTCTGGATGCTACCAACACAAAAAGAACCCAGCATGATGCATGTGCTATGGACCCTCCTATACTTCATAATTAATTGATATTGATTTAACATGGAGATTAGGAATTGACTGAATTTCAACTCAACCAGCTTTGCTCCTAAATTAACCAACTGCTTCCAAGCACAGAACGCGTTGGTACCCAAAGCGCATGGCCAGGTAGCACCAACACACCCACCCAATACACACCAAGGGTCCAGCAACGCAGCCTGGTTCGCTTTTCTCCTTCCCAAACTTCACCTTGGGGTGCAAGGTGGAAAGGAAGGGAAATCAGTTGGACGCTTGCGTTCAGGTTGCATTTGTTCCCACTGTAAAGCTCTGGACAAAATAACATTTTGTATTTTCCAGGAAAGATTAGTCCAAGCCTGAGTGAAGAGACTGCATTTCTATTGCTTCTCCTACCCAAGCCGAGCAGCATGCATCGATTTGCATCCACGCGTGCTGCAGGGTATCGACCCGGGCACGCTCTGCTCTCTGGCTTCACTCAGCAAGTGAATTATCTGCTTTGCTCCAAAATGAGGACCAGGTACAAACCAGTACTTACGAAGCATGGAAAATCAACAATCCCAGCAGGGAAACAGAGAAAAATCCATGTGACAGAGTCGAGGCGCTCCTCAGAACATGTCACAGGTCATCTAGAAGCAGCGATGAGCTGAGCTGAGGGGAGAGAATGTTTGTGACAGCAGACTGCATCTGCAGCCAGCATCCAGGGGTACCAGGGCACATGGCGGGGTGGGACAGGACCAGACTGCCACCAGAGGAGACATGCCCCAAGCTATGCAGCAGTTTACACCAAACCTGCCTGCTCTATCCTTGGCTCTCAGGTGGTTTCACAAGCCCTTTTCATTTACCACAGCCATAAACTTCACTCTTGAGGTCAAAACCAAAGAGCTGATTTTTGCTTTCTTCTCCATGAAGATCTGCTTCAGAGAAAAGACGATGAATGTTAGTCTGGGTCTGAAAATGAAGAGGGGAAAACACCAAGCACCCATCTGGATATTACCACCTGCTGAGATTAGGAAGAAGGTCCCCAAGCCCAATGACTGGTCTTTGGCATGTCTGTGGGCAAAAAGCAGCAGTGGGAGTCTCAGCTCAGCACCCTGTGAGGCTGCTGAAGCGCTGACCATTTTACCTACTACTTATTCTCAAATACTCTGAGAAAAGAGCCAACATGTTAGCTTCTCCACTTCAAACTTTGTCATTGCACTGTTGTTCCTGATAAGTTTAAAAAATAAAAGATTGTTTTCTGTTTAGTCAGATGCTGAATCCCTACAGACATGTGCTAAGATTCGTGTGCCATGAATCAATTCTGCGATGAATAAAAGAATTCCATTGTTTGGCTTCAAAGGGAAAAAAAGAACAGTCTTCCCACAGCCCTGCATGAATATCCAACACCTGCGCCAGCCTGGCGCACGCTGAGCGGAGCGGCTGTCGGGGTGGGCATCGCAGGCCCTTTTACAGCGGTATCTGTGTTCGGAGCGAGCCATGCCACTCTCCTAAGGGGATGCTGCTGCTGAGGCAAAAATAAATAAATAAATAAATATTGGATTGTCACTTCAGAATGCAGTTTAATGAGATGAACTCAATCTCATCATGCCTGGCAAGCTCTGACATCCTGCCAAGTATTCCCTACATCAACATCCTAATGGAGCGTGAATTACGAGCACCTAAAGAGAGGCAGTTTGTACTGTGCTCCAGAACATGCCAGACTACCATCACAGCCTGAATAATCCACCAGAAATGACAGAAAAAGGCTGAGGATAAGCAGGGGCACTCATCAGGCTGTTTGCTTAGTTCCCCTTGTCCTAGTTTCAGACACTAATAAAATCACACACTTTCTTTCCAAATTAAGCAGAAAATCTTCTATGGGGTGGAAAAAAAAAATGCAACATGTTAATTCTTAATCTGTGCAGATTAACTACATCCACAAGGCTGGAAAAGGTCAGTCAACTCTTCTCGTGAGAGCTAGAAAATAGTAAAATTAGCAGCTCTTTGTATTTCTGTGACAGCTACAGATGCCGGCTGCATGCAGAGCAGGGCCAGGACACCCCACCTGCACAGCAGCCTGCGGAGATGGCAGCGAGACACCTCCTCTGAACTCCCACTCACAGCACAGTCACCAGCACGTCCCACTGCTCCTGGGCCACTGTGGAATTTCAGCACAAAAAAGCTTTCTCTCATCCCAGCGTCCAACCCTGCCTTTCCTCGCCCACCCCGACACGCGGTGGTCACACCCCGTGCTCTCCCCCCGAACCCGTAATTGTTTCTTCTTCCTCCTCACCGTTAAGAGAGTACCAAAAGTGATTCACAGCGTTATTTTTATTAAGTAACCACCTGGCAGCAGTCTCAGGGTCTGCCCTCCCCTTCTTCACCCACCGAGCTGGAGATGCACCACAGAAAGCTTCCTCCAGCCCACCGAAGGGCGACTCCTTACGTAGCTGGGCAGGCACAGGAGCTCCGCGCCTCTTCATAAAGCAACGGCCCTGCTTTTAAAACCCAACAGTAGCTCCGTTGAGGTAGGACAAAGCCAACCTCCTTCCTCTCCCTTCCTATAAACGCTAAAAACAGAGCACAGATCCGACGCTCCCCTGCACAGCCTGTCCCTCCCACCGCCCCAGCGAGAGGAGCACTGCACCCCCACACCTCCTCCACCCCATCGGCGTGGGCAGAGGAAGCCCCGAACCCCACACACGCATTTCTAAGTCTGCCTGTAGCTCCTCACAGCCCCACGACCCAGATCCCCAACTCCTCAGCCACCTCTAGAGCAGCAAGTGTTTTCTTCTCCAAGCCGCCCCGAGCTGGGGTTCGTTTCAAACCCAGCCACGACTGTTTCAGTAGGTCACCACCCCCGTAAGATGCTATCAGCTCTTGTGGGCTGGGTGGAGCACGGGCAAATCATCGATTTTCCTTCCTATCTTCCTGAGATCCCTGAGATTTCAAATTTTAAACTAGGCGAGTGGGATATATTTTTTTTCTGCTCCTTTTGAGGTTAGAAACAAGTAGTCCCCATGATACTATTTTAATTTTGACCTTTTTGATAATTCAGCTATATAAAAAATTAAATTTTTGTTTTAAAATATCTAAAGAAAAAGTTCTGCAACTAACATGCAGCCAGGAAAATTACTTCGAGACTTTCTCCTTCACTGACAAAAAAGAGAAAGCTAAAAAACCAAAAAGTAAACATATATATTCCACTGTCAATGGCTTTCAAGCAGATTTTTTGACTACCATAGAAAACTGTTCAAAAAAGTCACAGTACCATAACACTAAAAAACATCTGTTGCTTTCAGAGTATTTTATGGGAACCACTCTGCAGCTAGACCTAACTCTTCAGAATTCCTTCCATGTCTCTATTTCGTTTGCAGCAGCAGGATCCAAATAGCTTCATCCGATGGCTGCTTCCGCACTTTTATTTTTATAAGAAAATGGAACACGCTGCCCCTTTCTCTCCCCCCAATCTGCCATGCTTTGCAAGACTCCAATTAAAGGAAATGTCCACGTGCATACAGAAAATCCAGCGGTTCTCCAGCAGCCCAGCCATGGACCGCGAGCAGCGTCCTGCCTGTGGGCACAGGACCGCAGGGACAGACACGCACGGGGCTGGTGATGCCCTGGAAGGGCTGCGCGTCTGGGACGGGGACATCCCAGGCCTCTCTCCATCTTCTGCTTCTTCTGTGCTCAGGTAAGAGCTGATGACTTAAAAAACCACCCAAACAACCAAAAAAATCAAACCAGAAAATCTCACCTTACTATGGTATTTATAATGCAATAAACCACATGATGTACTCGCACACACACCCCGATGGCACAGCACGGAGGGGAGCCAATCTTCCCACTTCTTGGATTTTGTGGTGTAAGCCTCACGAGGGGTTTAACTCCCCTCTGGCATCTGCCCCCCGGAGCCCGGGGGCTCTGCGATGTGAGCATACGCCAAGTTGCGGAAAGCTTAGGTGACGGGCTCAGAGAACAGGTACATTTGGCACAGCTACAGGCAATTAATAACAAAAATAGCTGATTTTATTTAAACTACCACATTGTAACATTTATTCTTTAGAAAGCTGGCAGAAATGTCAGACATCGCACCAACAACCAGCAGTGCTTCAAGATGAAATGTTTTCAGTTCAAAACTCTTAAAACTTTGCCAGCTCTGAAGATTTGGGCACCAGGAAAACATGAAAAGCCGAAAGGTGGGTGGCTAGTTTGTCTGCCAGAGCCACCCCAGGGCTTTCCCGTCATTTCACAAGGAGCACCAGAGGTGTCCCTGCGGCTGGCAGTCCTCCAGCTGACCAACAGAAGTTATGGAGGCCAGGCCAGGATCTCCACTTAATTACAAGTGAGCTGAACCAGAGCACTCTGTCCTAATTCTGCCGTCCATCTCACGCTCTTAGTAACTCTGAGGATGATGCGTAAGTCCAGGATCTAAAATATGAATGAGCCTGAGCTGCAGAAAACCTCTCAGTTTAGAAGAGGATCACAAAAATGAGGTGACTTCACAAAGAGAAAGCTGCTAGAAAGCATCATTGTAAGAGAAGGGTGGAAGGCTGGAAGCGCCCTGCTCTTCACTAACTCCTGGGAAGGAAGCAGTGGGCAAAATAACTTAAGCAGCCTGTCTGCAAGCTGTGTTTTCCTGTTGTAGAAGAGGACTCTGAGGTCACAAGCCTCCTGAAGCAACCAAAGCTGCTCAGAGAAGCTGCCACACCTTTCATCCAGGGGATCCATAACACTCAGCTCCAGGGTTTCGTTTCCACTCAGAACGTTACTGTCATGATGAGATCACGTACCACATCTTTTCTTCTGGGACCACTAATTTGGGTCTTTCTCTCTGCTCAGAGCCATCGCAGGGTCTTCTCATCTTCCACCTCTCCACCAAATTTGGCCGAAACAGAAAGTATGTGCTACATTGACAGGAGTGATGGAGATAGGGGAGAGGGCAGGGCTCTGCTTTATGCAGGGAAGAAATAATTGCCTCCCTCAAATTCACAGAGTAGGCGAAGTTTAGTTTTGGTACAGATAAAATTCAAGGGGAATGAGCTGACAAGGCCAGATTTATTAACGAGATTTTTCTCTTTTCTTCTGTCCCACTGACGCTCTTTTAGGATTGAGCCACTTTGTCAAGACCACGCGTGTGCGAACACAAAGCGCGAGCAGCGGCCTTGGCACAGCAAATGAGTCACGCAACCTTTTGATCGCTCGTTATAAACACAATTAAAAACACAGCCACATTTCTTTAACAGGCATGGAGCCACAGAACCCTGGAGTCATTCATAAACCAGAATCACGGTGCAGAATTGCACTGAGAATAGCATTTGATTTGTGTTTAGCTTGGGTTGTAATTACTTCATATTTTCCTTAAGGAAATGAATGATCAAATTCACAAGGAGTTGACTTTAATTACACACACTGCTTAATAACTTGCGTCCATTTGGAAGTAATTATTTGATCCACTGTGGAAACAGAGAAGGGGAGATGATGGTCTGATTTACAGAGAACTCAACCAATTGCAGGCACTCAGTGTCTAATTCCAGGCAGTTCCACCAGATGATACAACTATCTGTGCCAGGCTTCACCAAAGGTATTTTCAGGTAATACTGGTAGCAAACGCTATGGAAGAAAGCAATCCAGCACATTTTTCCCAATTCCACACGTTGCTTTGACCCACACAGAGACATCCTTTGACAGGCCCACAGCCCAAGTGTCTGCTTCAGCTTGAGTGGAGAGAAAGGAGAGCACCTTGCTCTCCATGATCCTGATCATTTGGCTGCAGGCATCTCCGGACAGCTGGAAGAGAGGGTCACCAGGACAGGAGCAGCAGTACCTTAAAGTGATTCATGCTGACCAAGAAACCAAAGTGGTCAAAACACTGGGTTTCATCTCATAGCAAATAGCCCTGCCAGTCATACATCATAAATATCTTCAACTGGTGACAAGCTGAACTGTTAAAAATAGAAAACACCATCCAAAACCAAAATCAGAGGCACTGAAATTTAACCAGCAGCCTCCTAAGAACAAAAAAAACCAAAACAAAAAAAAATTCAAGCAAAATTTTCACAGCCCAGACCCTGAAGAGATGCAGGCAGACTCTCATCAGAGGGACAAACTCTCCCACAGACGAACATGGCAGACACGTAACTGCCTCCTACATCTGTCTTCTGCGTGCACAAAGCGGCACTCAGACACAAAAATACTCCAAATGATCTGAAGTCCATTGGGAAATTCAGTTTACTGTTTGTCTTAAGTACAGTATTGAGCTTCCACTAGAGGAAACAAAGCCCTTTGGTCAGAGCTGGAAAATAGACACGATGTCTTCATCTCTGCTGAAAGGTGCTGGAGAACATGGGAAACTGACCAAAATATCACGCCTGTCTGGAAACGTTCAAGGCCAGGCTGGATGAGGCTCTGAGCAACCTGATCTAGTCAGGGATGTCCCTGCTTCTTGCAGGGGGGTTGGACTAGATGACCTTTGAAGGTCCCTTCCAACTCTAACCACTCGATGATTCTAAGACTACTGAGGATTAGCGAAAAAAAAAAGCCATCAACTGAGCAGATTAATATGTTTTAGGAACAGTACCAAGATCTAGTTTTCTCAATTACCAACCATTCGATGCAGGCAGAACCAGCCCTTTGTCAGGAACAGACACACTACAGCATTCGATATCGTATTGAACGGGATTTGCTAATTGCTCGCAGCGCACCAGCCCAGCCTCACGAGAAGCGCGGGGCCAGCTGCAGCACGGCTACCCCGTGAACGTTCACCAAAATCCCAGTCTTTGTGCCAAATATTTCTAAATACATTTGGTAGAAGCGGCAGGGATGAACAAAACGCTTTAGAGCGCCTTGGTGATTTCTCTCCATACAGAAAAGAGAACAGATGAAGAAGAAATAAAACAGGAGTATGGACTTGTGACACAGCCAGTTCTCAGTCTTGGAGACAACGCTGCCAGCTCAGGCAGATCAAACATGCGCTACAGAGCAAAATGTATCTTTATGTAGGAGTGAAAAAATAGTTCTAACGTAACAAAAAAACCCCATTTGATGGGAACCTCTTTGAGATGTGCAGGCAACGCTGACCAACAGCAATGAAACAAGGTCAGAAGAGGACACCGCGCACCAGCCTCGCTTATGAAGCACCTACATCTGCACAACGTGCTTCCTTCTTATCCTTGCAGTTAACTTTCACATCTCTATTCTCACACTTAAAGACTGGGCTGACACAAGGAGGCCTTGGGATTTCGCAGGGTGGTACTGGCAAGGTCAGAGAAGCACAATCCCCTTCCATCACCGACCGCAGGCTCTGTTTCACTCCACCACGTACAGTAACCGCGCTGGTGACCCGCAGGCGCACAGCCCCCCACCCCCCCATTACCAGTACGAGGGTGGAGCTGTGCTCCCACCTTCACATTTATTTCAACATGGAAACTAACGTGAGGAGGTAGGACACACCATTTGGAAAGTGAACTTCAGAGGGAGACTCTCAGTCCCAACCCATTCACAGTCCCCAGTCACAAATCAAAATTACAAAGCAAACTCAGGAGCGAAATAACGTCCTTTCCTCCTCCTCCTCCTGCCTGCAGAGCCACAAGTTCAGGGCTACGTTTCCTTGGCAACAAAGAAAAGCATCACAACAGCCTCCTCACCAGCAAATGGCACACGAAAATGTGTCATTCTTTCCTCTCCAGTATCTTTTATCACTAGGGAATAAGCCTGAACTCAGAACTCACCACTCAGCAAAGATGGAAATAGATATCCATTACTGCTACTTAAAATATAAGGATCTTCGGAGCCTTCAAGCTTGTCCACGGATAAGTAGTGAGTAAGGGATTTTAATTTATTAAGGTAAAAAAACCTTTGATGAAGTTCACTTTTAAAGACAAATTATAGAATTTGATGAGTTTGGGGAAAAAATGCAGCTCATAAATTTAAGATCTGTATTTTAGGTTCTGTTAATATTCACTTTTGAAAAGCATTAGAAATGAAGATTACAAATTTAATAATGTATACACATGGGAGGAATTATCCTCCTCCCCATATAAAAAGGCAATTTGTTCTTGCCTATAAATTGACTTTCTATTACTGTCATTAAACCAGCATAATGTGCTAAAATTAGGGTTTGCCCCACCACAGCTCTGTGGCAACCCACAGCCAAGAACCCATCACGCCAACAATTCGGAAGGCAAACTAATGAGGCGAGAGGGGCAGCGGACACTGGAGTGGAAATCTCCTTGCTGCAGGACTTTGTGGTGCTGCTGGACATTAGCAAGGGTTCAAAAAGCAACTGGACAAAAATTAATGAGGGGAAAAAAAAGCCAGAAGCAGAGTAAGTCCCTAAGCCAGGAGTCAGTGGAGGCTGTGCCAGCATCCTGAAGAAGCATTCCAATACATCTGGGCAGCTGGGTTATGAGGTGGGCACTCACAGAAGCAGCCAAACTCGCGGCTGGCAGAAGTGGGGCTCTCTGGGAAGAAGGCACATTTCTGCTTTCAGGTTTCACCACCTCCCGTTGAGCTGGGCATTGCACAGGGATGGTGGTAAACCTGTACTGCTGGTGATCAGGAGGTCAGGCTGATGACCTGGCCCAGGACTCATCTCCCTCACAGGTTTCCTCCATTGGACTCTCTTATCTTCTTCCCAACCTTCTCCAGACATGAAAACCTCTTACTTCTTCCACTTTGCCACAATGGGAAAGTGAGATCGCAGTCTGAGACTGCAACATTCACCCATTCACTTCCGAAGCTGCTTCCAAGTTTCTCTCCTCTGTAGCTCATGCAACAGGTTTCATGGATGTCCCGCATGGTCTCCCTGCTCCGACTGTGCCCAGGTCACCAGGGCAGGCCCTGCCCCGTGCAGAGCATCTGCTCCTCCCCTCTCACTCAAGATGCTCCTAAGTTACCCATGGGTTACAACACATTCCTGTAACAGAAACCTCTTTGTATCTTCTCAGCGCTGTCACCATTCCTCCCTTTCACTAGTAATGTACCTACACACCTACACATTAATTCTGTCTTCTGTTTTTTTTTCCTTTAAAGACTGTTTCACCCATATTTTATGCAACGGGCAGCTAGAAGACTCGCTCACATCTTAGTTCTAGAAGAAATCGGAGAAACTAGCACTGGGGAATGAGTTCATAGCAGCTGCCCATGGTTCTTGCCCTTCCTTTGCTCACAAATTGTCCCAAGTTTTAAAAGAAAATAAGCTGGTATTTGTTTGAGATTATCAAAGAGTAACACTGGTCAGTGAGCTGGAAGGTGCTCCGTTCCCGAGCGAGCAGGGGGGCACGGCAGGTCAGCACAGGACCTTCAAGCACTAATGGTGGCTTTGACAAGACGTGCCCTTGGCTTCACGTCGGTTCTCAGACTGACGGATGACTCTCACTAAGTGCAGTCATCAGTATCTGCTTTAAAACTTCCTATTTACCCGAATATTCATTTGAAGAAGCTTAATGGTTGGAATGAACACGAAGGGCACTTGTTATAATCAAAGCGAATCCATTTGCAAGTCTGACACATGCACAGAAAGCACTTTGCAGTCTCCACCAACGCCTGGCTTCAGTCTTTCTGCTGAAGCAATTTCTAGATCATCACACATGCAGATGTTTTGAGATCTGTGCTTTGTCCTTGGCCTAATTTGGAGAAGGATGTTATGTTTTGTTTCTGCTCTGACTGCACATTTCAATCACAGAAACCATAAGGCCACACTTGATTGTGCAGCCACTACTGATTTCCAGCCCTCTGGATCCATGACTGACTGGTACACCCTTCTGGTATCCTGTGAGCCATACTCCTGCTCAAAGGGTCCTCCTGTTGTATCCATTCTCCTCAGGAGTTTCACTTTACCAAGCATAACTTGGCCCTTCTGAATGTTAAACTATATTTGTCTTTTTCATGTATTTTCTGCTACAGATATGTGACTTTTCCCCCTGCATTTCACTGTTGTAGAAAACAGCCTTCCCTTTCAACAGCCCCCCCTCCTTTGCACAGCTGCTTAATGAATTCAAAGCGTGACATTTTGTTTCCCACAGCGAGGTACAAGAGAAGCTGTAAACCATCACTGTGAGATGAACTAGAAAACACAGAAGGCAGCAAGCCCTTCCCACCCATCAGCCTCAGTACCCTCAAGAGCACCCACCCTACATCGCCAGGCTCAGCTCGTACTCAACTCATCAACAAACTTCACTAAACAAACCAAAATGTCAGCTTTAGGAAGCAGATACAAGCTTCTACACACAATACAGCTTCACAAACCCCAAAGAGATTCTCTCATTTTTGATACTCGATGTGCTATCCCCTACCTGGCCACTTGAATCCTCTCCTCAACCAACACTTCCAGGATCCAAGTGGATTTAAAGCCCAGAAAGAGTTTCCAGAGCATTGCACAAACTCCTCTGATGTCGCCCACACAGGAGGCTACAAATTGGCACCAGTAGTTGTCAACATTTTTGTTTTGATTTTCTGGCAAACAAATCCGCCCTCTGAAATGTTTGCAGGATGCAGAGATAAAAAGCCGTAATGAATAAAGACCAAAGAAGTTTGAAGGGTTTATTTTTACCAAGTAATCAATACCTTCTGGCAGTCTTCCTCCAGCTCTAATAATACCAGTGAGGACAGTAACCCTTGGCAGGTTTTGTACGCCGCTCTGCAAACATTATCTAATTAACAACCACAACCCACTTCTGAAAAAAAAAAGAAAGCATGAGCTGAAGTTTTTCTACAGCAAGGGAGAGACAGAGAGAGGATGAGTGCTGGGAAGGGGCACTGACAGACAAAGCAAGTTTAGGAGCTCCAGGTCTTGCACGCACGATCTACTGACCGTGACATCTCTCCGGGGAACAGCGGATCGCTCACACAATACGTACTCACCTTCGCAACCTGTGCTCAGCACAACCCTTGGTTTCTCTTTGCTGGGATAAAGCGTTACGACAGCTGTCCGAGCAACTCGTTACTAAACCAAAGGACAATAACGCAGTTGGAGGGAGATGAGTATTGAACTGAAACCAATTCAGTGCTCAGAGACAAAAGTAAATTGTACGAACTGGGAGCTACTGAATATGGAGCCTGGTTGCCCTTGGAACAGTTTTACTGACGCGCTGCAGACTGCCAGTCCAGTGCAAACCTCAGAGGAAACACCATCTCAGCTCTTCATTAAAGCACGGCAAGCAATGGCAGCTATCTTCTCCATAAAGCACTGTCCCTTTGCGATGACTTTGGACACATTTATACCACCATTTCCCCATCTCCACGCACAAGAGCCAAGAGGTGGATCCATCCCTGCAGCACTAAGCTGTGGGCCATGCTGGGCTGGCACGAGGTGGCTGTGGAGCTGTATCACCCCGCTCTTGCAAGGTGATGGTGTCACTGCCCTGGTACCCAGCCACAGCTGGGCATGTGTGGCGTTTCTCTACTTTCCAAGTGTAGCCTTAACACTTTGTTCAGCTCAGGAGGTTGAACTCCTCCTCTTGATACGGAAGATCTACCACATGGTCCTATCGGCTCGTTTTTCCCTAATGCTGTCCACCTCCTAGAACATCCCAGATCAGCAGTAAACATTCTCAAAATGGGGATCAAAAGTCCACCTCTAACACCGTGGGACCTCCTCTGTAGGTAAGCCTGGACTTGGGATGAGAAAAGTAGTAATCATTCACAAGTCTCACTGGAGGACTCTCCCTGGTCTTTGGGACATCACTTGCTGATTAACCCCTGATGCCCAGCAGATGATGCACAGATAAAAACAATTCATTCACTGATCTCTCTCCCATCCAAACCCAATTTATATGACTAGCCCTGCGTAAAAGTCAGATGAAATTTCTTACATACGATCCAGTCCTTGGGATCTATTCCCCTCCTTCCACAGCTGGGTATTCCCATCAACTCCAGTCGCAATGCAGCACCGGCTATGTATCCAGGAGAGAAGTGAGCTCGTCTAAATCCTATCTTCTAAAATCAAAAGCACCCTGCACAGACCGTTATACCACAATGGAAACATTTTCCTGTTGAAAGCATTATAAATAAAACAGCAGCTGCATTAAACAAAACCTTTTTTCTTCCACTTTTGCACCCAACAAACACAGAACTATATTCAAAGATCCCAATTACAAAGCAGTGCATAATATAAATCCATTTCTCATGCAGTCATTTGTCCCACAGCAACAGAACTTGTTACATATGACACTTCATGCAGGTGGGTTTATCTTTGAAGATTAACAGATTCCTAATACACGCCTCTAATAACGACTTCGCCAGCAGGACGACAGTCACTGCAGACATTTTATCAAGAACTAATTATTTACCGCAGCTTCAGACTATTTACACTTCAGACTGCAGGCCTCTGACTCTGCGAAAGGTCTGGAGCTCGCTGAGGTCCGCAGCCTCCAGGAGACCTCGCAGATTCCCAGCCCGGCGCACGAGGAGGGCTCACGCTGCCGGCAGTCCCCCGGGTCCAAACGACGTCCCCAGCCTCCCATCACTTGCAGTTAAAGGCCACATTCGTACAGGTGCTAGCCTCTTGACAACACAGATACTGGATCGGGGGGAATCTGCTCGTGAAGCGCTCTTTAAAGCTCTGGAGGGTCTTTAGGTGCCCAAACGTCTCTGCAAACCCGGCCCTCGCTCTAAGCACACGCCCAGGAGCTGTGGTGTCCCTCTCCGCAGAGCAGGGATAGCCTTTGCAACAGAGCTGCCTCTGGAAACAAGGCTTGTCTCTCCTCTTTCTCCATGCTCCGTAACTTCCGAATCTTTCAGCTACACCGGACAGAGAGGTCAGGTTTCAGAGGAAGCATATTCCCAAAGATTCATGAAAACCGGTGCCCACGGACAGAAAAGAAATTTGAATTAATGTCCCCACCAAGGGAAACGCCCGCTACAGCTCTGCCACAAGAAGCAAGAGCCAGGTGACCGGCGAGGACAGATGCTCCAGCTCTGCTCAGATTGCAGCCTGCACATCCAAATAGGTCACGGATGATGGCAGGAGCCGGCAGAGCCCCGGCGGGGGTGTCTGGGAAGGAGAGGTGTAATTAGTTCAGCTACACCTGCAACAACCCTTAAAAGGCAGGGAGGAACGGCCACTGAAATGGAGACTTCCAAAAAACAAGTTAAAAACAGTTCAGAGTCCTAAATCTGCTCCCTTCCCACTCACACATTATTCCAGTTTCTTTGATTTGACAGTCAGATTCACCTATTGAAGAAGTTTTTCCCCTTCTCTCCCAACACAACATGAAGGCCTCAAAGAAAGGAACGGGGAACTGCTCGCTGTGGAGGGAAACAGAAACCGAGTGTGCTCCTGCTGAAGAAACCTGTGAGAATTACATGCCACTACTTAGATCCAACTGTGCTGTGATAAATAAGCAGGAACGGGAAAAAAAAAAAAGTTGCTTTTGACAGTAATGAGATCTTGTTTTAAAAAATGGGAGAAAAACAGAGAAGCTGCTTCCTCCAGTGTTGGCCGTATCCTCTCCAGCAAGGGACAGACAGCAGATGCCCTCCATAGCTCCCGACCCTCTGGAAAGCACACACACCACAAATCAAAGGTTACGGAATAATTTCACTGGGTCTCCACATTGCAATATTAACAGCAAATGTTCATCACGATAGCCACATTCAGCAGCAGTCAAAATTTCCCTAGCCTGCAGCTCTGCTTCAATGCTCCCAACGGAAGCATTTCCACTTCTGTTGGTTTTTAAGGGTTTGAGACAAATTTTGAACTTTAAAACACATTAATGCACATCTTTGTTTCCTCTAAGACTCAAGACAGCAGATCTGAGAATGGCTGTAGGCCTGGTTTGAAGGGAAAACACGACTAGGAACAACACACACACAGAGCCTAAAACAGCAGAGATACAGATACTGCAGGACAGAGAACATCCAGAGCCTGCCCCAAGTCCTCAACAGTATATTTATGAAACACACTGAGGAGTTCAGTACCTCCTTCAAAACTGGCATTTAAGGTGCAGTGAGAAGAAACCAGAGATAAAATGCAGTCCCGGATACGGCGTTCTATGAAAGCCGTGACGAAGCCGGTATTAAGACAAAGAGTTACACCCAGCAGCTCCACACTGCCAAGAGCAGCTCCTACTGACTCCTCTAAGCTCGGTGGAAGTCGCACCTCCTTCAGGTTTGTTTTGCATACACAAACCAGTTTTGTAGCCCTAGGAGAACAGTTCCGGTACAGATGTAATTTCCTTTAACACAGCAGAAGAGCCACCAGTGGCCTACATGACTCCAGACGGTTCTGACACTCCCCCCTGTACCAGAAGAGGAACAAACCGTGTCACAGCATATCAGTGGGGTACTGATTAGTTTGATACCGACCATTAATATCAAAGACAGAAGATGAATCTCAGGCCATCAAGTCAACCAGGAAAGCGTCTCAAGGGATCCTCCTCTCGATCTAAGCCAAGTCTAACAAACTCCCAAAAACCAGAGTCGGCACATGTGCCGATATAAATCCACTTCATGAGTCTTCTGAGCAAAGTCATTTCTGTTACTTTGGGGTAGCCATTACAGAGTCACAATATTTAGTCAACCTTTTACTTCTACAGTCATTAATCATGCACCATTTAACTACTGGTTTGTCATTTACTCTCCTAATCCTTTTCAAATCCTTCTGCTTATTTTCACATCTTTTTTTCAATCCTATTCTGTGTGTCTTACTAATTACACTCTTTCACTGTCATAGGCTGCTTCAACACAGGCACGGTGAGCCAGAGGTGGTTTGATCACTTGTGTTGATGACCAACAAATCGTTTGCTATTGCGACATTTAAAATACAAACCATGTTACTGCAAGATGAGCAACTGTACTTAATTACCTGGAGAGATACTCCAGGGGAGGGCAGGCGAATGACTATCCGGTGGTGTACTTGAAAACAAGGTTTCTAACCTTATAAAAAAGAACAATGAGAAAGTAGAAAAAAAAAGTCAAGATAAGGAATTTTGCTCCCTTGCCAGACAATACCAAAGGACTGTTATTTGCAATTTTGCTGCATCCCGAGTCAACTGTTCCTGCTGGTCTCGGGAGATTCTGTCTCCAGAAGCCAGCACACGAGGCCAGCCTAGGAGTTGCAGCTCAGCAAAAGGAAAGTCACATCCAAGTGACAGATGCCAAAAACAGGTGATAAATGACTGAGACAGAGCAGACATCACCTGAAAACTTAAACACAATTGAATAATTCATGGCCAAAAGGAAGAGAAGAGGCAATGTGATGGGAAGGGAAAGAAGGCACCAAAGGAAGTGGATGATGGACCAACGGAGCGGCTCTCAGAGGCACCCGCGGCATCAGAAATCTCAGCCCAAATGTACAGGTCCTCTGGCTTACTCCCAGTGACAAGTCTGACTACACAACTCAACACTGAGCCAACGCCATCCTGAACGCTTCTTCTCTTGAATCCCACTTTTCATTTCACTTCGTTCCCAGATACATTCCCACTGTGTAACCTCATTAAATCAGCAGCTCCTAATGAATTTAGAGTGGGGATCAGTCCTCAAACACCTTCTGCTACCAGGAAGACCTACTGAAAGTGATAAAGAGGAATCATTATGCATAACACCTGCAAGAACTTGCTGTAAACACATTTGGCAGCACAGGGAGGTTCCTTTATGGCATAATCCATTTTTGTATACACCTAATATTTTCAAGTTTTCAACCAATTGTCAATGTGTTTGTAGAGGCTGTTAATGAATCTCATTGCTAAAAGGAGTTACAATTC